>VCMQ01000015.1:600000-913411 GCA_007113905.1 Teratosphaeria zuluensis
GCATAAGAGTGCAAAAGCTAAGGCTCGGTGTGACGATTGTGTGGTTGAACCTTCGACACACGCGCTTCTGTACAACGAGCTGGCAGCACTTATCACTTTGGTCAGCTTATATCAACATCAACTCGAAGTCACGACGCTCCCTGCTGGTCCATTCTTTCCACCGGCAGGATCCCGATGAGGCACCATATACTCTCACCATAATACCCATGTCAGGACATCGGCGGCCGTCGCCAATCCAACCGCCCTTTCTTGACAGCGTGCAGGGCAGCATGTCTCGAGTCGCGCAACAACCTATGCTACCCACCTCGAAGTTCCTTGGCCGTCCTGAGCATCGTCCAAGTGCTGGTCCGTCGCTGCCGCCGATTCAGTCAGTACGAGATCAGCAACACGAGTCGCGAACACTACCTCCGATTCAACTGCCCCCTCTTCAATCCGGCTCTGGAAATGCTCAGAAGCCCTTCGGCATAAACCAGCTTGTGTCCTCTCCTGCGCCAAGCAGGCCTCAATCTCAACCATTGACGTATGCCGTGACTGCGCCGACCTCTGCTCAACCGATCCGACAGTCGATACCGCAGCAGCCAGTCTATACCTCGCCGCAGGGTCTCTATGGCGGAGTACCGCCCGACCCTCGTATACACCCTGCTTATGCCCAAGCACATGCGCAACGGCACATTCAGATTGGAACAACTCAATTCGACCGCCCTGCGCCGCCTGGTTTCAGGCCTCCACAACAAGCGCAGAGTGCACAGCAGAGCCCTGCTGTTACGAGCAGCACCGCATCTCGGAGCTACTATGGGTCCGAGGAGCCCTCGCCGCGCACATCGGTCGCCCCACGAGAATTCCCAAGCCCAAAGCCACAAATGAGCAGGCCGCCGCCGTTCATTTACCATCTGAGCATCCGCCAGCAGCCTGCTGCAGCCCGCGCCTGTGGCTTTGGTGAGCGAGATCGACGCGTCATCGATCCTCCCCCGATTCTTGAGCTCAAGATCACCGATCGTGACGGTAGGCCAGAGAAGGACTGGGATGGGATGCTCGCTGTATCCTGCACTTTGCTTGGCCAAAGTGGCGAAGATGAAACGGAAGTTCCACCGGCTCATCCTGGCCAGGCTGCCACACGAAGGCTCATGGGCACGTTGGTGGCTTCCACGTATGAAGCCAAGGACGAGCACGGCATCGCCGGTACGTTCTTCGTCTTCCCAGATCTCAGTTGTCGGTCGCCAGGAAAGTTTCGTCTTCACTTCAAGCTTCTGCGCATCAATCCTCAAGACATGAGGGAAGGAGTTTCATCTCCTTGTGTGGCGACCATTACATCAGACGTGTTTTCCGTGTTCACTGCGAAGGATTTTCCAGGCATGCGCGCGTCGAGCGCTCTTTTGAAATCTTTGAGAAGGCAGGGACTCAATGTTGGCGTCAAGAAGGGTTCTGAGGCCAGGAAGACCAAAGGCGTCAAGTCCAGGAAGGAGGACAGCAGCTCGGACGAAGATAGCGACAGTGACGGATCTGGAGACGAGCGCAGAGGCAGCGGAACCACCCGCGATTCAGGCTCCACTGGCGATGTAAGCCCAAGGACGCAACACCCTAAGAAAAAGGCGAAGAAGAGGAGAAGAGATTCTTAGGACTTTTGAAGGATCTTTCAACCAGGGCAAACGAGCATATAAACACGCTTACTGTATATGCGAGGCAGGCTACTATGCGCGCATGCCCAAAGAAGACCACGTCTTGGCGTCGTGCTACGTCACACAACGTTATTGTGCACCAGCGGTTCCATGCCGGTTCCGAGGCCGGGCATACGATGAATGATCAGACGACAGAGCGCTCACCATATCATTATTGCTTGCTTTCCTGTTTGTGGAAGACATTTCAGCATCTCATCGTGTGGCAGCGGCGTCCTTTCTCCGAGCTCTCGATCCGCTTGACGGCTCCGATAGTATGGGTGGCATCTTTTGGCATCTTACTCTGCAAAGCCGGTAATGATTGGGATGGGTGCATTTCACATACGTCTCTTGTGCATGATGACGAACAAACATAATTTTCGGTCTTTAGTACGACTCCTAGGCCGGGGCAGTCTCGTGTACCAATGGCAGCATTCGGCTTCAGAGCAAGGCGGTGGGGCGTGACTTCCAAAGTTCGGGGGACCAGCGCTGTCATTGATGTAGCGTAGCGTATGTAGCATACGATGCAATGACACTTGATCATGGATAAGGATGGATCTATAAAGTGCGGCTGAGCTACCCTAAAATTCCAGAATGCTCAGCATGAGACCTTAGGTGGCTGCATCATGGTTGTTCAAGGCCAAACGGCGATGGAAGACCTGATGCCAAGTTGGGACTCCCAAAAGTCCACGTAAGGTAGACTGCATTTGGGTGTGAAACTTCGAATTGCCCAGCCCAGTAGCTGGCTCAACGCACCATTACGCGCAGACCCTGGCTTCCGGGCCTGGGCATTGGCACGTAGTAGTCGCGAGTAATATCAAAGTCCTCTCTGACCGTATCGAACAGCTCGAAATCAAAGCGGCGGAAGACTGCGGCCAAGGTGAAATAAAGTTCTGCCTGCAAGTGAAGGTCAGCGATACCATCTGGTCCAAGCAAGATATTGAACGTCCTGGCATACCTGAGCGACGTTCTGACCAAGGCAAGCTCGTGGGCCTTTAGCATAAGGTACAAGGTACTTCCTCCGTCGCTTGCCTTCTGGTCCTAGCCATCGACTCGGATCAAACTTCTTGTGGTCTGGATAGATGTCTTCGTTCTCGTGAATGATGAGGTTCGTCATACTGACAGCGGTACCAGGCGGAATTTCCCAGTCTTTGTAGTATATAGGCTCGTAAGGGGAGATACGAGCATTCCGATGCATGACACCGTGTGAGAATCTGTGGCCTTCAGAGATGACCGCACTGAGGTACTCCAGCTCCTCGAGTCTGGAAAGAGAAGGCAGAACGGACGGATCTGGCATTGCTTCTGTGAGCTCCGCCTTGAGCTTCGCATAAATCGAAGGATTCGCGAGGACGTGGAAGGACGTAGTCTGGAGATGATAGGCTGTGGTGAGCTGGCCAGCACCCACGACGACATAAGCCTCCGCCTGAAAGTGCGCAAAGTTGCGATCACCGGCCGGTAGCTCATTGCCAGTGAGCAGCTCATGAAAGATTGTCGAGCGGTCGCCAGTTATCACTTTCTTGTCTTCTGGATTGTCCATAATCGCTTGGATCTGCTCGCTCAGGTACTAGCAAGGATAGGTCAGCGTAATGCTTTGCGGCTGACTCAAGCACTCCCTAGTAGTGGTTCTTACGATCTGAAGATTTATTGCTTGCTGAATGTTGGCATCCATCTTCTTCACGATCCAGAGCGGTAATGAGTGCAGCAAGCGACCGATCCACGGGAAGTAGAGGTTCATGTACACGATGTCGGACCTCCCATCTGCAGCCTCAGTCCATTTCTTGCCGAAATCTTGTTCAGCTATGGAGCCGTAAGGCTTGCCAAAGCAATATTCTGTAACGACGTCCATAGCCAAAGCTGCGTAGGCAAACTTGAGTGACAACACATTTCCCGAGCCTCGGAAAGTCTCGATACGAGAGCAGAGGCTCTCAACATGGTTCGTGATAAGAGGAGAGAGGGCATTGACTGATCGCTTGGAGAAGAAGCTGTTCAATGGCGATCTCTTGACTCTGTGCATCTCTGGACTCTGGGCGGCGAAGAACGTCGTCGGGACCGTAAACATCTTGCCCACCATGTCCGACTTCCACCGCTTATTGCCAGCTCCTGTGTAGAGATCATCGAAGTAGTCAGGATCGTCGATATGCACCGATGACGGATTGATCCGAACAATAGGTCCATACTTGCTGTGTAGCTCTCGAATGATGAAAGTGTACTGGCCAGGGCGGACGGCGTCATGGTAAAACTCGTACAAGCCCGTAATCGCTGCCAAACGTGGACCAGGGAACTTGGCCAATGGATGCAAGGTAAGACGATAAATGAAGATGCTCAATTGATAGACTGCGAGAAGCCCAAGAAGAGCTGCACATATCGTGGGATAGCCCACAGACTGAAGCCGCTCCATGACTGTATACGATTCTCAGTCAGAGTCAGAATAGTCGAGACGCAGCAGCTGGTCATGAGTGCTTTATCCTAATCCTTCAGTCGCCAGGCGCCCAACCGGCCGCTTGCACAACACATGATTGGCAGCGATTGTAGCATTCTTAGGCTGCGTGCGCTAATGTAGCAGCTTCCATGTCTGCCGTCATTTCGGCAAGCGCTGGGCGCCTTGTCATGGTATTGACATGAGCTGCTAGAAATGCTTGAAGCGGGCAAAATGATCATATGAACACTCCATTGTATCTTGCATCGAGCCTCTCCAAGAGGGTCCATATCGTAGTCGAGCATGCTCACTGCCACGATTCAATGCCTGCTTCGCACGCGTGGGAAGATGGCGGGGCCCGCTGCAGCCCGCAAGCAAGCTCCGTTGGGAAGGTGCGCATCTATGCAAGGTGACTCTCGCGGCCATGCCGAAGATTGGGCGAAAGCGTCATTGAGTTCTGCGCCAGTTGCCGCACCTGCACGAACACGCATGTACACTCGCGCGATTGCTGCGATCAGAGGGCTGTTGATTCGAATCGGATACATGTGCTTTCGGCACAGCAAGGTAGTCGCACAGAGCGAGGTTCAAGAATCTTTGTGGGGCAGCTGAGCGCCTGTCCTCCTCAGTCTTCTGCAAGATGCGTGCTCGCATTCGTTACCGTGGTCCACTCATTCATCTATCTCACGAGTATTTGTGCACACTACCGCCCTGGTCAGACACCCTCTGAAGACATTGCCGGCCGCAATGGTAAGGACGCGGAGCGAGTTACTGAGTGATGTGGACGAGAAAGCGACCATAGCACACCACGTCACGCGCGTTATCTCACGAGGTCATTCTGAGTCGCCTCTGCTGATTGCGCGCACTTGCTGAAGGGAGGGAAGAGCATCTTGCTAGCAGGCTGCTTGCTGATAGGACACGCAATCGGCAAGGGATAAATACGCTGGTGCAGGTTGGAAGCTGGATTGGCGAAGTCGGACATGGTCCCATAGCAGATGGATGATGCCTGAGTGCGCCAAGACCCGGGATTTGCGCTACCATAGACGGCCAGGAACGTTTACAGAAACGTTTACAGAAACGGTCAGAGGAAAGAAATGCTTACAGAAACGCTTGAGAGTTCCATTTGATGAGATTATCGTTGTCGTGTTCACTCATTGATCAAGCCAACCGAGGAGTACTCAGCTATCTTCAAATATCGCTGCCATAGTCCAACACACTGCGGAGGCATTACTGGCCGCCATACTCAAGACACCTAGTGTTTTGCAGAGTGATCTAAACGAAAGAGCTACAATTGCAAGCCATGTCAAGCGTCTCACCTCAAAAGACCGTCCTAAGTTAACCTCAAAACTAAGGTACAAGCTCATCCGCGGTGTTCATGACCTCGTAAAGTTCACATCATGTGTGAATACCCCTAGCGCACCACCTTTCAAGCGCCGTCGTGTGGCTAGCTCTGCTTCTTCGTCCAACGACAGATCTTAGAACAATAAATCGCAATATGAAGAAGTTGAAGAAGAAGATGAAAAAGATGGAGAAGATGGAGAAGATGGAGAAGAAGTTGAAGAAGTTGAAGAGGATGAACCAATTGACAAATTCATTGATAAGTATGCGAGAGGAGGCCGGGTCACTGAGCGCGGCGAATCAGCTAAGAGAAGGCGTCAGAGATTGCTCCCCCGTCTCTCTCACTTGAAGAGTGGATTCGTGTTAAAGGGACTAGGGCACACTCATGATCCCAAATCGTTCTGCGTCCTCCGGAATGGCAGTAGATCGTCGATGTGGTCAAGTGAGGAAGACATAGACGTGTGCGCCGAAAGGACAAAGAAGGAAATCAGGCGAACCCTGAAGCAATACCAAGTTAGCGTCTGAGCAAATGTATCCCCTTTTTGTGCGAAATTTGTAAAGTTTGTAAAGGAGATGGACCTCGACGAGATGACGGAAAAGATGGTCGACAGTATGCCACATATGACGCGCGCCATGTTAGGCATCTAGAAATTTGACGACAGCGCGCTGGACAATGCCCCCAGCTTCACCAGTGAGAGTCTGAGATATGCGGTTGACTGGTTGATACGGTTGACAGCTTGTTAGCACAGGTGATGGCTTGTTAACACGGTTGACGGTTGGTTGACACGTTGACGGTTGGTTGACACGTTCACGATCGGTTTACACGTTGACCGTTGGTTGACATGGTCAATGGCTTATTGACACTGTTGACTGCTCGTGATTCAGCGACTAGCCGGTCAAATGGTTGATCGGTTGGTTGACTGACGAAATCACCGTCAACTGGTTGACTGATTGATGACTGATGTTCAAGACGCTGAGGCTTTAATCACTCACTCAAGGTATCATTGATTGATTGAATTCGATTACTGCTGTTCAAGACGCTGAGGCTTTGATCACTCACTCAAGGTATCAAGATCACTAGACCCTCGCTGGCGTCAACACCTCAACAACGACATATGCTATTCCTCACGTCAGTCAAACGCCTGGGCGCGTCAACCGCATCAAGCAGTCATCCGGTTGATTGACTGATGGAAGTACTAACACTGACGACAGGACCTCATCGCATGCGATAGGAGGTCGTTTCATCGATTGTTACGAAAGACCACTGCAGTATATGGAAGCAGGCTACTGGAACGCCCGACTCAGGGATTGTGGCTTTGCACGACATGTCGCAGCCAAAACTGGCCTGATCCTATGCGACAGAAACGTTTCTGCTCTGATTCATCTAGCGTGTCTTTTCGACACCCTAAATGATCACGATGAGAGAGCTTCCCTCGAGGCGGACATCGAATTCATCGAAAATGTGATTGTGGATCTCCTCCAAACTAGAAGACCCTTGCGACTTGGTCGTCGAAATCGCCGGTGGCAATGTTGAAATGGACCACGCAATTGCCTTCTCTTGCATTCTTGCTCCTCGTCTGACCTCTGCCACTGGCCACAAAGGACTAAACTGTACCTACCCTGCTTGCGTAGGTAGAGACGCTACCGTTCGACGTGAAGTGTAGGAAAAACTGCTGAAGGAAGTTAGCTTTCGTTGTCTAATTGACAACGTGGCAATAGCGTATAGCGATGGAACATGTAGTACAAACTACCTGCTTCATAAGAGATTTAAGAAGGCTTTCTCATGGTGTACCATCAAGGTGGTCTGTCGAAGATGCTATGAGTCCATGAGAAGCATTCTAGGTGAGCCAAAACGGCAATCAGCGAAGGAGTTGATGAGCATCTGCGATTACAATGCGCTGAAAGTGTGGCTGAATCAACATCATCAGCAGAACAAGTGGGCCCGAAGTCAGGTGCAACCAGGCGACTCCTGCCCATTCTGCTTACGAGCGTACGTTGATTATAAGCTCGTGCCCAAGCTCACATGGCTAGAAGCCCGAGACCAAGGTGTGTCATACGCAAGGCAGGTACCAGCCAGCGTCAAGAAGACTAAGACCGGGCTAGAGTTCGGATGTGTCTAGTGCTGTGTGTTGATGATAGGGAAGTGTATCCGTATGCTGGACGCATGGAAGCGCTGCGTGCTGGATTGACGATGGACGCGGTAAGAGAGCGATTTCGCACCAAGGTTGGGGTGGGGCCACTCGATAGCGAGCAGGAGTGACAGCGGAGCCGTCACATGAGAGCATTAGTATGGGCGTTCTGATCGGCCAGAGTTGAGCAGAAACGCTCGAGTACTGTTTCTTGGTCGACTACAAGCCCAAGGTCGGCATCAGGTCTCCCGTCGCCGTTTGGCAATTAAGAACAATGATGCAGTTGGTACCCGCGATGACGCTACCCTCGAAGCGTGGCTCGGTAAACGTGAAGAGAAATACATGGCGGCAAGAGATATGGCGAAGCCAGAGACTGCTGCCCTTTCTGCATACGCGTTCACGCGTAGGTTCCAATCAGTCAAGCAACCGGTTGACTGGTTGATATGGTTGACAGCTTGTTGACATGGGTGATAGCTTAGTGATGCGGCTGACAATTTGTTGTAAGGGTCGATAGCTTGTTAATGTTGTTGACTGCTCGTGATTGAGTGACTGGCCGGTCAAGTGGTTGATCGGTCTGTTGACTGGCTGATGAAATCACTGCCGGTTCACGTCATTGCTCAGAAGCTTGAGCCGGTCCACTAAGGCCAGCTCCATTGTGCTGTCACATTAGTGGTGGATGCGAATTGATGATATCGGCATATCTGCTGTAATTTTCATTTTGCCATGTGGTCCGACTGTGAGGCTCTCTCAGGCGTGAGTTGCGCAGGCTTGGACTGCCGAAGACGGAGACGCGTGCACGGCCCCATGAGCAAAAATGTCTATAGCGCCAAGGCCAGCGCTCTGGCTAAGTGATTACTCCAGAAATCGTTTCATAATGAACGAGGTAGGTCGACGGGTACATCGTACGAGCAATTGAGCAGTCGATGGCATCAATGCGTGGTGCAGTCCGTCTTTCTTCTTGTCTGCACTCGCTGCGCGTTCCTTCCAACACAGCATTATCCCGGTCTCCCTTGTTCTCCGCGCAGGTTACTCAGACATACAGATCACCCATCATCAAGGTTCCGCAAGTAGCACACTTTGGGAGCAAAAAGTCATCAGTTTTAGCAGCAGAGAACATGACTAGAGACCACATTCTCACCCTCGCCTGTCCGGACAAACCTGGCATCATCCACGCCGTTACTGGCATATTGGCCAAGCAGAATCTCAACGTCTTGGATCTTCAACAATTCTCCGATCCGGACTCTCAGCGATTCTTCATGCGCGTGCACTTCGGTCATGCCGACGAAACAAACTATTTAGCGGCACCATTCGATGATCTGGCTAAGGAATGGAATATGGACTATGATATTGTGCCCAAGGATCAGAAACCGCGGGTCGCAATAATGGTTTCCAAGATCGGTCATACACTCAATGACCTCCTCTTCAGGCAGAGGACGGGCCAGCTGAACGTAGAAGTTCCATTGATCATCTCAAACCACGCAGAATTTGCGCCTCTAGCCAAGAGCTACGACATACCATTCCACCATCTACCTGTGACAAAGGACACCAAGGCCGAGCAAGAGGCACAGATTTTGGACTTGATCAAACAAAACAACATCGACCTGATCGTATTGGCAAGATATATGCAGGTCCTCTCACCGAAGCTATGTGAAGTCATGTCTGGCAAGATCATCAACATCCACCATTCTTTCCTGCCATCTTTCAAGGGTGCGAAACCCTACCACCAGGCATATGACCGCGGTGTCAAGATCATTGGAGCGACTGCGCACTTTGTGACGGCCGACTTGGACGAGGGCCCGATCATTGAGCAGAGAGTGGCGAGGGTTGACCACTCGATGAGTCCGAAAGAGTTGGTGGATGAGGGGAGCAATGTAGAGACGCAGGTACTCGCTGCGGCAGTGAAGTGGTGGAGTGAGAAGAGAGTGTTCTTGAATGGCCACAGGACGGTTGTGTTCAACTGAGCGACTTGAGTGAACAGTCACCCAAGTTGATTAGTCCAGCACCGATTGAATCAGGACGGTTAATAGTCTTAATGTGGTACAGAGGCGGCCGCTGACGAATTGAGACGTGAATTTGTTGGCATGGACTGAAATCTCGATTGTGGTCACAAAACCTCAACCAAGGAGTCAGCCGCATCAGTCGGTCGAAGAATGGGCATACCTACTGGAGTTGCAGATACAAAGTTCGAATTGTATAGACTGAGGGCCTATGCCTTGAACACAGCTAGGATTGGTGGACACCCTGACGTCTTCTCCCAACGCCTTTGCTCTCAGCTAATCGACACTGTTACCTAGGCCGATTGCCGAATCATTTGCCTTATACATTGCCCCAGCTATTGCCGATGATCTTATCTCAATCCGTAGCTTCGGCTCATGTTGCAGCAGTGATCTCTTTGTGACGGAGGTCACTTCGCCTGATCGCTCGAAAGATCGCTTCAGTGCCAGACCATCCTCCCCAAAGCTCTACCCCAATTCTAATTCGCCACCGATGCCTCCTGAACAACGACCACCACTACGCCCACCTTGGGGAAGCCTCCGTGGCCACCAGATGCAGTGACTCGAGAACCAATTCGACCCTTGCCCACTCCAAGCTCCGCATTGCTGATGCAGTGTTGAGCGCGGCACACATGACCTTGTAGTCTGCGTTGCTATGCAACATGGGTCTGAGCAGGGCTGAGTAACCAAGCCGATGGCGAGCTTGCGCCCACAATTTCAAATTTGTCCAGTCGGGATATCCGAAGCATGTGAGTTGGTGGAAACGACGAATGATCGACTCCAGGTCTTCCGCTGAGATGATGCCGCTTTTGATGTAAGTAGCAAAAGACCCTGCAAATCTCGTGTCGGCTTCCTCAGAGAATGCGCCATCAACGTCCCAGACATGCAATTGCCAGGAGTGTTCGAGAAGGTAGATGCCTAGGGCTTCCCGACGAGTTTGGTGGTTGACGCGGATAATTGCAGGGAGTTGGAACCCGCCGCTGTCGCGAGTGAAGATCGTTTCGCCAGCGACTACGTTCTCCCAGATCTGGTTACGCAGCTCTGCCGGCAGCACCAGCAGCCTACAACGCTGAATACGAAGTCAGCAGATGCCAAAGCTCTCGAGGGGAGTGTTATTACCGTCCTGTGAGCCTGCGCCATCTGTAGTGCTGCCTCACTCCTCGCACGATAAGGCACAATTCTGAATCTGTCGCTCGCGCTCACCACTATCTTGGTCGCCGTTTGTTTTCTGCGAAAGGAAGGCTAGTAGGATGGAGGGACTTGATAACAATGTTTCTAGCGGAACGTCTCGGAGCTAGCGTCGGATCACATGCCAACGTCGCAAGGACGGCAGATCGCACATGCCGATTTTGACACTCGGAGTAACTTCACCGAGTGATGTTCAACCATAAACTGACTAGCTGACTGTCAGCGTTGCACCAGAGAGCTTGTCCCAAGCCCGTAAGACGAATTGCTTAAGATAATACTTGTGGTAGCACCAGCAGCACCACTGAGCACTCGAACCATGCCTGTCTTCGACAGATAAACAGGCCGCCCGCTCGGCCGAATTTTATACCCATCCATGGCCGACCGCTCGGGCTCTGACCTGCTCCCAAGCCCAAGCGCCAAACTGAACGTACCCCCTAATTCCACAGAAAGTCGAATACAAACGTCATGACCATCCCATCCAGCCCATCATTAGACAAAGCAGCAGTAGATGCGACGCTCTACCTCGCATTATACCCGCCGCCTCCATCGTCGCCCGGTCTCCGCGCTCCAGCCCAATGATCCCACTGCTCCACTCTTGGATCTTGCAAGTCCGTCCGTAAAGCCGGATGTGTACCTGCCTGCTGGAAGCCTGGGTGATATACCGCCGCGTCCTCTTCGTCGTCAGACAGATTCGCGTGCGCAGGGCCATAGTCCGAAGCTTTATTGACATCCTGCAGTGATGATGGTTGTTGTGGTTGAGCATAATGCCAGCCTTGGTATGGCTGCTCCTGGTATGCTGGAAGATCCGGCGGGCTCATTGTTGGCTCTAGTCGGTGCATACCCATCGCGTGTGAGCCTTGATTCCCTAGATCTCCTTGATAATCGCTGCCATCATGGGAGTCTTGGGTGTAAGTCCTATACGGACTCGAGCCCTGCATTCGTGCGGGCTGAGACGAGTTGTGCAGCAGGCCTGCCCTGTCGTCCTCTTCTGCCTCCTTCCTCCCTCGCATGTCATCGTTCGGCCTAAGCTCTGTAGCTGCTTCGCCCGAGCCTGCAAAAGTTGGGCCGAAGTAGCCGGTATCTTCTTGGCCCACCTTGCCATTTGGATTCTGGTAGGAAGGATCAAGCGTCCTCTGCTTGTAGCCCACGAACATCCATCTGGTTCCTCGCGCACTAGCTTTGACCAGATCCCACGGATTCAAGACATCGCCTATGGCCTTGATTCCGAGTGGACCGCCCTTGTATTTTGGTGCTGCGCCGCCCGAGTAACCTGCGCCTTGCACGTCAAGCGGCGAAACGTTCTTAGTGTTGTACGGCTTCCATGGAAATGCGAAAATGTGCATTACTGCAAAGATGGCCATTTCTATGCAGAGCAGTACGTCAGGTATGCCGACCTTGATATCTTGATAGCTGAGCGTCGCTGTTGGCTGCAGCGGCCCATCGCTAGAGCTGAGGAGCGATATGACGATCTGCACGAGAATATTAGCAAATTGCCAAATCGACCTCACAGCTACTTTGGACTCACCGTCTGCCAGAAAGAGAAGAAGATAACCAGCTTGATACACAATACCTTCAGGAAAGGTTTGTGCTCCGCCAGGTCGTCCTTCAGCTGTATATAAAATTGAATGAGGCAGAACATCGCAATCGTGACGCTCGTCGCCTCGAACGCCGTAACCCAGATATGTGCGAAGGCTGGGCTTAGAGAAGCCTCGCAATAGTCCCCGAAGTATTCTGAAGAGGGTTTCAGCATACATATCATTGTTTTGAGGGAAATACCATACTCACCGGTGATCACTGCGACGATCGTAAAGGCAACCCGGATGAAGCAGTATTGGAAGACGCCAACCCATATTATCTGCCAGAACCATTAGCACTCCAGATTCACTCTTTTCGGGCGAGATGAGGTGCAAGAACATACATTGAACCACGTCAACCCACTCCTGGGCTTCCTGAACGGGCCCTTATGCTCGCCGCCCGTACACTTCTGCAACCAAAACACTCCCAGAAACCAGTTCTTCACCTGTATGCCCCGGAAATACTCCTTCTGCTCGTGCAAGTTCGGCGCAATGTAATGGCATAACAAGGTGAAGAAGCTCGCTATCGCGAACGCCTCGTAGCAGTTGCCAATCACTTCCCAGTAGGTAGCTTTGCGATAGAAGACGAAAGAGAGGAATGAAACGGCCGAATAGATGGGTATCATGAGTAGGATGCGGATGATGTGTTTCTGCTCCCAGGGTCGTAGGTAGTGTGTCGCATGACCGAAGACCAGTATCAGGGCGATGATTATTGAGATGGCGCCGAAGACAGCGGCGAGGAAGAGGCCGAGGTGGTGGAAGGTGACGGTGCTGAAGATGGGGACCTCGGAGATGTACGAGTCCTCGAGCGTCGTGTTGCAATACGTCCAGTTCGTCATGGTGTAGGTGGCTGCGCCGGAGCGCAAGGTGATGAGAGGTAAGAATGCTTGGTCGACGACCGGTAATTTGATCGGTGTCTCGCTATTGCGACAGCATGCGGCGGCCTGGTGTCTTCGCTCTACTCCGCCTGCGGCAATGCCAGTCTCCAGCAGCGCGCGCACGCGAGCGCTTGTTCACTGATGCGCCCTCAAGGCGCGCGACCTGCGTAATGTGCACTAGGTGTCTGATACTCTTGATGCCCTTTGCGCGCTTCAACGGACCTTCAATTCTTATAGTCCCTCAAGAATATCTCTTGACCAAATAGTCACCAGGAGCTAATCTAGCTCGCGCGCGCCTTGTACAACACCTCGCTCTTATGCTCGATTACTGCGCCTCAATCCTCACTGCAAGCGCCTTGATTAACCAGGTAATTATTCCGCCTCGTCTGTACGCGCTCTCGTCCCAAAGTCCAGTCCACAGAATGTCGCATCCAGTTTGCTCGATCAGGAACAAAGGCTACCTCACTAAGAAGAAGTTCTTTGTCACTGTGAATCCAAGTATGCAACTTTGCAAATTAAGCATCGACCTCAAGCAATACGACAAGACCCCAAGGCGCAGCCCCCTTCACGAAACCTAGAGATGCTGCGGTCGTTGCGTGAGTGGCTGAGATTACCGCCACCATGTGGAGTCGACCCCGTTTGAGCCCTGCCGATCATGCGTTTCATGTGTGATATTCTGGGATGGGTCACGTGCGCTGTTTCAGGAACAATGGATTACATGAGGACATGAGAGCTAGGGCCGAGGAGAAATACGTGCATGATCGAAGATTTATATCATGATTGAATCATTCTGCCTACCCTGCCTACCAGACGCCACTCGAAAGACACATATCGCACTTATCAGAACGCAAGCAGTGTGATACAATTTGTTCCGCTGACCTCCCAACTGCAACCCAGTCCTACACCTAGTGCGGGATTCCCATCTGGCCCGGTGCAACACCAACACGCTCCTTCGCCAACAGATCGACGAGCAAAGGCGAGGGCGCGCTCTTCCCGCCCTTCAGCTTATCCTGCTGCGCCTTGTACTGCTTCACAGAGTTCAGGTAGGCGTCAAACAGGTAGCTAGAGTCCAAGGGGCCACCCTTAGCCTCCGGGTGGAACTGCGTGCTGAAGATCGGCCTGCTCTTGTGAATCATGCCCTCGTTCGAGCCATCGTTGAGGTTAGTAAAGTATTCTTTGAAGTCCGGAGGAAGAGTAGCCGGGTCAACAGCGTAACCGTGGTTCTGCGAGGTTATGTGGCACTTTCCGGTCGACAAGTCAAGCGCCGGGATGTTGTGGGCACGGTTGCCGTACTTCATCTTGGTCGTGCCGGCTCCAGAGGCGATGGCGAGAAGCTGGTGTCCAAGACAAATGCCCATGATTGGGATCTGAGAGGTCTCCATTAGCTTGCGAAGGTTGTCGGAGGTGGCACGGCAGTGCGTTGGGTCACCGGGCCCATTGGAGATGAAGACACCGTCGAAGTGGTGGGCGGACTTGTGGATGGGGTAGTCGTATGGCAGGCAGGTGACTGAAGCACCACGACCAACGATGGAACGAATGATGTTCTCCTTGACACCGCAGTCGATCAGGGCAACGTGTGCATCTCCGTTGGGAGAAGGCACGTGGAATGGCGCCTTGGTGGACACACGCTTAACCAAGTTGATCTGAGCCGGATCCTCGTAGGCTTCGTCCTCGTCTGCGTCATACTCCTCGCCAACTGTGATCTTGCCCAGAGAGCTACCCTGCTCTCTTAGGTAGGTCACGATTGCCCTGGTGTCCACTCCGGAAATGGCCGGAACGCCCTCCCTGGCACACCACTCTGCCAGACTCTCGACGGCAGTCCAGTGACTGTACTGCAAAGCTACATCTGCGACCACAATACCGCAAGCTTGGATATTCGGGCTCTCAAAGTATTTCAGCAGCCCGTACTCGTCCCTGACCGCTGACGGCACACCGTAGTTGCCAATCAATGGCTGTGTAAACACCAGAATCTGACCTCTGTATGATGGGTCGGTCATGGACTCTGGGTATCCGACCAGCGAAGTGGTGAAAACGGCTTCACCAGAGATGTTGGCCTTGGCACCAAAGCTCTTGCCGTGAAAGATTGGCCCATCACGGATGGTGAAGGTAGCACGCTCGAAGGACGGCTTCGTGCTGCGAATCGAGGTCGGGGGAGCAGATCGAGGAGTGCCGGGGGCTACTGTGGCCCTGTAGCGGACTTGGTGGGAGATTGAAGGCTTGGAAAAGGCTTTGCCAGCCGCACTGAAGGCAGTGGTAGGCTTGTAGAGCTTGCTGAAGATGACGGTCGCCATAGTGTGTGGATATATGGTGAACGGCTGGGTGTGAATGTACGTGGAGTGGTTCGTCTTTCGACGGCCTATAAACTTTTGCTGTACCGTTTGGTCGACGAAACTCTTAGTTCACGTTGGCCTTCCAGAGATGGTCCGAGATGTAGTCTGTAACACACAAAGATCTTGTCAGCACAGTCTTGGTTCGTGATTGCCATTCACTGAGTTTCGTCGGTACGACGGCGTATCTTCGAGCTTTCGTCCTCCCTCCAAGACCCAAATTTGTTTTTCACCGCCTCGATTCACGCCAGCCGATAAGAGTATGACGCGACTCACCTTGAGCAGTGGTAAGGGAAGCAAACGACATGAAGTCTGGAGCCTTTAGCCGACCATGTGGTGTGGTTGTATGTGCGTGGTATAGTGGCAATGAAGACGGAGCTCCAAGGAAGAATCAATTCGACTGCGGAGCTTGACGTGGTTGTTGCAGGGCTTTGGTGGAGGAGTCAGCACAAGGATTGGCATTGGGCAAAAAGCTTTGCAAATATGTCTGTGCGCTGCCGGCGTCGGAAGTCTGATATCCTCGGCGCGCCACTTACGCGAATCTGTGACTTCAGAGAGACCTCAGACATGAATCATTATTCTTCAACTTCTCTGTTCGCGATGCTGTGGCCAGCCTCGATGGAGGCAGGATGCTTCATTTCACCTGCCTTATCTACTCATACATTGCTTGTTCTTTCAGTGGCTAGGTCTTGCATAGTGCCAAGAGCCCTTCAAGGCGCCGCTCAGAGGTTATGCCGACGTTATGCCGTCCAAACCTCATGTCGTCTATTCCAACCCCTTTTCTGTCCTATCATATATATTCACTTCTCTTCACTGCCACATGCAGAATCTCCGTCTCCATCGTCCGTACCGACCCACATGTCTTCCTCGCTCACATGCGTCGGATCACTGGCGTTGCTCTCGATTGAATACATCGAATCCCACCCGTACTCCTTCTGACGCTGGTCTAGCAATTTGTCCACCAACATGAATCGCTTCATGCGCGCAAACTCCAGCATCATCGCCGGAGATGCGTTCATGACCTTTTCCAAGGCCATGTCAAAGAGGGGCCGCGCGCCGCCACCATGTCCAGGTGTACGTATGTCACGTTGTCCCTCCGGACGGAAAATCTGTCGGGATCCCTTTGGCAGATTACGCTCCTTACGCTCCGAAACATTGTTTATGCGCTCGGTGGGGAAACGAATGTAGCCTTCCGCAAAGATGTCGGCAGGACCACCCCAAATCTCACGGTCGCGGGGAGGAGAAGTGCTGTTAGGATCCGAGATGTCTGAGAACTGGCCAGTCTCTGAATCAAAGCCAGCGAGCTGATTAACTTGTTCGATCCATTGGCGCCTCAAGTCTTGCCGCTCGCGGTGATTTGGACTGGGCAGATCGATTCGCAGCTGGTGGAAGAAGATGGGCGGTGCTCGTTTCAGGCGCTGTCCAAATTATGTCAGTAAGAGTATGCGTTGTGAGGCGAACGCGGTCCCTGTCCCACCTTCACAGTCCTTTGCTGCTTGCTCGAATGAGCTTTTGAGATTGGCGCGTGATTAGCACTCGACCGCAATTTGCGAGCTATTGAATGCGCCTGGTTGCTCGCAGCAGGGCCGCCTGCCGGCTTCTGGGTCCTGCGCGCCATGTCACCGAGGTTTAGACATGCTGAGTTGGTCGTCGGCTGCTTGGTGAGGGCTTGTCGAAGTCACCAATATGGTTGTGGTCGCCAAGGCCCCACTCCCGCATGTGATCGCTGACGCAGCAAAAGGCCTCTCGGATTTTGCCGTCCTCCGGCGCCGCCGCAAAGTACTTAAGTTTTCGCAGCTTCCTTCCTTTCCTGCTTCCACCCACAACATCCATCATGGCCTCTGCATCATCACATCAGAAGCAAGCATTTCACACGGCGGCGTCAATATACTTGCCCCCAGGCGCGTGGGAAGGGCGTTGACGTTTGCTCACCCGCAAGGGTGGCCGGTGACTTTGGAGAGTACGTCCATCCGCAAATCGGTTCGGGGTCGAACCCTCGGGTCGCTTCATCAGATGCCGCACCTGCTCCTTTGTGGTCGGGTGTGGAGCTGGCTTGTCCTCCTTACCGGCAGCGTGAGGCATCGTCCAACGTCCAGCTGTATCAGCGGTGGCCTGGGGAGACTTGCAGAGTGTTGAGACCATTCGGTGCGGTGGGATGCGCTTCTGAGTGAGTGGGGCAGAGGGGTGCGGCGAAGAGGAGAGAGCAGGTATGTAACACGCATTATTCTGGAACCGATGCTGACAATCCGGCCCTCTGCTATGAGGGCTTAGAAACGAATCTGCTCGCGACTTCTTTTTTACTTTTTCATCTGCAGCCATGCATTTCGCGTGGCACAGGAGAAGAATGATCCTGGCTCCAACATCGCGGTCTGCGTTGACTAATGAATAAGGCTCAGTATGCGCGACATCCCAGGTCGGAGCGAGTGTTACTGGGGTTTCGGAAAGCTCAACCTCCAAAGGACCTATACATTGACAAGGTCTTCGTCAATATATCCACCAGCTGCTTGTACTCGATCAAGCGCTGACTGCTCGATCAAGCCTGATCGACAGGCAGTGACAGCGGACGGTGCGGCGGGGGTGAACGACACGCAACTGTTCCTGCTCCAGTCCTCTCACGCGATCACTACTCCTGCCTATTGACAGCCTTGGCTTAGCTTCAATGACGTAGAATATCATAGATCTTGGTGGTGAAGCTATTCAGGGTGATGAAGGGCAGACGTGGTAGTCGTGAAATGGGCATGGGCATGGACATAAGTGCAAGGTAGTGTACGTACTCAATTCGCCAGTAATGATAGTCCTATGACAACCCTCTGTCGCGCCGTTTCGTCCTGCCGTCCGGGTATCACAACGTTCTCCGTATCTCATATGCCTCATGCAAACCCAAAAGCAAGCCGGTTCGCCAAATGCAGTACAAGACCTCCTATTCCTTCGACACTTTCAACTTCCAGCCACCAAACTTCCTTTCCGCGCCGCACCACTGCCACTCGGTCCAGCCGGTGCGACCATGCTCCGCGCACCAGGCACGACGCTCCCTTTTCTCGCCGGATGTAAGATCCCATTTTCATCCACCATCGGACCTGTCCTCTCCTTCTCAGCCTCCGCAGCAACAGCCTTGCCGCCAGCACCGCCCAAGATACCTGGATTTGCAATATTGCTGTTGCCAAATGGCGAGGTCCCGGGCTTCAGAGACGTGATCGAAGAAGCCATGCCACGTATTCGATTGTACTCATACCGCTTGCGCAGAGGCACGAGAAGGGCTTCGTATAGAGGTGCACCACCCCAATTCGCCGCTATCGCGTTCATCACGCTCTCCTTCTCCTCGTCCGAGTCTATGGGTCCATTCTCGCCTCGCTCCTCTTCCGGATCGGGTGCATTCGCGTCGAAAGCCGCTTTCTGTAACTTGGCCTGGTTCTTACGCTGGTAATCCGCCAGCAACTTATCATACGGCGCGCTACGCCCTGGCACCGCTCGCTTGGCTCCCATACTGTGGCTCTTGCACGTGAGAGAGCGCGCGCACTGCCCGCCCTGCGGCAACTCGACACCGCACTGCTTCTCCACATCCACCGGCGCCTTAGGGCGGGCGCCTTTGCCCTTCTCGTCCTTCTTCTTTTTCTTCTTGCTCGGTCCTGCCGCGCCTTCCTCCGCTTCGTCCAGGGCCTTGCGCTTTTTGCTCGCTGTCAAACCACCAGTCTTGCTCGCCGTCTTCTTGCCCGTTCCATCATCGTCGTCGTCATCGTCGAGGTCGCCTTTCTCCTTGCGGGCAGCTGCGTCCCGAGCGTCCTTGGCTTCCTTCTTCTTCCGCTGCTTCTCTTGCTTCTTGTTGAGACAGCGCTCGATGTGAGCGGGCATCGCATGTTTGAGCTGGGGCCGCTTGCAATGATTGCACTTCAGCACGTGCTGCTTGTCGTCCATAAATCTGCCATTGGGGAAGCCGCGACCCAGGAGGGCTGGAATTGTGTTGATCTGACCTGAGGCATCCAGCGGTGCCTTTGGTTTCGCGCCTGTGAACCGTCAGTACAGCAATATTCGTAGCGATCCTGTCTCTGGGTGACATACCACTAATGACTTTGGTCTCAGCGTTTCCAGGCTTCTCCAGCACGGGCAGATTCTCCTTGACATCTTGCTTCAGTGCCCCGTTCTTGTCCTCCAGATCCTCAAACAAGTTGTCCAGCACCAGGCCGCTCTCTTCGCTCTTCATAGTCTTGGGCGGTGCGGCAGGAGCTGTAGCAACGATATGGTTAGCGGAGGCACACGAGGAATGACGGCCATGCACGAGACCCACTCTTGCGACTCGTCGCCCCGTTTGGCGCCATCTCGATCGAACCTGCGCCGAACGTCTAGAAGGCCACTACACTATTGCGACAGCTCTATACTGTATGCGATCGCATTAGTTCGAGTTGATGGTGGCTGTAGGCAATGCTGCGCGCGGAGAATGGCACCATCTCCGAGCTTACCACTGTGAAGCCTGAGGCACGAAGTGAAACATCTAGATGCGATGCTCGTTTGCTGTGTTACATTCTGTACGTACGTCCATGTTGCCGGATGGACCGAGCTCCTTGATGATTATGCACGCCTGATGGTAGGCGCCCGACATGCCTCTCCTGAGCGCATCCACTGAAGGCAGATATCAGGCCTTCCACCTGCTCAAGCCATTATGCGTGGCACTCTCCAAATCAGCCTTGGCCCTTGATGGAAGCAGACCCAATGTTCAAGATGTCACAGATCAGCTCGATGGGCTACACAGGCTGTTGCAGCAATCTACGACCGATCAAAACCATCTAGACGCTAAGCTAGCAGACTATGTCTTCTTCCCGGTTTCTCAAGTGCTGAAGGCCAGCCAGAAGATATCTATCCGCTGCTTAGAACTATGCTTAGACATACTCGCCATCCTCTGCCATCATGGGTGGCAACGCTCGATACAGCCGCAATTGGCGGCTCAGATCGTCATTCTTTGCACATTGATGGCCGAAAAGAATCCGCAAGGGTTTGCCTTCTCCTCATCGACGGACGATCTGCAGACCGCCGCATTTTGGTGCCTCAACTATGTCTTTGAGGCGGCGGCTCATACCCAAGAATGCCGGACGTTCTTTACGAGCGAGGCCAACTTTCCGCAGGTCGGACAAACGATCAGCACGATCCTGGATGGTGCTTTGGAAGGCGGATCCGCGGAAACGCAAATCGCTGCTTCAAATGCCCTGAAGAGCTTCGTCGAGGGCGTAATGGACAGAGAGATGAGTGCTAGCTTTCTGCCTGGTATCGTGTCAAAGTTGACCAAAATCCTAACTCCTACGACCAAGTTGAGAAGAAATCATCGAGTCTTGGTCGCTTGTCTTGGGACTTTGACGCAGCTCCTCAAAGTCACTTTAGCAGATGACGAGACTCCTTCCAGAGCAGGTCTTGTCAAACAGAGTATCATCAATGATGACTGGAAGACGACAGCGGCAACGCAGCTCAAGCCGGCATTGACATCAGTGATGCGGTCGAAAAACCATAGTCATGACGATGTCAAAGATGCATTAGCAAAGTTATGTTTCATGCTGCTGGAGCACTGTCGGCAAAGTCTTGCAAGCTCCTTGGCCCCAGCCGTAGAGACAATGCTCGAGGTCGCGGGCAGCCAGGCGACTGGAAGCAAGATTCGCGTCCAGCTTGAGATGCTGCTCCGTGTCGAACCCTCGCTCAGTGGCATACTTAAGGAAACGATGTATGACTGGCTGACATCGCTGCCCACGATTATGCAGGGCGCGGATGAGAATAGGAAACTGCAGAGGATGCAGCAGCTGCGAACCACATACGCACTGCTCAGTGACTGCGGAGCGGACACAGACACGCTCGACCGCATGCTTTCCACTGCGCTTCGAGATAGCGTGGCCCTTACTTTGCAAAGCCCTGCCACAAGAGATAAGCCGACGACTCTAGTCTCACCGATCAGCTCTCTCGACCTTGATCTGGCTGTAATCGATCGCGTGAATGGGCAGGGTGAATTCAGACAAGCTCTTGTGCAGTACAGAGGCCAAGAAGACATGATCAAGCAAGTTGAGGCCTTCACACAACTCATCAGCAGCTCCTGTCGCTCTTCTACATTCTCCGATGACCTGTCCCGGGCGCTGCAAGCCTCTGACGGCGAAGCACGAGTAGCAAACTTCTGGCTCCTACTTACGGCGACGCAGACAGCTTTAGCCCGCCAAGACAGCATCAGTGATTTCCTCGACCTGCCAGATGACAATGTCAATATCTACAAAGACTGTCTTGAGGAGTTGTACTCCTTCTCCCTCTCCATTCTCACGGAAGACTACTCTCTTCATAATACCGACCCCGAGCCGATCGACGCCCGCCTCCAGTCCCTGGCCCTTCGCACGATCGCACTCCGCGCTCAGGTTGAAGGCACGAATTTCCGACCCGAACTCATTGACGCGCTCTATCCGGTGTTACACACCCTCGCCACTCCCTCCAATGTACACGATCTGAAGTTCGACGCCCTTACCACCCTCAATATCTTCACTTCCGCCTGCGGCTACCGCGACGTCAAAGCTCTCATCGTGGAGAATGCGGACTACCTCACTAACGCTGTGGCGCTTAAGCTGAATGCTTTCGATGTCAGTCCGCAGGCCCCACAGGTGCTAGTGATGATGGTCAAGCTGGCAGGGCCTTCGATACTGCCATTTCTAGAGGATACGGTGGAGAGCATTTTCGCGGTTTTGGAAAGCTTTCATGGATACGGTGTCTTGGTCGAGGTGCTATTTCGGGTGCTCGCAGTCATGGCTGAGGAGGGCGGTAAGGCGCCACTGATAGCGATTGACAGCAAGGAACATGACGAGAAGAAACGATTGCTGAGAGAGCGGTGGGAGCCGAGCACAATCGATAGGCTCACCGAGCAATTGAAGGACCGTGCTGGCAACGGAGCAGGGGAGAAGCGGCTGCGCAGCGAACAGAGGGAGAAGACGCCTCAACGACCATGGAAGACGAAAGTCGAGGAGGTTGGCAATGATGAAGAAGCTGAATTAGGTGCACAGGGCAGCCAGCCAGACGAGCATGAACTCGAGCAGCTGGAGCAATCTGCCGCTCCTTCACCACCAGAAGACGAAGACTCTCCACCTCCAGCGCCGAAGACCTACAACCTCCTCTTCAAGATTACGGAGCTGACGCAGCACTTCCTCCCTTCCGCCTCGCCTTCTCTCCGCACCTCGCTTCTCTCATTGATCAGGACTTCTGTTCCGGCCCTCGCAAGGCATGAGAACTCGTTCTTGCCGCTCATCAATACGCTGTGGCCGGAGATTGTGAGTAGGCTGGATGACCGGGAGGAGCATGTGAGGGCTATGGCTCTAGAGATAGTGGGGCTGCTATGCGAGTTTGCAGGTGATTTCATGAGAGGAAGGGTCGTACAAATTTGGGATGCTTTATGCGAGATCCACTCGCAAGTTGGAGATGGTCGTAGGGCGCCAGATAGGACTGTCGGCAAAGATGTGGCTTGCTCGGTATTCAAGAAAGGGACTATGATTGCCACGGACTTCACAACCGACACATCTGCTCGCCTTCTCTGGAGTGCTCTGGTCGACACGTTATCTACGATCGCGAAGACCGTGCCGTTGCCTCCCGATCTGTTCGATGAGGTTCTAGAGATGTTGGGGCCCTCTTTGGAGGTCAAGGAAGATGTCAGAAAGGCATTGGAAGCGGAGAACGAGGATGCGGTCTGGTTGGTCAGGATGAAGAGAGGCGATATTGCGATGCCAGACGTGCCTGCTGCGCCCGTTGCTAGCGGAAGGCAGGGAAGACCTGCGCCTGTTCAGACGGTCCAGGTGACCTGATTCGGCGGTGGATGCTAAGTGTGAAAGGACGATATAGGTGTGGAGGTGACTGTGCTCTTCGCCAACACCTTTGCTTGCTATGTGGACCTAGGGAGCACGAAGTGCAACAGATTTCAAGACCCTGCTCCGCCTGGCCGTCTGACGGAGCTCATCCGCCTCTGAGTCGCGCAGGCCATGTACGCTCTTTCACCTCTTCTCGATCCCGCAAGTAGAGCCGGCAGCCGCCGGATCATGGCCATATCATGGACCGCAGGATATTGCAATGACCCCACGCAGCCCTTACGGGTTCCAGCAGTGGCCGTAGAAACTTGTGGAGATGTCGCGGCAGCCAAAGCCCCATGTAGCCTTATCCAGTCCCCCGGGACCCGAGGTGCACTGTGATGCAAATTAGCCACGGACCGACTCATCGATGTAGTTGCTCTTCAGTACCTGGTGATGCGGCTCGTCATTGTAGACAGCGCCTTGGCCGTACTGTTCACATCTCTGCTTTGTGGCCCAGTCGACCTGGGTCTTCGTGCCCCAATCATGGCACTTGCAGTATTTCACGCATTCTGCCACGGTAGCGCAAAAGAGCAAGGTTGAGAGGGTATGAGTGAGTCGCATGGTGTCTGACGGTGGTATGGATTATCTTGCTGGTGGGTGATGGGATGAGAGACTTGAAGGAGACAGGTTTTTATCACACTCGCAGATGACGAGACTACCAAGACGATAGTTCTGAGCCGCTGCATGTGGTGACCGCCGAGGACCGAGACACCTCGTAAACTGATGCTGTACATTCAAAACATGATACTGGTCAAGCACTGGGAAGAAGTGACACTAGCGCCACCGAACATGGCGTGCTCCATGCAGATACATCGGCCCACCACGCTGAATGTCTCTAGAGTCCTGAAGGTGCCGATTTTCCAGCTTTCGAGTACTTACCGGAGTCAGCTTCTCCTTCCATGAAGATCTACCCAGTCCTCCAACCGCTGTGCGCTGTGTGTGTCTAACCGAGAAGCCCGGGGATGTTGAGAAAACGCACTCTGCTCTTGATGGTCAGAGCGGATATCAAACTCATTGTCATGAGCCAGCAACCGTCGCGAAACCAGCATAAAGTCACATACTTCAACCCACTGCATGCGCAATATATTCGTACTGTGCCGGCAAATGTCGAATCACTTTTCAGAAGTATCTCACCAATTGGCACTGCCTCGGTTTCCATATATTTGTCCGCATATTCGAAGCAAGCAGTCTCGAGTTGTCGGTCAACATGTTATGGCATAGATGTCAGGCTGAATATGGACGTTTTGATGATGATAGCCGTGGCAATCGTCGTTTGCGATGCAAGCTTTGCTCTGTTTTCATCCCTGGTGTTTGTTGCGCAAGCGTTGCAGCGCTTCAGTGCAAACAGCATGTGCTTGCCGCGACTTTTTTTTGGGCGGGGGGCAATTGGGCGTGGTTGTTGCATGAGCATATAGGAATGCTCGCGCTGCTACTTACACTGGACGCTATTCATCCGACCAATGCTCTTCGTGACTGAATGCGATTTTCTTGATGCCACTCTATCCGGCTTGGAACAGCGCACATTGGCCCATTCTCTGCCACGCCCACGAACACGTCCTTAGCTTCCTGATTTCGGTTGCGTCAAACCACTGAGATATCGAAGTTGACGACTTACCGTGACTACCATTCCGGACGTCGGAAACCTGGACACAGCTGGCGATTAGCGACATCATCAACAGCCAGCAAAAACATGTGCTACCACAAATATACCCACTACGACCGCTGCCGCACCCATGTCCCAATGCACACTCATACGTGCCCTAAGAACCTTACGAGTGATGCCGCAAGGGTCATCTTTTGCGAGGACTACACAGTGCTCAAGACCACGCTTCTCGCACCATGTCCGTATTGCACGCCCAAATCAGCCAATACGGGTTGTCCTTACACCCGGCCTGGGACGGCGGGAAGTAATGGTGGCAGCTTTGTCTGGTTTCGGGAGAGTACTAGGCTGGATGTTGAGATGAGCATGGCTTACCCTACGCCTGAGAGGACGCCTGGGGGCGACGAGCGGGATGGCAGGGGGAGCGCGGGGAGGATGGACCAAGTGAGGACCGCGGAATCTGCTTTGAAGGGCTACAGGTGAGGTGCCGCGACACCTTTGTGTAATGTTCCTGTCCGGACAGATCTGCGATGGAACCTGGTCTCGACTGTCCTTGCTCAAGCACCTGTGGTCTTGCAGGGGCCGACTGGCAGGCTGCGTTCATGCAGCTCACTTTTGTTTGGCTCAACAGGCTCGTCTCTTTTCTCAGAGATCATTTTTTGCGCATGCAGTCTGGCGCTGTCGACACACCACCGGAATATGGTTGAGGCGCATGGAGCAGCAGGCTCGCCAGAGGCCATCGGACAGGAGCGGCTCACGTCCATGTCAGTCATGTCTCGCATCAGCAGTGGATCATCTGTTCTGTTATTTGACGTCTTTAAGATAACGGAGCTGCTAGCATATTTTACCTAGCACCAACTCCCGTGAAACAGGAAGCCGGGGGAAAGGCTCGCCAGGATGACCAGTAGAAGGCCAATGTGGTAGTAGAAAGCCGTGATCCTGTTCCGAGACGATGTTATCAATGTTGTTATGGCAAGAAAGACAGTGATTGGGACTAGTCTGTGCTTGCCAGCGCACGTAATCTATTCAGCTGCCCGGAATAGAGACGGAGATCTGGGGACCTTTTGCTGGTTCCAGTGTCATAGTTGCAAGCTGCTCTACCTCTCAATCAGGAACGGTCATCTCCATCTTGCAGAGAATTGAGCCGTGAAGCTTACTTCTAAGCCGTTACGCACGATGCCGCCTAGTCTTACCACATTCGTGCCTCGCAACCTGCGATGGATGCAGTGGTCAGCATAACCGGCACGTCAGTTTCTGCAGATGAATGTGTTTGCGTGCACTTGAGCGCGCAAGAGGAGCTATGCGGATGTACTTCGATCAGCAAACACTGTCATACAGATGTGCTTGATCGAACAACGTGTGCTTGCAAGTGCTGTCACAGCGATCACAATCACGCTGCGGTAGCTGTCACGCAGTACCCACATCAGATCTCCTGGCGATCAGCGTGTGCAGCTCTTCCTGCCAGACTTGGAGTTTGTTGTTATTGCGCGGAGGTCCAAGGTGTGATCTGCGCGCGATCATGAAGGGTAGACCTTGTCATTAGCTGTCACTTGAAAGTCTATGTAGATGGTACCATCAGAATTACTCCTGCGATGCTTCGATATTACCGTCGCCAGGACATCGCCCCATGAGTAGCTGGACGCAGCGCCTCGGGACATCATCTGGCCGACTGCTGTAGTCCCAATGTTCCCAGCATTATAGGTTACCAGCTGAAGGCCCGTCGGATATAGCACACATGACCACCTGCACTCATGAGACGAACGAATCTTGGCCATGCTTGATGGCAACTCACGTCGATCTTGGCAAGAAGTCCACTGAGACAGTTTGAGCCATCATCCATGGGCTATTGGCGCATCGGAGCAGCCTTGAAGCTTTTGTTGTGGTAGGCAGGGTGTTTTCCCCGGCAGCCAACTGTAAGCGCCACGTGGTCTCGGTGTGCCCGCTCACTGAAACTACATAGTCACGCGGATTCTTACATGTAATGCAATCATTCCGCGAAGACGGGACTAGCCAGCAACTTGTGTATCTAGCCTTTGAGTGTAGGCAGAATGCGTAATATTACGAGAATTCAGCCCAAGCCCAATGACGGCTTCTAGAAGCATTTTTCCAGTCCAATGCCGTGCGGTACGCCGCGTGACTTTCGGCCTCTGTCTTCCAGCTCAGGCGATCAAAACTCTCCGAGGCCAGAACTGACGCTCGTAGGACTGCTTGGAGTGATGGTCGACCATGTTGATCCAACCAGGTTGATCGAGTTTACGCGCTGATCAAGCGCAACCGTACCATTGCGCAGGGATGATCAGGCTGAAGCTGATGTTCGTTCTGAGCCCGCCTCATGGGCGCCATGAGGTCACTGGCCAGTCAGGCAGCAGGAAGATTTCACCATGGCAAGCCCACTATGTGCCAAAGAAGGCACGAAGACGTATGGAAGAAGGATTTGACATCGTTTCGTTCGCCCGGAAGGTTTGCAATTGAATCGCAAACAAGCTTTGTTGGCGTGAGAGGGCTCGTCATGTTGCATTTCTGAGTCAGCATCGTGCCGATGGTAGTGCCGTGACTCGTGGGCAGGTAAACAACGCGTCCGTGCTGTGGTTGTTTGCGAGCCGTGCAAGATGGCGGCGGACAGCTGGGTTGGACCTCAGCTACGTGCTTTTTCGCGCTGACTGTGCGAATCGCTCTGCTCTTTCGCGATGTCGATAGCAATTGGATGCGGATTTGCAGAATCGTCCATCGCCCCGAGAATGGATGCGCAACGAGAACGCAAGCAGCGGAGCTTACCTTAGTTCTTGTACCTCCCCATAGTGTTCGATGACTAGCACACCCGGACGACACTACTATCCACCTGGCTGCTCATGAAAGCCGGTACAATGTATCAGACAATGCTTGGACGTCGGTACGTTCAGGGTCGATCGAAACTTGCAAGACAAAGGACTTGTTAACGGACGGCGTTCCGCGCCTGAAAAGCTGCAGAGTTTCTTCTCTTTTGACATGAGGCTGCCTCCGGCACACTCTGCGCAGCGCAACGCAATGCAACAGCGGACAGGCCTCCAGCACCTGTCTCCGATGCTGGGCTTTCAGCTGCGAAAGGTGAGGTTGACTAAACCGTGAGGACTTAGCATGCGTTCACGCCATGTGCTCAAACCTGCAAGCACGAGGACGGCACGACTGTTGGAACGAATCTTAAGCGATGCTTCTGATGCGCGAGGCTTGGCATGGAGCTTTCACTACCTCCGGAGGTAATTGGCTCTTGCAAGTTGTCTCGCTTCGAACGTCTCCTCACCTGAAACTTGCAAGGATGCACTCTGGTTCTGCGACTTCTGCGGCTGCCTCAGATATCTCAACAGGAGTCGTTCGTCTACTCGTCAGCGCGCTCGATCAGACCGTTTGGCATGGTATTCTACCTTTTCGATGATCTCAGCACAGCTCCGTGAAGGCAACATGCAATGTGTACACGGGAATGGCAAGGTTGCAGCATGCGGCGAACCAGACTTCCACTGCGCCATGGCGAACATGATTGATGTTCTCAGCTTGTGTCAGCATCGCAACCTCGAAATTGAGGGCAGGGCTGCAATTGCAGATGTCTTGTAATATTTCCTCTGATGCACCAGGGTTGCGGAGCCTCTCACGTTCCTCTGCCTCGAGCTCGTGCGCAGTCAAACATGCAAGCGACAGCTGCGTGGGCTTTCGTGCTCATGCCGTTGCTTAATGGGAAATCAATAAAGCTATGGTTTCTTCGCTCGACATCTCATGCTTTTGCATTCTTGCAACTCCGCCGGGCATGCACCGGATAGATCTGAATCTCTCCCCAGTGAAGACCAGGATGTCTTGCCGGTGCCTTCAGCTAATGCAGATGCTTGCATGACACCCATGCGCGGTACCGAGGGAGTGAACACTTCCCAGAAACAACGTCCCACAACGTGAATAGACATGAGCGGCCTTGGCATCATAGTTCCAGGATCTATTGCTCATATGGAATACGATCACGCCAGCATGCTCTGTGGCTTGAAGACCCTCGTCGAATTGGGGCCCAGGCGTCTCTGGTAGATCAGACGGCACATGAATCGCAGATGGATTCGCCATGTGCGCGCAAGTTCCTAGCGCAAGACGGAACACCTGCCCCGAAGCGGGATCGGCTGCTGTTCATGTTGCTATCGAGGCCTTTTGTTGTGATCAGGTCTGTGCTGCCTGAACCTCTCCTTATCTCGCTGTTCAGTGTGTACTTAGCGCCTTTGGAATACTTCTCATCTCAGATTCCGATATCAATCGCATTGCGCACCAGCGTGGTGGGTTGTGGAACCGTCATGCCGCTGGATTTGCAGCAGTCCGACACATCGTCCCAATGAGGGTCGGCTACCCGGCATTCGCCTTACTCCTAACCGAGCCCACAGATCTTTTATGCCGATGCCGAAAAGTGGTATCCACCCATGTCCTCGCTTCTCAAATTGTGAAGACGTTGGCTCACAAATCTTTGTGCTACCTGTCTGTAACGTCGGTCTGAGTCTGGGCGCTTGACCTGAGAGCCGCTTGGGCGCGGCTACGAATCTGCGATCGCCCAGTCCTTTGGCAGAAACTTTGTGATGACGGCGGGCTCAACCTACTCTCGAAGCTAGACGCTCTCCGACTCGTGCAGCTACGGTGCAGGGGACCAAAGTGAACGGAAGGCTAGTGCGCCCGGCGGCCGCCGCGACAGTGCGCTTGCGACGCGGAGGGCTGGGTTGGCCTGTCGCAGATTCCTGGCCTCTTTTCGCCCAATGTGGCTTCAAGGCTTGGAGGTGCTTCACAGATTCCGAAGTATCCACCACAATAGAGTTTTGCATCATGCTCGTAGCGCTCGCAGACGCTCCGTGGGCGGGGACAGGAGTCAAGGGTATGCCTCATAGCCGTATCTAAGTAGACTACTGCGACTCTAATTTAGAGGGTGAAACTACCCGCATCATCTCTTAGAGTAATAGCGATCTTCTGCCGACCTTCTTGTTCTTATGTACGCTCATCCGCTTCACGCGCGGCCGTCCATTGCAGGCGATCGTCGCGACACGAAGGAGCTCCAGACAGTAAGACAAATTGAACGTCTAGTCGAAGCTGGCTTGCTGAAGCCAGAGCTTCTGGAACCAAAGGTCCATATCGGGAAGCGAAACGTCGAATTCCACACAGACACCAAAGAGATTAGTGGGAGACATCGACGCCTTGGTGGTCCGTAGCCGGGAGCGGTGCACCGACTCACGGGCAGTGGCTGACATCTTTAGGCCCTGTCTTGGAAGTCAGGGCGAACCCAGCGTCTCTAAGGCCACATCTGGACCGAACTCCCTCGAGATACAGCGAGCGGACAACGACGAAGTCTCCTAAGAGCACTCTTAGGGTCAACATCAATCCAAGGCTGTCCTCTTCGGCACAGCTGCGACAGCGTCCCAGCAGCATGCTTGCCGGACGGGGCCGAGAGTCGCGCCGCGAGAGGACTTTCATCGGCAGCGAGTGTGCAGCATGTGAGGAGCCTCTTGAGCACACGCTCCGTGGAGAACGGATTCTCCAGCTCTCTTGCGGGCACGTCTCCCACGAAGCATGCTTTTATGAATACATCAAAGAGTTTGAAGCTCAAACATGTCCAACTTGCGAGGCACCACTCGGCCTAGATACGAGCCGCGGCGGAGGCATTGACTTTGAGAATTTTAACAAGCTTGTGCGTTCCGTGCAGACACCAGACTTGAAGGAGAGGCTCGTTGAGCCCTTGGCCACGCCTCCAGTATGGGAAGGTGATACCGTCCGTCAGAATGTTGAAGCACGTCAAAGACAACAACAGCAGCAGCAGCAGCAAGCGCCTCCGCCACAACTTCAATATCAACATCGAGGTATCAGAGAACATCTTTTGCCGGACCGCGCATTCCCTGCGTCCGTTGCAGAAAATCTGCCAACATATAGATCTGGGCACGGGCGCAACGAGAGCTCGGAAACAGGTCTTGGATCCAGCAATGATTACGGCGAACCAGCTCCACTGCATCAAGGACGCAAGCACGATTACGATGTCCAATCTATGGAGAGCAGTCTCAGCGCTCCCAAACACGCAGCCAAAAATCCGATCCCCGCACCGATTGTTACCGTACGCAGCGAGTTTCCTACTTTGACAAAGTCTCGACAGCAGCAAAGCCTGACTTGCCTGGTCACGGTGGAAGTGGTCGACGGGAACTGGCAGCCCAATCCCGATGACTTCGGAAGCCCGCCTGAGGCGACCACCGCTTCGCAAGATATGGCGGTGAAGCCTCGTGGACCAGTCAGACGCATTTCGGAACCTAAGCGACCAGTCGACAGCATTCACGAGGCTATGCACGCCTTAGAAAACGTCAAGGAAGAACTCACCAGACGTGTAGACAATTGGCATGGCCTTGAACCTTCAAAATTTGGCCGGCTCCTTCAGCACGATGTTATCCGCGTCGGCAAAGACCGCCAAGCCTGGCAGGAGTTGGAATGCTATCTGTTCACCGAAATGCTCATCTGCGTAAAGGAGAAGAAGAGTTCACCAAACGACAGCCAGCAATGGGACAGTGCCGAGGGGCCAAGAACCAAAGGCCGCTGCACATTGAAAGGGTCGATCTTGATCAAAAAGCATCTCAAACAGGTCGAGACCGTACCTGGTATGTTGTCTCTCGATCGCGAGCGTTCGCAAAGGTAGCTAACTATTTTGCAGATTTGGACATTTTGACGCTGAGTCTCTCTGTTGCGGAATTGCCTGCATTCCATCTGCAGTTTCCTGTACGCGGTCAGCTTGAAGTGTGGCGTCGACACCTCATCAATATCGACCGCAACGACGCGCCAGAAGCCCAACAGGTTGAATATGACCAGGATAATTCTGGCACAGACGAGGACGATTACCCCGCCAACAGATCAAGAGCGAAGAGAAGAGTCTCCTCTGTCATGTCATCGTCGCACGGCGGACCACGCTCTCAAGTGACGGCGCCAACAGAATACACCAATTCACGTATCGGCGCTCCTCATGAACTCCGACTTGGCATGACTTCCCTACATGTGCCGCTTGACATTGTCGTTGTGGTTCCCATTTCTTCATCTATGCAAGGCCTCAAGATCAATCTTCTCCGCGACTCATTACGTTTCCTGGTCTCAAGCTTGGGAGAGCGTGATCGAATGGGACTGGTCACGTTCGGCTCCGGTGGTGGCAGCATGCCGCTCGTTGGGATGACCACAAAGCACTGGCACGGCTGGTCGCAAGCACTAGAGTCAATCAGGCCCCATGGTCAGAAGAGCATACGTGCAGACGTTGTCGACGGTGCCAACGTGGCCATGGACCTCCTGATGCAGCGCAAGGCGTCGAATCCCCTGTCTAGCATTCTCCTCATCAGCGACGCAGCCACAGCCGACCAAGAAAGTGTCGACTTTGTGGTCTCACGCGCCGAGGCCGCCAAGATAGCAATTCATTCCTTTGGATTGGGGCTGACTCACAAGCCGGACACCATGGTCGAGCTCTCGACCAGGACCAAGGCAAGCTACACGTACGTCAAGGACTGGATGATGCTGCGCGAATGCCTGGCTGGCTGCATGGGAGCCTTACAGAGCACGTCGCACCAAAACGTGAAGCTCAAGCTCCGGCTGCCAGAAGGCTCGCCAGCTAAATTTGTCAAGATCAGTGGTGCACTGCAAATCACGAAACGTGCCACTGGCCGCGATGCAGAAGCACTGTTGGGCGATCTTCGGTTTGGCGACAAGCGGGATATCCTGGTCCAACTGGCGATCACGCCAGACACATCCTCACCTGACACCGTCCCGTCCGATCCTTGGGAGAATGTGATCGCAGGTCTCGAAGCACTAGGCGGTCCTCTGGACCCCGACGAGGCAGCCCGGCTGTCGGTGGAAGAGCTTCCGCTCATCCAAGCTGATCTCACCTGGGGTGACGTTTTGCGCGAAGGCAACGTGGCTAAGCTGCCCCGGCCTTCTCTGCTCGCCATCACGATGCTGCCCTCTGCGGCCAAACGGAGCCCCAGCGCTCGGCCTTCATCGCCGCCGATACCACCACATCCATCCATTGTCCAGCGACGCATGGAGCTCCTCACTTCAGACATGCTCTCACGAGCGTTGACGCTCGTCGCTCGTAGTCAGAATGATCGTGCCAGCCACTTGCTTGGCGAGACAAGGTCGATTCTCAAAGGTCTCGGCAAGGGTGGCCTTCCCCCACTTCCACCTCCAAGCAGTGCTCTGCCGCCAACTCCAAAGACCGCAGAGCCCCGTGGCTCGTCCATCGAAGGCAGAAGCGCCTCAATCGCAGGCTCGACAAGGACCTCCTCGCCGCCGCGAAGTGACATCCAGAGCCCCTTCACGCCAGCAGCCGGCATCGACATGCCAACGATGATGGCATTGGATTCCGAGCTCGAAGCCAGCCTTGAATGGATCTCGCACCCTGCCCACTTCAACCGCGACTCGCGCAAAGCCGTGCTCCAAGCAATCGGCGTCATCAGCTCCCAACGCGGCTTCACGTACCGGTCACCAGCCGAGTCGCTCTGGGCCGCACGGATCCCTGGCATCAAGCGCCTGTCCGAGCAGAGCCGTGAATGGCGCGAGACCGGCGATGAGTCTCTCGCAGAGGAGAGATAGGTTTCGCGCGCGTGCGGGGGGAGGGGATTTTTCCTAATTACAATCGACAGCACATTCCCAGCAATGATGATTTCCCTGGAAAACTTTGAAGATACCCTTTTAGGATATGACGATTTGACGACAGTTGATCAAGCTATACTGCGCAAGCTCATTTGTGGATATGTACGCACAATGTATGTGGCCATGTCGGCGCGTCGGCAAGATGCACATATGTAATGTTATGAAGATATGGTTGAGGCGCCGTCGATTTGTGTTATATATTGCCCAATAGTTCAGTTTGCTCTTTGTACGAATTAAGTCTTCACACCGTGTGGACTGACTGAGTCGGTTTCTGCTTCTCACAGCATCATGCCTCGCTTTGTGCCACGACCGCATCTGGCAGGAAGCAGGCCTCATCAATGGGAGCGAGGCAGAAAACACATGATCTTCGTTGGAAAATGTAGCCGACGACTTCCACAGCGTAACACTTCCAATCGCCAGTCAAAGATGCTCCCGAACTATTCTGCCATGCTAGGCTTCGCAACACTAACACTCGCCGCCGCCAACAATAACAGCACATCCACCACCTCCACCACCATGAACTCCGTCTGCGTCCCCTAACCCAGCAGCTACAGTCCCCTCCCCACCCCAAAAACAGCCGCCGCCCTCGCCGCCCACCAACGCCACCACCCCATCCCTCTACTACCAAACCTACGTTGCGGCCCTGAACGCAAGCCAGCTGGCCACGTCCTCGAACAAATACCTCGGATACGCAGAAGAAATGGACATGTACGACCCAGCTACCTGCACGGATTTCTGCGATACGAACGGCCAGGTGCATCGGAGTCAATTGTCTACTTCGAGCGGGATCCGTCCGTGGTGCCTGCCTGCGGTGGCGGGGTGTCCGGATCCCTTCCCTCCCGTGGCGCGGACGGGGATAAAGTGTGCGACTTTGGAGGTTTCGCTGGTTAGTGTTGTGCATGCGAGGAATTATGGGCAGTGGCAGGAGGAGTTTCAGGTGCTGGTGAGGTTGGATGGTTCTTTTTTTTCTTCTTTTCGGAGGATGATGTTTTGTTGTCGGCTGACGCATGATAGATTGCGGGTAGTAATGGGTATATGAAGGATCCTGTTCAGGCGTGTACGGCGTTGCTTGAGTCTTGTGGTAAGTAGTGAGTAGCTTGTTGTGGTCACGGGCGGATGTCGGACAACGCAGACTGCAAAGGATCGTGGGGATCAGGATATGACGATATTCGAACCCATATCGAGCGACTTTGTTGTTCTGCACTCGTTGCTGCAGCTATCACCCATTCATCTCCAACGGGCTTGTTCTAACTCCGGCAAAGTCCGAACCATTCGGTTCCTAAGATCCTCCTTCAGGCAAAGGGCAGGCAGTAGGAGGTGGGGGAGCCATACAGATACAGCACGAAGTTCCATCATTCTGCTTTCATATCAGCAGTATACGCCTATCGTAGACAAGCATATAAACGACCACACATCCATTTACGCACCTACCTCCCCAAAGCCGCTCTCATTACCACACAACAACCATGCCCCCTCCCGCAACCATGAAAGCGCTAGTCCTTGAAACCGACTCCTCCATCCCCCAACCCTCCGCTCTTCCAAGCATGTACCAGGTATGCCTCAAGCTCGTGCGTAAAGAATTGCCACAAACTCACAAAAGCCTCTCTGCCACGCTCCCACCCCTACCCGCGCCATCCATCTCCCCGACGACGTCGTCCCAGCTTAGCCTCTCATCCCTCCTCTTCTTCCTCTTCGGGATCCTCTCCTCTCTCAACCCCTTCTCACTCCCTGCCCCCATTGCTCTCCACTTCGCCGGCGGTCGAACACCCTGCTCTGCCATTTCCGCCCACTTCTTCACACCTCGTCTTTCCCACCTCACTCGTCGATCCTCGGCTTCCTCCTCGTTAGGCTTCCATTTCGACTTCAGGATGCGACGGATAGCTTCGGGCGTGACTTTGAAGTGCTCAGAGAGCGTAGCTGTTGTGTAGGCGTTTGGGTCGGAGGCGTGGAGGGCGCGGATGCCTTCGAGTGTGTCTGGGGACAGGCGTTTGCGTGGCTGCCAGCCTTGGTCACCGAATTTGTGGGAGAGGGCGGATTTCTGGATTTGCCAGGTCTCGCGCTTGGGTTTGGGGGCCGGTTTCTCGTATGGTTTTTTGGCTTCCGCTTTGATCTTGCGGTCTTGTGAGGGTTGGCTTTTGCTATTTAGTTCGCTTTGCAGATTCCGACCTTCTGTTGCTGGTCTCGTCTTTTTTGTGACTGACAGGTCGGGTCCATCCAGCTCATCAATCTTGCTCAATACAGTGTCCATTTGATCCACCTCGACTTCTCTTACTTGTTGCTCGGCCTGTCTCTTGCTCGGCGCCCACATGCCGGCTTGTTGTCTTCTTTGCTTTCGAGCCATACGAGAGCTTTTGACTGATCCATCTTCAGTCCGTCGTTTGGGCTTGCGCGTTTTCGAGGGCTGCGGCAAGATTGGCGGTTGCGCATGGTGTACATCCTGTGGTGGTGCTAGGTGGATTCCAGGTAGCGATACTGCATCGATTGTCGACACGTTGTGATTCGTATGCTCTATCGGCTCCTCTACGGCTGGTTTCTGCACATCGTTGGTGGGCGTGGAAGGAGGCAAGGGCGAGACCAGCTCGATCTCGGGACTCCAGTCATCGACGACTTGCTCTTGCACATGGGAATCCACTTTCTGCTGCTCGTGTACCTCCTTTACTCTCGCTCTTCCCAGATCAAAAGGTACGAAGTCATTATCTGTATGCGCCGCTACAACAGTCTCTAGCTGCCTTCGTGGTGGTCGCGTGCTGAGTTGTCGCTGAGGTCTAAGAGGAGATTGTGGTTTCTGTCTCCGGATGGATAGGCCAGCTACGTCCTGGATGAAGAGTTCCAGCGCTCTCGTCGAGCAAGGACAGCGATGCATGTTATAAATTATTCTAAGGGCATGTATCTTTGAGTTGCAAAGAAAGTTGCTAGACAGTTTCATGCGCACTTGCCCCATCTGGCGGAGGAGGGTCCACAGCACGCACTTGTGCAATGGAGATCATCATCCACCACCGCGCTGCACCTCCACTGCCATGCATTACGTACTACCGAAACGGCCTGTCGTCGGACAGTGATCCTCACATTACCTTAGTTATGGCTGTGCGACTCGCGGTTTGATAGACCATGTGACCTCCCGATGTGCGACCAAGATGCCCGTCACGACTGCACGACCACCCACCTTGCTTGATGACCAACAATGCCTCCTGCGCCGCCGTCCAACATCCGCGCATTCGTCCAGTGGAGAGAGCCGACTGTCTACGCGGGAGAGGAGATTGAGTGCATCATCACGTTTAAGAATGTAGCCGACGCGCCGAAGAACCATGTTCAAGCACCGACTGCCAGTAATGGGGGAGTGACGAGCAGGAAGGCTGGTGGTGCACCGAGCATCGCAGGGAGTAGAAGAGCTTCGTTGGCACAGCAGCAGCAGCAAGGCCGGCCTGCGTCGAGCTCGAGAGCGCCTTCCATATCGAGCCCTAGGATCCCGTCCTCTGCTGGAGGACATCGGCCAACACTGTCGCTCAATGTCGTCAGCGCGCCCTCTCGGGGCGGACTGCACAGTGCGCCGCTGTCAGCCCGAAACCCCAATGGCACGGCGAATGCGACCAAAGGCCATGGGCGCTCGCTGTCCATTGTGTCGCTTGGAAGCGAAGCCAAGAGCGACCAGCGAGCGCAAGCATCAGCCAAGAGACCGGTGAGAGGGCATGGCAGAAGCGCGAGTCTACAAATACTGCCCAAGCCGATGATACAATCCAGTCCGGCGTCGGGTATGACGCGACACCCCTCACCATTGTATGAGAGCACCACGTCTCCTGCACTGAATACACCGCCGGGTGGTACATTGCCAGTGAGGACCGGCAGACGAAGGCCTGGTACGGTGTCTGCAGGCAATACTCCTCGAATGCCAGACTTCAACACGAGTGGCGAACATGGACGTTTTGATCAGAACTTCCATTTCCCGTCGCCAGCCTCACCGCCCAAAAGTCCAGCTCCCAGGATTGAGAAGCCGAAGCCACCACCTCGAAACCCTTCCACAATGCATTCAGCGCAGCATCGAGGTCACTCTCCGCGACCTCCTGATGGCTTTGTTGGCAGTCACGGTAGCTCAAATCCCATCACGCGTGTCATGTCAGAATCATCCGCCAGCGGCACGCCTCGGAGCAGCAGCGAGTTGTATAGTATGAGCAATCATAGCGACGAGACTTTGACATCGGAACTTCCTACTCAGTATCCACAGAACGGACGGCTCTTACCCAAGCTGAGCCTCACGCGACAGGACTCTCGATCACCACAGAACAGATATGCTCGGCCCGCAGAACCTGAGACACTGATGATGGCATATGCCCAGACGATGGGGCACTTCACACTCGACGGCAGTCTTGTCAACGCTGCACCTTTCGAAGAAGTCAAACGCAAAGGCGCGCAATCTTCTGGTGGCGTCGTGGGCATCGAGTCAAACAGCAACAAGCGGGCATCAGGCATGTTCGGCGCCTTTAGCTGGGGTAACATCGGCGAGTCGCTGTCAGGCCTGCTCGGCGCTGAAGACGTGAATGGGAGCAGTATGGCGCAGATGAAAGCGAGCACTGACTCGAGAGCTGTGCCGTTGTTGAGTACACCCCAGAGTTTACTGTTCGTGGACTTGCGACTTGCGCCCGGCGAGAGCAGGAGCTATAAATACAAGTTCCCGCTGCCGAGAGGCCTGCCTCCCAGTCACAGGGGCAGAGCGCTCAAGGTGAACTATCATCTGGTCATTGGCGTGCAGAGACCAGGAGGTCAGGCTGTGAAGCGGGTCGAGATACCCTTCCGTATTCTGGGGAGCTACAACTCGCGGGGCGAGACCTTAGGCCACGACTTAATGAGTCCATACATACTGCTACATGATGCGGCGAGGACTACGAGCATCGCTCCTGCTGCTTCATCACCCTCGACACCCATTCCGTCATTTTCATCGAAAGACGCAGAGCGCAAGAAGAAGCCCGCAAAACAAGGCTTAGAAGACTTTCTGAGGTACACTGAGCGATTACTGGAGAGGGCAGAAACCGACCAGACGGCACATCTGCTGTCTCCATCATCACCTCCATCCGAACAACTACCACTAACCCCGGCCACGCCCCGCCAACGAAGCGAATCCGACTTCCAAGCCCAGCCAACCAGCATCAAAGAAGCAATCGACTTCGCCATCCTCCGCTCAAACCAACCCAACACCAGTCCAAGCAGCCGACACCCCGGATCCCGAGCCGCCCAAAGCGCCAACAACCGCTTCAACATCGCGCGATCCGGCCAACCCGTCGCCGTGCTCACCCTCCTGCGCCCCGCCTTCCGCCTCAGCGAAGCCGTAATCGGCACCATCGACTTCGTCCTCCCCGCCAACTCCCCACCCCAAGCACCGACCTACAACACGCTCGTCGAGCTCGAAAGCGTCGAAAAAGTCGACCCCAGCCTCGCGATCCGCAGCACCACTTCCATCAACCGCGTCACGCGCAAAATCTACGCCACACAGCACGATAACACGCTCTTCGCCCGGCGCATCCCGTTTTCCCTTCCCATTCCCGCGACCGCGACACCGACGTTTGAAACGACGGGCGTGAGTCTGGTCTGGACGTTGCGAGTGCAGTTTATGGTGCAGAGGTCTGGGCAGCAGGGGGCTGTAGGGCCGGAGTCGTTCGGGATGGGGGGTCACGAGGAGGAGAGGTATGAAGAGGAGTTGTTGGAGGAGTTGGGGACGGATGAGAGGGGGACTACGTTGATTGCGAGGGAGAGGTTGTTGGCGGAGAGTTTTGAGGTGGCGGTGCCGGTTAGGGTGTTTGGGGCGCCGGGAGGGGTGGAGGATGGGAGGAATGGTGGGGGTGAGGAGGGGGTGGAGGTGTAGATGTTGGTGTAGGTAGGGAGGAAGGGTGAGAGAGTCGATTCGACTGTAGGGGGGCAATGGTATGTAGTTGTGTGTGTGTCTGTGTAAGTTAAGGGATTCACTGTGCTAAGATTATTCACATTTCACTTGGCAGACCCTTTTCTCCTTTTCGCTTGGCAGATCCTTTTCTCTTTTCTTGCTTTGCTGGTTTGGGTGGAGATTGAGAATCCGTGAATACGCTTGATATGAGAAGGCCTGTCTGTCAGACGTTCAGCAACCGTATCATCATGCTCATAGATGCGTGATATCTTTATGCTATACATACATCCCCTCATCCATCCATCTGTTACATGCATCCATCCTACCATCTCAACACTGAATGCTCTGTTTGCCATTTCTCGCACCCTCGCGACCCCGTCATGCTAGTTTAAGCTCCCACACTCACTGCCCCAACTCCACCCGCCCCACCATTCGCAAACATCAGCAACCCCGCCGCCGCCTCCCTTCTCCTCGCCTGCTCCACCGCAATCCTCTGCTTCTTCGCCACCATCCCCCTCTCCGAAAACCTTGTCGCAGGGCCCTCATCGACAAACTCCACCCGGTGAACCATATACGACATCCCATCGTGCTTCTCCGTCCACTCGCGCGAGCGCACAAAGTTCTGCGTGGAGCTGATATACTGCTCCAGTGGAGGTAGGATGAGGACCGTGATATGGAGATCGTGGCCCGCGGGCACTTTGACCGGCTTGTTCGGCCGGGCGTCGAAGACGAGTTTGGGCTCGCCGCTGGCTGCTTGGTCTCCGTTTTCGATTGGCGGCTCATCTTCGCAGAGGAGCTGCAAGTCGTCGTTGAATTCGCCAAAGTCGCCCTTGAGCCAGCCGGAATGGACAGCAGCGGCGACGACATCGGAGTCATCAGTATAGATTTCTGTACCCCAAACTTGTGCCTGCCTGCAGATAGCTGCTAGCGGACTCGGCTCGTCGTTTTCGTTCATGCTTTCCGTGTATTGGAGGTAATATCGTGGGACCCTGATGGTGAACGTGCAGTTCTGCCGGTCTTGCAGGTATGGCATGACTTTCATGCGGCTGTGATACTTGACCTTTGCGTCAAGAGAGACGTCGGCATTGGCCGGCTGCGACAACTCCGTCGAGTAGATTTGTGAGCCAAGATGCGTTCGTGGCTGATCAGCAACCGAGTCAAGTACGCTCTTCGTCTGTACAGTGACGGCAGGCTTGTATGTGGGCGGTGCTGTCCTTGCAGGAGCATGGTGATGATGGTGGTGATGGTGAGTCGGATGCGCGGACATAGCATGGTGATGGTGATGGTGATGCGCAGGCACGCTGCCCGAGTTCGACGGAAAGCGCATCATACCAAAGCCACCCGGCGTCTCGCCGTTTTCATGCACATGATGGTGATGATGATGGCCATGTAGATGATGGTGATGGTGGTGCGGAGCGGCGCTCGTTTTCGTTCGCTTTGTGCCTCGCTGCGAGTCTGGTGTGCCTCTGCCATCTCCTTCTTCATCTCTGGATCGGCGGCCATTCTTCTTGCCACCTCGAGCTCGAGAGGTCTTGGGCTCCTCAATGCTGCCAACAGCCGTCCGCACTAGGTCCCCATTTTCCAGATGCCTCGACGGACTCAGGCGCGTTGGCGTCGAGGTGCCGTTGGCCATTTGACCAGCGGTAGGTGTAGCACTCTTGACGCCGCTGCCTAGGCCAGAGAACATCCTACCGAACTCCATCTTGATGCCAGGATTGTCGCCGCCAGGACCAACATGCTTCGGCTGCGCACCTTGTACAGCCTGAGGCAGTGGCGTGGTACGGCCTTTACGGTTCAGCTCCGGACTGACTCCGCTGAAGAGGGATCGTGGACCCGACCCGTCGCTTCCTTTGCGGTGCTGCTGTCCGCGATTCATTGTGTCCATGCGCTGATGCTCTTCCAGAGTCAGCGGCCGATCAATGATGCCATTGCGCCCACGCACATAGCCCAAATCAGATATCGGTGGCGACGACCGCGGCTCCTCGCGCCTGTAATCGTGCCTGGCTTCAATCGATTCGCGAGCGTGGTCTGGCATCTGCTGGTATGAGGGCCTGAACAGTCCGGCTGACTCCTCTCGCATGGGATGCCCAAAAGGTCCAGGGGCATAGCGAGGTGGACCAACACGGCCATCTCGATCGGTATGTGGGCTGCCAAAAATATCGCGCTCTCTCGGCTGAGACGTGATCCCATTTGATGGAAATGGGTGTGCATCGTGTCGGGACGTCAAGTCCCTAGGCAGCAACCCGCCAGGCTCACCAAACTGCCTGAATGTGCCGAATCTCCCTTCGCCTGGTATTATGTCTCTGCGTGGCCCTACTATCTCATCCACCGTGCGGGGACCAGACAGATCAACGGGCTGACTACTAGGCCTGCCCGGCCCGTGGACCGATATGCGCTGCTCTTGCTCTGGACGGAATGCGCGGAAACTGTGCGGCGACTCGCGCTGGAACTGGGGCGAGGCAAACATGCCTTCTTTCCTCGCCTCTGACACACCCCGGTCGTGAAATGCAGACTGCGCCCGTGGTTCCCCAAAGATCCCGTCTCTTAAGGGACTCGGCTCTCGACGTCCAAACCCCTCACGCATACTCGCTGACCTAGCTCTACCAGGCGACGGTGGGCGCATAGATGGAGGTAATGACGGAGGTGGGAAGCCTGCTGCGTGCGGCGACATTTGTGAATTACGCTCATCTCTTTCGCTTCCACCCAGTATCGATGATATCGACATGCCAGCGCCCGGTCTGTGAGCTGGAAGGCTGGCCAGGTCGCGAATGCCTGCGAATGGAGAAGCTGTCGGTGGCCCGCGCGCGCCGAGGAGAGGTGTGTGGAAGCGGAGGATGGATGCAGCATTTGCGGCGACGAGGGCGGAGGCATGTTGCGCGCCGCGAAGGGAGGGGGCGGTGGCGGATCTAATGGACCTACGACCGTCGTGTCAGCATTGTTCTCCAGAGCTTCATTGAGCTTGCCTACCCCTCCCATACTGCGGCGAGCTGCTGGCGGAACCCAGCGAGCCCCGCCGCGTCGCATCAAAGGGCAACGGCATGTGCGCTACGCCATTCTGATGAGGCGGCGGGTGTGGTGGCGGCGGTAACTGATGGGCCTGTTGCTGCGGTGAAGGCTGATGATGAGGTGGCAGCACATTTCCTGTCGCAAACGCGTTAGCTAAGACAGCCGAAGAAGGCATGGCTTGTTTAGCGTGGATGCATCATTGCGGGGAACCAGATGGCGCCTGGCTGGAAACTGTGTTTTCTGAGACCCTTGGCACGGTGATCCTGATTCGTGCAGCTTGTTCATCCTGCGCAGCGGAAAACGCAAGCAAACACCCTGTCGAAGACAAGGGCGCGGCGCGGTCGTGCCAGAAGCAGTGCTGACTATGACCATCCGTAATGGTGTCGCAATGCCTGCAACATGCAACAACCATGCATGCAACAAGCTAAGACGGCACCCGACGTGCGTCCGCGCAAAGTCGCATGCCGATGTACCTGAGGGTTGCAACACGGCTCAGGTACATGCGGTTGTGCTCATATCTCTTGTTCCAGGTGTCATGTGCCTGATGTATCGCGCGCTGAGCGCTGTCGAACCAACGCGTGTGGACATACCTGATGTTGGCGGCCAAGCTCTTGCAGGTCCAAAGCTGCCTCTCCGACCATGCAGGAATGGATCTCTGGATGTTTGGAACGGATCTGAGAATGGTATCTGCACTGGCGGTTGGTGAGGTCCGGGCGGTGCTTGTGCAAAGGGCATCGGGTAGCCAGGCGCAGGAGGAGGGTGGGAGGAGAAGGGCGCCGATCGGCGGGTCGTTGTGCCATGTCGAGTAGCCGAGATATTGTATAGTACTGTCTTTCCGCTTCGTTTCAATTGGTCGTGCGCTTGGGCTTAGATGCGCGCAGTCGAGGTTCGCGGACTGCGGTGAGCTGCTACGGCGGTCGCATGTTGAGCTCGAATGGCTAGGAAGCCATGAATCTTTCGGAGCAACGCTCAAGATGTCTGCTAACAAAACAGTGCAACTACCGCAATCCGCCGCGTAATATTCAGGCAGAGTCTGGTTCAATAGGTGTTTTCAAACGGTGCACACTGAAAGGGTAGGAAGAGAAAACGCAACAGGATGACGGGCGCGATGATTTACACAGTGCAGCTCCACTCCGAAACCTTGTGCCTTGACCTGCAGCTAGCAGGGCCAGTGCAAGGATCCGCCAGGTCGCACCTGCAGGGATTAGCTGTCTCGACTTTGCTCACATGTCAGTGACCCTCAACAGCTCGCGTGCATGCCTTTTCAATCAACATCACGTTTGATTCCACCGTCACAACCTCAACACGACTGACGCTGCAGCTTGACCCCTCATCGCTGACGCCTCCCCATGCCCTCAATGCCCGGAGTCGCTCTCTCGTCACCTACAACACGTTTCAAGCAAGCTTTCGAAGGCGCCAGTCCACGAGTCTGCGTGGCATTTTGGCTTTTTGGTAGCGGATCAGTCCTCTTATGATATAGTCCGACGCAGGATATCCTAGCTGATACGCCGGTGTCACAGGCCTCATCAACAACATCTTCTATGTGATCATCCTCTCGGCGGCGCTCGACCTTGTAGGTCCCCTGATACCGAAGGGCACAGTGCTGCTAGCGTCCATCATCCCAGGCCTTGCAACAAAGATTGTCGTTCCATATGTCATCCATCTGGTTCCCTACTCTCTGCGAGTCATAACGTTCACTGTCCTCTCAACATGTGGTATGCTCATTGTGGCTCTGAGCCCATCGAATGGCGGTGTTGGTGCAAAGGTGGTCGGCATCATCCTCGCCAACATCAGTAGTGGAGCTGGTGAAGTACATTTTTTGGCCTTGACCCATTTCTATGGCCACCATGCGTTGTCGGCATGGGGTAGTGGAACAGGCGGCGCCGGTTTGGTAGGAGCAGGAGCGTATGCGTTGTTGACCACAACTTTGGGCTTCGGGGTGCAAGGAACGCTGCTTGCGAGTGCCATCATACCGCTTGGAATGGTCCTGAGCTGGTTTGTTCTGCTGCCGTTAGGACCGCTGAGGCACACGAGCAGAAACGAATATCAAGCTGTGCCAACCGATGAAACAGAACAGGCAGGCACGACCGGCGCAGGCGGAGAAAGAGCAGGACTTCTCGACCCTCCAGAAGCACACGTCGCAACACTCGCATACAAAGAGAAAGGCTCGCGTTTGCAGAAGGCCATATCAGATCTCAAGGATCGTCTCTTCCGGGCTCGCAGATTGGTGATGCCGTACATGCTGCCGCTCTTCCTCGTATACGTCGCAGAATACACTATCAACCAAGGCGTAGCACCGACACTCCTCTTCCCACTCGAAGATTCTCCCTTCAAGCACTTCCGTGCGTTCTACCCCACATATGGAGCAATCTACCAACTCGGCGTGTTTGTCTCCCGGTCCTCACTACCATTCATCAGGATTCGAACCCTTTACATCCCTTCAATCCTTCAGATCATCAATCTGGCTGCGCTCACAGCTCATGCGCTTGTGCCATACATTCCGAATGTGTGGTTCGTGTTTGCAATCGTGTTTTGGGAGGGTCTCCTAGGTGGGCTTGTCTACGTTTCAACGTTCGCAGCCATTCGCGAGGAGGTATCGGAAGACGAGCGTGAGTTTAGTCTGGGCGCTGTGACGGTCAGTGACAGTGGAGGCATTTTCGTTGCTGGCTTGCTGGGTGTCACGATGGAGAGCTTGCTATGCTCGTGGCAGGTACGGCATGGGAGAGATTGGTGTCGGCAGCTATAATCATGTCGGAGAGTGGCGAGAGACGCTGACACTGGCTTGCTCTCTTATGCTGCTATGTCGCGAGCTCTCAGCTCCGTGAAAACGAGGATATGACCGGTATGGCGAGGCTGCTTGGCAAGGCTGCGACTTCACGTCTTTCTTAGGGAACGAGTCTCCGGACGGTGGTTGAGTCGAGAAGGTCAGCGCGTGTCTAGCATGATGGCGCTCCTTCCTGAATCAGCTTTATCGCGAGAGAATGACGCACGTTCGACTTTCACATGCGCCGCTTAGTCGGTCAGTCCCGAGGACTCTGCCATTTATCTCGTTCTTTGAGCGCCAGCTTTCAAACATCACCAGCCGCACGTCAGTCGTGGCCGCTAAGCACTTACGTCCGGTCGACAGCCGAACATAGACGAATTCTGGACTCAAGATGCATCTTTTCGGTTCGGTGTAAGCAATGTCGTCAACAATATCAATGCTGACTCTTCGCTGACATCCTCCAGGACTCCACAGCGCAGCAAACTGATCCATGTCACCAACGCCGACGATATAGACGTTGACATGGAAGATGGCGACGATGTGGACGCTGTCCCAAAACCGCCAGAAGACTGGACGGCTTATCGGCTCAATATTGACGGAGTCGACTACTACACTACTCGCACCAACTATCTGAATGTCAGGGTGACGAAGAAGTCGGGTCAGCTGATCTGGCCAAGCGAAGTGGAAAGATGCAGCCTCGCTGCAACTATCCGCAAGAACTGGGTCAAGTATGTCTGGGTTCCGTTGACAGATATCGTCGGACCTGCGTACTTTGGTGAGGAGATAGAGAGGGGCATATATGTGAGTCTGGCGAAGCTGAGTGAGAGAACGACGTTGGAGGAGGCGAAGAGGTTGCTGGAGAAGGTGACGAAGGGGAGGAAAGGTGCGGAGAAGGTGCTGACAGTGGAAGATGTGGAGAAGGCTTTGACGATGGTTTAGTTGTGCTGCGCCTGTTTCAGGAAGGGTGACAGCTTGGTGTAGAATCAGCCATTCGAGTACATGAGCAGTGAGACTGCAAGTCGGGCGCTCGCGGAGGAAATAAGAAACCTCAGTGAGTACAAGAGCGTAAAAGCTTGGGGCTCGTCTGGCCTAGGCTGTCGCGTTGATTGCTTTCGACGCAAACTAGGAGATCGAGCAAGATGACTGCGACGAATCAGTCGGCTTTCAAGAAACCAGATCACTCGTCGAAGACTACTTTCAGGTCTTTCGCCTATCGTGCAAGACTATCACCAGATGGATTTCTCCAAGCCAACAATGCACACTCAGTGCTGCCAGCCCACGCCTACGACAACGGAGAGACCTGACACATCGACAAGAGGCCATGCCCAAGCTCTTGTTGGCATTATTGCCGGCAGCATTTTCGCGGCATTCATAGTGTCACTGAGTATATGTGCATGCCTTGCACGTAAGCAAAAGTGGCCGTTTCGACAGCAGCGGGATCAGGCAGCAGAGGGTCAGGCTTCGACGGAATCTGCTCGTGCGACAGATGCGATCAACGATGAGCCTGAGCCGCCGCCACAGTATAAGAGGCATGAATCGCCGCCGCCAGCTTATGTTGAATGCCACTAGAGCGCGTGGGTTGGCAATGACAGCGACGGGCTGTTGTAGAATGCACGGGCTCCGCTAGCACAGACATGCGTGACTAGCACGTTTGAGATAGCAGTGTGGCCCATATTGCAAGTGTTTGCTCTCGATCTCTGGCCCTTTCTTTTCTTCTGCAAGTCTCACTCGTCACGTTCTTCGTAACATCAGCCATCTTGTAGAAAGATCCAGAGATCTGAAACATGCATACTTCCACCACCTAGATCCAACCCACGGCTACAAAAATCGCTCTCCTCTCGCGGCTACAGTACTCCTCTCTCCTCTGCAGACATTTCCACCGCCACAGCCTTCACCACCGACACAATCAAGATCTTCATCACAGTCGACGGATCCAAAGATGCTAAACGACCTCCAATTATTCATCGTCACCGCCTTCACCCTAATAGGCTTCATCGGATTCTGCTACGGTCTTGGCGCTTGGGTCGACCACTGCAATCGCAGGCAGTCCCGAGAAGCCTGGGTGCGTCAGCCACCAACACAGCGGAGACGATGGCCCGGTCATGAGGATGATGCTGAGGCAGCAAGACGGGTGCCAGAGCCCGAGAGGAGTGGGCCAAGAGGAGGGCGCAGGTGGTATGGCACCAAAGCTAGAAAGGGGCAGCATCCGAATGCCGTCCATCTGCCATTGAGAGCAACGACGACAACGCCATCGCCTGCGAATATGCTGATTCGATCTTCACCACCCAGATACCAGGCGCCTCCACCTCGATCTCAGCGATTTCCTATCAGCCCAATTGACAATGCCATTACCACGGTCCCCAGTGCGTCATTACCGCCAGATGCCGCATCATCTCTACCTACGATATCTGACTCCCCGCCACCGCCACCCTATAAGCTCCTCTCTACACCGACACCATCATACCACGAGCCTGCTTCTGCTCGGTCCTCTATCACTAAGGTCGACCGAGCCGATGTAGAGGCCATCAGACGGCGGCCATCGCACAGCATGAAGTCCAGCGTGAGCAGAAGACCAGCAGAGTATCAGCCTGGTAGACGAGACGTGCAGGTCGTTGATAACAGCTTCAGGGAGATCAACGAGGTGACTGGTGTCACGAGGGGCTCGTTGCGGGAGTTGGAAGCGGGAGCGGCATAAGCTGATAGTGTAGGGATAGTCCTCTCATCAATCAGTCAAGCTCTGATCGTCTTTTATTTTGGGGCCACTTGTCAAATTTGATCCAGCTGTCATCACGCCAGTCAAATGAATGGTGCCTTATTGACATGACTGACAGTAAAATCAGCATTTGACATGGCAGTCATGTCAGTCATGCCACTCACCCGGTCATCAGTCAGGCAAGCTGTCTTCCACTATTTGTTGGGACGACTTGATGTCCGTACATGAATGATAATGTCAGTGTCCATGGCCATGACCGGCTACACCAGCTTCCCAGTACCCCTCTTCTTCTGTAAAAGTAGCCATAATCCTATAAGATTGCAGCCACCAGCAATCATCACAATGCCTGTGAAGAGCTGCAAATTGCGCCAGTTGTACCCATCCGGACCCGCATTGAGTGCTGCCAGAGCGCCAGCTATAGGGCTGCCGATGAGGCTGGCAAAGCTGCCAATAGCCTGCGCCATGCCTAGTCGCGCGCCCAACACTCTCGGATCCGGGCACACCGTCGGGAAGATGGACGGCGGCAGTGGTATCAATGCTCCGCTAAAGCATCCAAACAACGCAGCAATGGCTATCAAGCCTCCCTGGCTCGTGACTCCGATCCATGCGAGACAAAAAATGCCACTACTCATAGCACAGGTGATCCATGGGACCATGACTCCGATCTTGGAAGCAGAGTATCCTGACACCAGACGCCCGAGTACAGATGTAGCCTGCGCAATGATAATCATGTTCAGTGCCGAGGCACGGCTCTGTCCCAAATGGCTCTCGTCATATGCAGCAATGTATACGAACGGAACCATGTAGCCCAGGAAAACGAGAAAGTTGCTGATAGAGTAGCTCCAAAACGGCGCGTCCTTGAAAGCGGTCGGATCGAAGAGCTTCCTCGCGTGGCCCGAAGCCAAGTCTCCGATGTTGTGGGCGCGATACAGAAGCAGAGGATATGCCATGAGATATGAGCCGAGCATGAAGAAAGCCATCACCCTGATCGTCCACGCAAACCCCAGTGGTGCGATCAACTGCTGGAACATCAAAGTGTAGATAATGCCTCCTACTGGTGCCCCGCATGTCGTGATGCTCATAGCGATGGAACGATGTTTTTTGAAACTCCTGCCAACGAGCGCCAAGCCAGGAAGGTACAGCAAGCCATTGGCAAGACCTATACAGCATTTGTTAGATCTTGTATAGGCGGCTACAAAGGTCTCACCATCGGTTACAGGGCAGAGCCTCATACCACCGCAAGGGTGGAGATCGAGAACAACGGACGCAAGCAGCCTTCTTACCAGTCAGCACGCCCTGCGCAAGCAAAATTTGATAATATTTCGTGCACAAGCTCAACATGAACAAAGCGAATGTAGCAACCAGTGAACCAGTGAGCAGCATGGCTCTGAAGTATCCCAAATCAAACAGAGGCCCTGATATCACGCCACCTATGATGAGGAAAAAGGTCGCCATCGTCCCTATCCATGATATATCCGATGCCGAATCATTCGCAAGATAGCTTAGCTGGTAGTACGTTTGGAAGGACCCAAAGGCGAATGTGAAACCCCATAGATTGATAAACACAAGGAACGATCCCAGGACCTGTAGCCATGCCCTTGTGCCTCCATCTTGGATAATGGACGATGGGATAGTTTTCTGTTTCTCGTCTGAGGTGCTGGTCGGTGGTTCTGGCAGGGCAAGAATTTCAGCGGCGTCAGGCTTGACGCTATCATCACTGACATCGCATGAGTCTCCCATTCCTGGTGGCAAAGGATCAGGTAGGACCTGGATTGCGTGCTTCCAGAGTTTGCAATGTGGTGTCTGCGCATTGTGGATCGGTGAGAAGCGCCAAGAACGGACCTACCTTGAAGTGAGGTATCTCTTGCCTAGGTAGATGCTCAGTGTTGAGCGGAGTCAGTTGTCACATAGCCGCGGCTTCTCATCGAGCGGTAAGGCGGGCTGGACGGCAAGCGAAGGTGGTGCCTACCTCCGTAGCGGAATGAGGTTTTCACTGCGGCTTGATTCCGCCCCGGCGCATGCTGTAGTCCGAGCAAAGGTGTTGCCGAGTCGAAGCTGGCTCCGAATCTCTGCCCTGACGTGAATATCGCAGAAGCATGAAGAACAGATTGCAAGATCGGGCGAAGGAGAGGGACCTCGAGCGCATGTTCTAGCCCACTTCTAGAAGGAGTCAAACCCTGGGCTGGCAACCTTGGGGTGGACCGTTGCGTCTCCCGCTCGCTGGTACTGGACAAACTTTGAGTGTTGATGAAGGTCTTTGGTCTGGGATGACACGGAGGCACCCAGGGCCTTGGCTGAGGCACTTCGCGACAATGGTAGATCGAGCACTGCCTGGATTTCCACGCTGCTGGGTGACAAGGGGCAGAGCGTTTCCTCTGCATTCGGCCGCAGATGGGGCATGAATGCTGGCAAAAGAGCAGGACGGCTCGAATGGCTGCCAGATGCACGCGTGTCCTCCAAGCTTCATGCGTGGTAGGCGTCCTTGCTGTCCGATATCTGGAATAACGGACGCTGGAGGCGGATCATGTATCGGCAGTCTGGCATACACACAATGCGACATCGGATCAGTCGATGACTACCAACTCCTGATCCGCGGCCTCGGTACGGCACCCGCACAAAGACTCGTGTGCGGTACGCTAGTAAGCCATTGGACCGCTCATACTATACACGAGCAAGCCTTCGAAGACGGCAGCCCGGCAGTATGGGTTGGCATTCATGACTCATTATCAACGGCTTTTCCATGACAATGGGTTTGTCCTCACATCAGCCAGCGCTCGGCGGTATTTTGCATGGTGGCTTGCGTTTTGCCATCCTCGAACACAGGCAGAGCAGTGAGTTGGTCTAACTTATCACGAGTATAATACAGCATCCACGAAGACGCCCTTGATGAGGTGCAAGGGTCTCCAGTCGAAGAATGCAGCTCGGATAAGCGAGCCGTGGATGTTGATCATCTTGCCCTGCTTTCGTGACTTGGTCAAAAGTTAGGAGATGGCTATGCTGCTTCGTCAGTCAGGTCACGGATTCGTGTCAATGGTCGGAATCAGGTGTTGTAGTGCGGGAGACTACAGGAAGACCAAATTTGGGACGGCACAGAATGCATACAGATGCATGGTCGGTGACCAGCTGGCCCATGATGTGCTGGCCGGAGACTGAAGATGTCCTTGGGCACAGCCTCCAGGGCCGACGAGGCGTCACGCTATCAGCAGTCGCAAACCCTAATTCACCAGCGCGGCTCGCCTATCGAGGCTAGAAGGTTTGAAGAAGTCATGCAAAGCTTCTAGCGCGATACCTTGTGTTTCAAGCGCCCGCCGCGAATCAGGCATTGCTGGACGATTGATGCCGCATGCAATCGGTCGACTACAGGAAGACGAAACTATCACGGCTGAGATCATCTTTGCGCTTGGTAAAATGCGATAGCTTGTGTGCAAATTGGTCATGTCCGAGGATGCGGCTGTTCACTGGCTCTACATTATCACGACCACATCATGGACGGAGCTGGACACACACCACTGATCGTTCCGAACCACCTCGTATCAGCTAATGCCGAAAGCTCTTCACAACAGCTCATTCATGCCCAAGCGGTTCACGTGGGGCAGTCTTTCCCTTAGCAAAATTGAGTAGGTCGTTCATGGCGGCACCCGGCGCTGCCATCAGTCAGATAATCGGTTGAGTGCTTGATGCGGTTCACGCGCTCAGGCGTTTGACTGAGTGCACAGCTCGAGACATTGTTGACTTATTGGCACTACCGATGGCATGATGATCTTAATACCTTGAGCGACTGATTGAAGTCTCAGCGTCCCGCACAGTGATTGACGGCTACAGTCGGTCAATCGATTGATTAAGTTGAAGGAAGCATTAACGGCATCTCAGTGTTTGGCCACACCTCAGTCGTGACACAGATTGACAGTGGAGTCAGTTGCACCCAAGTCAGCGCACCGCGGGCCATGGAGATTTGTGAGATCTGGAGCGGCTCCAAGCGAGGTGGTTTTGCGAAAATTCTATATACGATACGTCGCCTGCATGACAGTAGCTTGTTTACGAGCCTCGGCAGTTAGCAGACATGCCTATCTCAGCAACACGACATCGTAAATGGTAGAATACACACGGCACAACCGTTAGGCCACAGGGAGTCCAAAATCGACACGGCACAGAATGCAAGATGGATGACAATGGCTTAATGTAATTGATGCTCCCTGAAATCACGCTGTTTTGCGAAATGCCAGAGATCGACGACTCCACACCACTCTGCGCAGTTCTTTTGCTCTAGAACCACGCACTTTGCGGGCCAGATGGGATGACTAGGAGGCACGCGTGTAGCAGAGCACATACATTGAGGCTCATATATCGGGACCACACCAAGCTCCCAGTGACGATCTAGGAAGGCACCGCCCCAGACTGTGTCTTGTGATCGATACAGCATGTGATAGGGATGACCCCTTCTACGGGATCGTCATTGCTTGCATTGCGAGAATCTCCTCGCGATGGATTAGGGTATCCATTCTCAAATCGGAAGAGTAATACTTTGATCGATCAACCGACGTCGTCAACAATCATGTCGCGATTGCTCGTTCATAGCGGTGCAGGATCGGGCACCACTGGAGGTCGAAACTATCGCGGGACATGTACAAACCATCTCGCGAAGTTGTTGTCGAAATTACGCAGTCGGCTTGGCAGCATGGGCCTATCTGGGATTTTGCACTGTTGAAAATTGTGAAGCGTTCCAAAGCCCAGAACGACGGTACGCTTGCAGCGAGAGGGGTCCCAGCAATCCGTTTGTGGCTTGCGTCGTTACGGACATAAGAATGCCGAGTACCGCCGGACTTCCGTATTCCGGCATTTCACATGTCAAGTAATGCGCTTGCTGCTTCCTGACCTGGCTTGTATCTCCAAGCGAGTCAATCTACCGCCTTATGATTGCCTCCATAATGGTGCTATGCGACGGGACACTAGGGGCAGACGAAAATCATCGCGGCTTGTCTGATCAGGTGCAAATTGTCTTTCCTGTCTTGTGGACTAGCCCGTATGGTGACATTGAGTCTGGATGGTCTCGAGGTTGCAGACACTACAGGCAGACGAAAGCAAGTGCTCCAGCACGGCATATTGGTGACATGTAAATGTCAGCATTTGGACAGCTCCAGCGACCACAAACACGCCGACTGGATAGCAGTGTAAATCAAGACCAGGCGCACTAGAGGCAGACGAAATTTACGCGGCAGAGTAGAGGCAAGCAAATGCGATGATGTGCAGAGATGTGAAGATCCATTGCGGCGTCGAAGAACCGCATTCACCGCTAGAAGAGGCGCATTGAAGGTAGCAAGTTGGATCGTAATGAATTCCCCGAAAACCCTCTGCATGCTTCGTGAACTCGCCAGAGCCGACCGCACATCATGCTCGTGCCTCACACTCTTCTTTGTTGTCTTCAGCAGATATACCAACGGTTGGACAATTGCATTGTCGAATATGCCGGTACACCACTGGCAGTCGAAAGATACGTACATGTCCCAGGTAGCTGGCAAGTTTCATCCAGACTGTTGGGATTTGGAAAGTGGAGTCCAGACTCCCAGGGTGCCAGATGTTCGGGAACCACCGTTGGACAGGTACAACACATTACGAGACGACAGCAACGGCACACCAAGGGCTGTCGAAACCATCGACTCCAACACGGCTTGATGTTCCCATGTCTCGAGCATAAACATGACTTGCTCGATCCTTGCTGGCATAGCGAAGATGGGACACCAAGGGCAGTCGAAACCATCGCGGCACAGTCTGCAATACTCATGAACACAATGCTCTATGATTCGAGCGAAGAATGATTGACTTCTGCTCGCGCTGGCGCACGACACTGCAGATACCTGCATGGCTAGCCAGCAGAATACGAAGTATAGACCGGGACGAGTACAGGCAATTGAGAAATCGTTCTTCAACCTTGCAATGCATGCAAGCTACTCACGTGCCGCGAGGCTCCTACTAACCATCTACCAATGTACACTTGTGCATTCCTGAATCTGCGCTCAACGTCCGACCGATGTTGATCCTTTTTCGTCTGTTCTGGTCCAAAACTCCTGGTGCTGCACCAAGATTAAAATGCACTGTGCTCCGTGATCGCAAGGCACCATGCCTACGAAATGAGCCCGGAACACTTGCCGCAGAGCCTTCCTTTTCACGTCCAATCGTGCCGGTCGTTGACGCATCTGTACTCCCTGACACTGAGAAGCGAGCCGAAAATCACATCTGGGATTGGCATTACGCAAGATCTTCTTCCCACTTTTCGTCGTCACACGTCTGATTTCATATTCCAACCAGCTATGGGGTCGTTCTCATACCATGCTCATCGGGAGAAGAACTGTTTGAACTTCTGACCCGCGCCAGCCTGTCCTGGAAGTGGCTCAAGCATTACGCTTCTTTCAAATAGAACCTGCTGAGCGTTAGTAATAGTGCTCTGACCAACCCCCCCAAATGTAAAGAAAGGCTGGTCGACTCACATCTTCATCTCTCTCGACTCGAACGTCAAGCACTAGCTCCTTGACTCCAGGATGCTCGGCTTTGCTCACTGACAGATTCCGATAAGGAGTTCCCTGAGCCCTCTGCATGCTGATAACCACTTCTCCCATGATTTCAAACTTCTTCCAGTTGATTTTGCCCTCCTTCTCATCGCCAAGGAAAGACGAGTTTCCTTGCTCCGCTCCCGCCAAATCGCGGAGATGCAATGGCAGATATGGTATTCGCTCGCCCAATGTATTCTCCCATGCGAGACGATAGGCTGAGTAGGATCTGCTGTGTCCCATGAGAGCCTCCAAACGTGCCCAATCTCGTCCAACATTTGGCGATATGAGCTCTTTTGTCATGCCCAGCCTCTGCACCGCCGAAGACTTCATGCCGGCAATGATAGCGCCGACGGCGTTGTAGTTGTTCAGCTCTCGTAGCTTCCTTCCGACCCTCATCATTTTCTCCATCATCAACGCCCTGTGCTTCGGCTTGTCCCTTAACAACACATATCCAGCCACCCACGCTGCCAAATGATTGAAATGCTCGATCATTCTGCCGACGTGAACCAGATCTTTACATCTTGCCTTCTCCACGCCAGACAATTGTCTCACCAGATCTCGCGGGCGAATAGAAGAGAACATGATCCAGTCCATTCTCGTCAGCTCCCGCGCAATGATCTCGTCAGGAACCTCCATCAAAATCCTCCATTCCGTCTTCGTGATCGGTCGCCGAGGGTTTGGTGACAGTGCTTGGGCGGCCTTCTGAGCGGAAGCGGCGTAGGCCATGAACTGTGACGACGCAATTGACGAGCCAGAAGAAGAGCGGTCGGCTGACATCGCAATGCCCGAGTCAGCACCAACAGTCGTCTCGCTCAATCCCTCCAGATAATGCAGTAGCGGATCGTCGACCAAGGTGCTCGTCGTCGACCCCACTGACACTCTCTCACCTGGATGCACCTCTCTTTCCCGATCCGCGTACGCCCAGTCTGTATCGTCGTCTTCGTGCACGCTGTCTAGGTGGTTCGTCATCTCTTTCGCTGCAACGGTAGATATCTTGCTCGTGGCAATTTGGATCACAAAATTCCGCATTCGGCGTTTCGTCTTAGGGTATGCGAAGTCGCCAGGATACTGGCTCAGCCACTGTTCTAGCAACGTTAAATACCGCAATTGTGCGACAGTTTTGGTCATCTGCGCTGCCTCATTCTGCTCCAAAGCATCAAAGCGCTCAAGTATGGCGTCTAGCAGTCGCCCGGGCGCCGCGAATTTCCGGTACAGAGCCAGGAAGATGGCACCAAATTTGCTGTCTGCTTTACTGGTCGGTTGTGCCAACAAACGATTGACTAACTCGTCGAATGTTGCTCCATTCTCGGATAGTTCACTGACTCCGGAAGACGTATGGGCACCACTGCCACTTCCACCGGGACCGCCAGAGACGGAAGACCTGGAGCTTTCAGGTCGTGCACATGACGCTTCCGATCCAGACTCCTCCAAAAGGAATGAGCGGTGCATCTCTCCCTCGGGTGTGTCCGCCGGCACTCTCAACCGGTCGTTGGAGGCGTGGGCGACAATGTTCGACTCGTGACGGACATGCTTCTGCAGACTTGTGGTTGTATACTCTGAACTCGCGCGCGCATGGCCACGTACGGTGACTGGCGTTGGCGATACCGATCTTACGGCTGTGCTTTGAGCTCGTCGTCGATTTGCTGAAGAGCCTCTGGTAGTCAGTTCTTCGTGACCTGTTGCATCGAAAGCATTCTGTTAGCGTACAAACATGATCATGCTCTGCTAGTCAACTTCGTTGGATCGAAGATCAGAAAGCTCGGCCGTGGATGATCCGTACCTGCATTGCCGAGAATACTGTCCAGAATCATCGATAGCGCCTGCCTTTGGTTCTCCGCGCCGGTCTCAGACGTCTGAATAGTGTCTAGCCCGGTGATGGAGCCCCGCGCTTTGCGCTCAACCACTGCTGGATCTAATTGGCGATTGGCAGCTGGTGTGTCACACTTGGCAGAGATCAGAATAGAAGGGAGGGATGATTTGCGGAGAGCATCTGTTTGCGCCAAAAGATTCGTTAGCACGACGGGGAATTTTGAGCCAAATTTCACATCGAATGTCGGGCCTTGCTCGCCTTCATATCCGCCGACCTGTGGTACTCATGCCACCAAGGTCATGGGAAGCTTGGAGCACCACTTACTCAGAACCTCAGGCATGTCCTCGAAGCTTCCCCGATCCCTCACATCATACACTGCCATTGCCCCATCAATCCTCTCAGGCATCCTCTTGTCCTCAACCGTTGCCGGCCACACCACGGTATCATCGTCCTCATCAATGTCAACATCATCAATAGGTACTTCGATGAGGCGGACAAGACAGTCGCCTCCATCAATAGAAATCTTGCGCTCGGCAAAGGTGGCAGTGGGTGACGGAGGCAGGTCCAGAGCTTTGTACATGAGGGTCGATTTGCCGACGCCCGGAGCACCTACAATGGCGATGTTGACTTCGTGAAGAGGTGCTGTGATGGAGAACTGTACATAAAGAGTATGATTGTCAGCATGACTGGCGTATTTGAGGTAGGAAATGCGGATGGCACGATCAGAGTCGCAATCATACCTCTGGGCTCTGGAACGGAGCATAATTTCGCACAGCACCGACGACGCCCACCAGCTCATCCTCATCTTGCCCATTCCCATTCATGTCCGCTGTGCTTTTGACTGCTGAGTCCCCATTGCGCTCCGCGCCTGCCGCAGCCTGCTGCAAACTGCCCACGATCGCGTGCTCCAAGGAAGGCGCACTGTTCGTCCGCGTCTTGAGCAAAGGCCGTTCCGGGACAGCGCCCAGATCAGTGGGTTGTGCGCTGCCCCGTCTCGGACCTGCAGCGCCGTTGGTGTGAAGTGACTGCCGAAGTGAGAGGTGATATGCTTCGGAGCCCGATGATCTGGAGCCTCGCCGAGAATCGCGACCTGACGCAGTTGAAGTGGGCATTACGTGTGACAGACTTCCTACTGAATACAAGCAGAGAAGCTGTATCCTGGGCCCGACTTTATGGTGCCCTCTCGCGTGATTGTAGAGATGGAGCAGAACTGACACCTAAAAGTGCGGCTTGCTCTTGTAATGTCCCTGGTACTGCCACTGCTTGCTGCTTCCACGATGTCTGCGGTTTCGCCATACCCATCTGTCGTCTAGCAGTCGGCTCCCACCTTGTGCCATTCACCAGCACACATTGATCGCGCAATGTTCGCAAACCAGCTTTTGGAGTGTTTGACCAACCACGCTGCGGTTCGCAATCTTCAACGGCTGGACCCAATTGCCCTAAGCTTGCCCAGTCGATCGTTACGTTTACTGCTCCATTGGCATGTCGCCAGTGTATCCAGTAAAGGCCGAAGGATGAACGAGCGGCAGAGTCCAGCTGAACTAGACTTCCAATTCAACCACGTTACTGCAGGCCGCACAATGGGAGGCGCGCCTTGCTGCAGACGATAATGCAGAAATGCACAACTCAAAGCCTACAGCTCCCCAGCTTTCCAATCGAAGTTCACTTCGCCGGGCTAGCGTGCATTGCCGAAGTCCGCCAACCAATGACCCATGCTAATCCTCAGCATGTCGTTCAATTGGTCAATATTAAAGTTGTAAACGGAGTCAAGTGGAGGCGAGTTGTTTGTTTGTGAACTCTGCACTGTCCTAGGGACATGTCCTGCTACATTGATCTTGTTGTTGAGACCCGGTAGCCATAGTCTGGCATTAGGTTCTCCTCTGCTGTAGTGAATACGGTCTACCTAGGTAGGCTGACGGCAGGCCTCGGCGTCCGACCCACCGCCAGCGTATTGGAAACCAAGACCGCGGGCGTGACCCTGACTCATATGGCCCGACCGACACAGCCGGAAAAGTACAATGCAACACCAACACTGCGAGCTGAAACATGACCAGATGACCACGCGTCCCGGGTATCTACAGAAATCTTCCAACAGCGCTTCTCAAGACACTCGTGCCAATCCATGCTCCCACACTCAGCACTCCAACGCCAACCAAGAATGTTCTGAAATTTCTCCTCTCGTCCCTGGAAAAGGTGGCCTTCTCTTCCACGCACTCGCCCATTTCTGTAATCGTGCTGTATTGCGGAACCCACTTGAACTCGAACCTGCTCTCTTCTCCCTTCAAGCCAAATTTGCTGTCGACAATAACTTGATAGAAAACCTTTTTCAACAACTCGATCTTCTGCGCATCCCAGGACGGCACAGCGCGGTAGGTGTAAGACCAGAAGCAGAAGAAAAGGCATTGACCAGCCATGAGGGCCCAATAGTAGTACCCTGGCCTCGAGAGACCCAATTCGTCGCACAAATCGTTTCCATTAAGCCATCTTGCGGACGCAGTCAGGAATTCGGCGCTCACATAACCCGGCGGCTGACCTTCGAGGCATTTGATGACATTGTTGGCCATGATTTTGCTCGTGTCCGTGGGATGAATCTCATACAGCAATAGCGCCTCCGTCATCCTCTTTGCCTTAGCCGCGGTCTCGAAATGCTCTGTTGGACTGCCAATCACGTACGCGATCCACCTCCACAATGCAACGTAATCTGTCTTCTCCTGCTCTCGCATGAAGATGCCTTGTCGAGGTAGACTTACCCAAATAAGCGTGGCAGAGAAGGTAGCGATGGTGCCCATAGAGTCCAGATCGTTGATTGGCACGCCCCATGCCTCCGTGTCGTAATAGTCTGGTCTCGATTTTGCGAGATCCAGAATCCGTTTCCGCACGGCAGCGTGCAGAAGCCTCACCCTGATTGTACTGGCCCAACCGTCGCCACCCGGCTGTATGCTCTCGAGAGACCTTGTGCATTGTAGTATGTGCTGCGTTGTTTCGAACAGTCTGCCTCTCGCCACTTTGGTTGAGAATCCACCTGTTCGCGCCAAAGTCTCCACCACCCTTGCAGCACCCATACCTCCTAGTAGTGACTGATATGCCAGACCAGTAAGGTTTGCTCCACCATACCGATAAAATACATCCTGCCCTCTGCGTATTTGATCCCAGTCGACCCATTCGGGAACGGTGTTGACTTCTTTCCAAAATCTACCAAGCAAATCGTCCGTGTCCTGGTGATCCCGTAGTATTACGTACAGGTCTCTCGGTGGGGATTTCATGGTACCTGTTGCTTCCTTCTCCTCCATTCGACTCGTGTCATCATGCTTCTCCTTGCTCGGCTCATCTCTGACGCTTCCTCTGGGCAGCTCCTTACTCGGTGGCGGAGAGATCTCATTGAGACGATCGAGCACCTGTTCGCCGAGGACGTCGTATGTTTGACGTAGTGGCGCGCACTCTTCCGGCGTCAAGTGCTGGTCGGTGAGCTCAAATGTGTAGCCCCAACATCTGTAAACTTCCTATCAGCCTGTCTCCCAGTGACTATGTACAAAAGGATAGTCCTGCTTACGTCCTCGTATTTGGCGTTCGTCGGTAGAACGGATTTGGAATGGCCATATCCAACCTGCGTAGTCAATATAAGATCCAAGAAGTAACCAAGAAGAGAGAACCAATCTGCGCCTACTAGGGTTTGTGTACGAGGAATGCTACAAGGGAGAGAAGGGATCTATCATGTGAATCTGCAAAACATAGCTCGGTAGTTGTTGATGGCTGCTGCGCTGCACCAAGATCGATGCCGTCATGCGAAGTTTAAGCCGAGTCGCTGCCGGTCTGATGAGAAACACTAAGACGCCGTATATGTACATACCGCCGTGATAGCAAGCGCCTGCTGGATGAGATGAGGTGAAGAATATTTTGTTTGAGATGGAGTGAAGCAAGGCCAGAAGACCCTGACCATCTTGTCGTCGTGCAAGCAGATTGCAAGGATTTACCCTTCGTACGCAGCCGGTCAATTATCGAGAGCTCGACCAAGTTCAAGCACTCCCAATGTCTTCGCAGAAATGGCTATTGGTGAGTCAGGCCTGCAGTAAGCAATTCGTACAGAGTCGCGTACTGGCATCCGGATCCTTACTTAAGGTATGAGGCTTTTTAGCTGCTATGTTTTCAGCGGTGGCAATGCTTGGTCGTGCCCAAGGTGAAGTGAGGTCAATGAGTAGGTATGTAGATATGCTGTCGACATACTGTAGCTGTAACATCGGATCGACCATTCACACTGCAATCAAGCTTGCACCGCTTGGACAAGCAGATGAGTGGGATGTGACAAGACTTGGCGGCAAGGTGAAGCGAGCTGAAGAAGATCTGAGACACTGCAACGCACTGACCACAAGCAACCCAGGGCAACTTCACCTTGTTCTGCTCGTCTTGACTTCCTTCGCTCTATGCTTCGATGATGAAGACCATAAACGTGCCACCTCCCAGACATGGAGTTGTAAAAAGGAAATAATGACTACGGACATGCGCTGAACTCCGCGGAAACTCCAAACGTGAGATACCTCGCAGAACTACAAAATAAAGTATCATCCCTGCTGTCCACATGCGCAGCAGCAGCTCTGGCAAACGCCACCGCCTTTTCCTATATACATTTTCTTGCGCATACCACATCGAGTCCTCAAACAAACCACAAATATGACCTGGCAACCAATCGTCCGATTCGCTCTCTAAGACAGCTACTACTGCAGGTACCGTCCTCGCCACGTCAGAGCCTACCACTCACCACTACTTGGGCCCCGTGGCCGCAGACTCCAAAAGACGCCATGCGAGCGCCGCTTACTCAATCCGTCGATGGCATGCGCAAGTCACTGTGCGACAGGCCACTCAGAGACTAAAATCGCACACCCATGGGCGACGATCCGCAAGGCACTAATGCGCTGCGTTTCTGTGTCAGATGGGATCGCTAAAGACTCCACTTGGCTCACGAGGCCTGTGGAATGAGACTCACTTCACGAATAGCTGAGCGCATCGCTACCGCAGACTGCACTTGCCGGCGACATAGTCTTGCACGATCCAGAAGAAATCGTGTTACTGCGATCGTGTGTGCCCGAAAGCGATCGCACCTCACGAACCATGGCCTCCGCATCAACAGAGTCCAGCACCACAGCGGCATCCGACCCCAATTCCCGCGCGCAAGCCGAGGCGCGCGCCGCCGTGCTCGCATCGCTCGAGTCGGCAGGCTCAAACCACGACTCCCACTACCAGCTCCGTGCCAAAGACCTCCACAGCAACTCCGCCGCCATCGCGAAGCAGGAAGTCGAGCTGAAAAAGCAGACGGCAGCGCTGGCGAAGGAGAATGCAAAGTGGCAGAAGGAAGTGGATCGGGCGACGAAAGGGTTGAATGAAATTGGCGATGTGCAGAATTGGGCGGAGGTGATGGAGAGGGAATTTTGTGTACTGGAGGAGACGCTGAGGTTGGTGGAGGGAGGGGAGAGGGTGGAGATGGAGAGTGGGGGCAGTCAGTGGAGGTGAGGGTAGGGATGAGGAGACGGCGTTTGGGGGTGGCGTTCTTACCGCATTACAGACTATATCGGGAGCTCAGACAATGCGAATCCCAGACTGAAATACACCGGCAGCGAAGATTTGTGGAACGAAGTCGATAGCAGCAAGATAAGAGAGCTCTCGCAGTCTGCGTCGGCCGCGTGAGTTGCCTGCAAAGACTTGCCGGACACATGGAAGCGGTGGCGCTGGACAGACACTGCCAAGGTCGAATGAATGGAATGCGAAGCAATGAGTCAATGATCATGATAGAATTCTCCTCAAACCTAGAATGGACCTATAGCAGCCACTTCGCGTCACTCATACACACCGATCGCATCCAATCATCTCTAACATCACGAACAGACCTCCAAACTCAATCAGCCATCCTACACCTTCCGTCTCTTTCCCTTCCCCTCCTCGACCACCTCGTCCTTCTCCTCTCCGCCCTCCCCTTCCCCCGGAATTCCTCTCCACTCCCTTATTTTCGCCTCAATATCCTCAAACATCTCCCTCGTCTCCGCCACCAGCCCGTCCTCGCCCGGATTGAACATGACCGCATTCGCGAGCATCCGATACACCTCCTTCTCCAGCTGCGCACCGTTGACAATGGCTTTCGGCGGCATGAGGTCCTCCGATCGCTCGAGCTCGACGGCCATTGAGTCGCCGCTGGCGGCCTTACTGAGCGGCGTGGCTTCTGGCGACTCAGCGGCTGCAGCTTGGGCAACAGCGCGCGTGCCAGCTGTGATGGCGGAGCGAATAGCTTTGAGGTGCTGAGGCTGCTTGATGATGTCGCTGTAGCCATTGGCGTCCTTGTCCCGCACAGGTCCGGCAAAGTATGAAGCGTGTTTGTGGCTTGCAATATCGTTCATGATTGTCGAGGATATCTTGGCGAAGTTGCGGTACGCGGTAATGGTGTTAGATCTCGGCGGCGGAGGTCCCATGTCTTCGACATCATCCTGCGTTCCTGCTGGGGACTCCTGCCTTTTCCGCTTCGGTGGGTGGTGCGTTTGCGATGCAATAGTACCGCGTCGCTTGCGCGTCATCATGCCAGAAGCCGGCGTGGCAGAAGACTCAGGTTGATGTTCTGGCTGATCAAGCATGCCTGCAGGTGTTGACGGCTCGTCTTTGACACTACCTGCGCCATCGGAGAGCAGATTCGCGCCGACGACAGTGCTGACTGATTGCGATCGTGTGCTGCGACGCGTAGATTCACCGATGGTGGAAGACGCGACACTGCTGGGACTACCAGCGCGTGTTGGTCGTCTACGACTCTTCGGTGGGCGCAGACCCTGTTGTGGAGGTGGCGGCAGGAGCTCTCTCGAGGCTTGGACTTCTTGAGGTCGTGTTGGTCGCGCTGGCTGAGGTGGCTTCTTGACTGGGCTCAGAGGTTCTATGTCCGGCTTGGGTGGCTCAGGAGGCAATGGTACAGGTAGAGCGCGCCTCTCGCTCTTCCAGGTAGGCTTGTACTCCGGCCTTGACGGAGTAGCAAGTGCCGAAAGAATGCCCGACATGCGAGGATGAGCTCGTGGGGTCTGCACTGGCGCTGTAGCGGGCGCAGGCGGATACTGCTGGTACATCGACTGGCGTGGCGTCTGTGTGACAGGATGATGCACTCTAGATGGATGTGATTGAGGAGGCGGGATAGACTGTCTCTGCTGCTGTTTGCTGACATCCGGCGTGCCCATGTAGAAGGGTTCAAGCTGTCGTCCACCAGGAGGCACTCTTGGCTGATGTTGATTCGGCGGGTAGCCACTCGCGACTGGCTGAGGGCCTGGCTGCGGATAAGATGTTCGACGATCCTGATACGGAGACTGCTGGTAGTATCCTTGGTGAGCTGGTGGATGCTGCATTGGGGGCTGATGAGCATATGCCGGCTGATTGGCTACCGGCGGTGGTCCTATCGAACCTCTATGCTGTTGCTGGTAGTGCTGCTGAGGTGGCATTGGGGCGTGCATATTGGGCGATCCAACATGCTGCTGTGGCGTTGGAGGCGGCAATTGCATGCCTGGCGGAGGAGGCAAGATTGGTCTTGGTGACGGATCATGCCTGGACGGAGGCCTGGGCATATTGTTCTGCATCGGCGGGCCAGGAGCTGGATGCGCGTGATGGGACATGTATGGAGACTGATGAGCAGAAGGCGGCGAATGACTGTAGGTCTGCTGCTGCATATGTGGCATTTGCTTGGGTATCGTCGGCGGTATGCCAAAGCGCGGAGACTGTGGTGCCATCTCCGAAAGAGGCGGTAGCTTCGTACTGGAGGATGTCCGCCGCTGAGGACCAGGACTGTGCTGTGGTTCCGGTCCATGGTTGATCACAGCATCTATCTTCGCCTGGGCGTATGGTCTAGGCGTGACCTGAGCTGGTGGCGTGGGGCTCGCAGCATTGGCATTGGCAGCATTTGATTGGACGTTCAATGGTCGTGCGACTGCTGGCTGCGTGTGCGCGGAAGTTGATGGTTTGGGACTCTGAGTCGCAGAGCCTGGCTGCTGCTGCTGCTTTGACGACTCATCCTTCTGGCCATCCTCAAATTCCTTGATTTCACGTTGCAGCGCACTGTACTGCCGCTCGTACTCTCGAATCTCGCGCACAGCCTTGTCTCGATAATTCGCATATAGTCTGGTGACCAACTGTGGTATCAAGTGCGAGTGCTGAGCAGCTTCATGGACTGTAGGCAGCGGAGGACTGGGCGCCTTTCGCTTGCGCGAGCCGTCGGTGTTTGCAATGCCATTTTCCTGCAGCGATTGTCGCTCCAAGTCGCGCTTGACTTCCTCCTTCAAGAGCGACAAGTACAAATCTCGCAGCGCATCTGGGCTGAGCCGACCACTATCGTAGCCGGGCGCATCGTATATCAAGGGTATGCTCTTCAGCTGGTTGCTGATTTTGTTGAATGAGAAGGGGTCGTTTGCGTTCTGGTGTCGCAATGCCTGGAATAACAAGAGGCTCTCGAGCGGGCTATAAGAAGTCATGAAGCGAGGAGGTGGATGAAGCCCGTCGTCCACCAAACGGGGCAGGTCGTCGTCGAGGTATGGAGCCACACTTGCGGTCGGTGATCAACATAGTGTTCGTATGTGACGCGTATGCTATTATTGATGGCAAAGCATCGCTCGTTTGATAGCTGTTGAGTCGTTTTTTGATGCTGTTACTGGCAAACACGAATCGCGACGGGCAAAATTGCGAATGCCTTAGGCACAACTCTGGTCGCTAGGAAGTCACGACTCACGACTCACGCAGCTGCAAGCCACTTACAGCATTCGGGGTAGTGCTCCGAGACCCTTGTTTGCGACTGTTCCTCGCGTTGCCTCGCCAGGAGAAAGAGGGGGACGCGTTGGACGACACATGCACCTTCCTTTTGATCACCACATGTAAGACTTGCTCCTGGTGACCGTTTTAGCATGACCAGGGGACAGCTTACCAGTCCGCGTGCACATTCCACTTGCTGCGTCGGCCAATAATTTAAGGGTGTCTTAAGCTTGCTAGCTTCCAAGTGCCCCGAGATGCCCGCTGGATGATCGACTTGTGCCCAAAAACTGTCGCGATACTCACTGCTTGACTGCCTCCTGAACTGTCACCCTTGCACATCAATACAACAATCACTGCTCACAGCGCTGTATGCGCGGTCGCCTCGTCGCCAGCTCCTCTCCCAGCAAGACAGCCCGCCAGATCAGCATCCAACAGAACAGCTCACCAAAATGGCTGACGAGAGGCACCCGCGTCCCAGCAGCACGATCGTCCAGAGCTTCTCTGCTGATCTCGACTCCATGTTCGGCCTTGGAGAGGGTGTGGATGTGGGACAGCTCGAGCAGACCGTAGAGGAGAAGTGAGCCCCCACCTCGACCGACATTGGCCAAGAGCCACGGAAAGCACGGCAGCTAATAGGTGAGCAGGAAGCAAGGCCTTAGCGACGCCGACCGACAACTCCAAGAACTCGAAGCGAGGCTCCGCGAAACCGAGCAGAAGCTAGCTAAGGTGTCACGGGGCAACTCTCCTGCCAGGCAGACAGACGCTGGAGCGACAAGGAGCTTCCCGCCAGCCCAACAACAGACAGGATACGGCCGCGCATCCACCAGCCCGCTCGCACAGAGGCCTACCTACCCCGCGGACCGACCACCAACTGGAAGGGAGGAGACCGGACAGAACCTGAGCTCGCACATTCATGGCGCAATGGCAGGCACACCAAGAGCCGCGAGCAGCAGCAACGACTACGTGATGGTAGACCAGAGGTAGGAGTAGCTGTCAGCCAGCTAGAAGCGGAAATGGATCACGGGAAGAATAAGGAGATGGGATACACGGCCGGACCATTCGCTAGCGCAAGCTGGCGGGCGGCGCAGTGAGAGCAGGAGTCATGGCGATATCATCGAGAGCTCTAAGCGATTGCAAGCAGATTACGGGCTTTTTGGTCAGCATGTAGGCAGGCTCGCGCATTCTAGCACGTATTTGCTGCATAATGCTACAGTCCAACAACCATTGATTGAGAGCCAGGCACATTGTAGTACCTCCGCCCGGTAGAGGAAGCAACGCAACGCGAGTCGAATCTGCCTGCCGCTAAGCTTGCGCCGTGTCAACAAAGATGCGAGCACAGGCGGTCATTGAAACAATGCGTGACAGAAACATGATACTGGCACTGCATACATGGGTACTTGCAGGAAGGCATACTCCATAAATCCGCGAGCCTTGAGAGACCCACCCCAACCAATTGACCTCAAAGCTGATGACGCTGCAGGTGCCCACCATCGGCCCTACGCCCGCTCCTATCCCACAGCACTGCATCGACCTAGCAAGGACCCTCCAACGGATGCGAACTCCCTCCAAATCTGCAAGGCACCCTCAAATACTAACAAAAAAACTCTTCTCACCCTCCCTCGGCTTAACCTCAGCCCTTCTCACAATCGGATCCGCGCAACTCACTCGAATCCTCTCCACCGTAGCCGGCGACCTGAGACTCAATACGTCCTCCTCTCCAAACTGCTTTCTCGCAGCTTTCAACGCATCCCGGATCGCAAAGAACACCGCACTGCCCATGAACAGAGGCGGCTCACCGACACCTCGAGAGCGCTGGATGGTCCTCAAATTCTCCCAATTCACGCCCTTGAGGAGGCTCACGTTGAGTTCTTGCGGCACGTCTCTGAAACCTGGGATCTTATACGCACCAGGGCCACGCGTGAAGATTTGACCTGAGCCGCGATGCCAGAGTGATTCTTCCATGGTGAAGAGACCCATGCCTTGCACGAATGCTCCCTCGATTTGTCCGTAGTCAATCGCCGGGTTGATGGAGCGTCCGACGTCCATTTTGATGTCCGCCCGACGACAGGTCCAGTCGCCTGTAAGGGTGTCGATTTCGACTTCAGCGGCCGCGACGCCTTGAGTGAAGTAGAAGTACATTTGTCCCGTGTTGGGACCCCATACGTATCCGATGTCGGGGGTTTTGTAGAAGCCATTCGCAGACAGATTCACGCGGTCGAAGTACGCTGCGTGCGCTAAGTCTTTCATTGTCGCGTCCGGGCCGAGCTTCTCTCGGTAGGGAGCTAGTCGCTCATTCAGCTGCGCGCAGGCGTTCCAGATAGCGTAGCCATTCAGATCGGAGCTTGCGGACGCAGCGGTGGAGGAAGTGTTGGCGACGGTATTTGTCGCCGTTTCTGATATGAAGACGTTGTCCAGTGGCACTTTGAGGGCTTCGGCGGCAATCATCGTCATCTTCGTATGGAGGCCCTGCCCCATTTCCGTGCCGCCATGGGCGACCAGGACAGAGCCGTCGTGGTAAATGTGCACCAATGCGCCTGCCTGGTTGAGGAAGAGGGCGGTGAAGGAAATGCCGAATTTGGTTGGGATTAGAGAGATGCCCCTCTTCTTCCATTTACTCTTCGCATTGTATTCTGCAATCTCTGCTTTCCGTTTCTCGTAGGCTGATTCATCCTTGACCTGCTTATACATAAGCGGGACATACCAGTCCTTCAACGGCTGGTTGAAGTGCGTCGTCTCGTTCGCTTCGTACATGTTGATCTCCCTTAGTCGATCCACAGGTATCTTGAGGTGATCCGCAATCTCTTCCATGAACGTCTCGCAAATGAACATGCCTTGCGGTCCTCCGAAGCCGCGAAAAGCGGTATTGCTGACCGTGTTCGTTTTGCAGCAGCGGCCTCGCACGTCTGTGGTCGGGAACTTGTACACGCCGTCGACGTGGCTTAGGGCGCGGTCGACGACTGCGGCGCTGAGATCCTGGGACCAGCCGCCGTTGTTGAAGATGTCGGCGTCTAGTGCTTGGAGTTTACCGTCCTTGTTGACGCCGACTTTCCATCTCGCGAGGAATGGATGCCGTTGACCAGATGTCTGGATATCCTCGTCACGGTTCAGCATACACCTCACCGGCCGCCTGGTCTTGTTAGCGGCGACGGCACATATCCCAGTCAACTGAATACTCCTCGTCTCTTTCCCACCAAATCCACCACCCAGCCGCTTTACTCTCGAGACGATCTTGTTCGCAGCCACATTCGTGACCTGTGCAACATACGCCTGCGTCTCGCTAGGATTCTGCGTCGAGCTCCAGACTTCCATCTCGCCGTCCTCTGGCTTGGGTATAACCACGCAAGCGTTCGTTTCCAGGTAGAAATGTTCTTGACCACCCATTCTAGCCACACCAGTGAAGACATGGTCTGATTCCGCCATCGCCTTTGCCACGTCACCAGTCCTGATGTACCTGTAGTGGTCAAAATAGCTGTTGGCCTCGATCGCTTCCTCGATGGTGAAGATGGCGGGCAGGTCTTCATACTCGACTTTGACGGCTCTCATACCAGCTTCTGCAGCTTTGGCGGATGTAGCGAGGATCATGCCGATGGGCTGGCCAGCCGTGAAGACCTCGTCCACCGCGAAGAAGAGTTCATCGCAGTTTGGTGCGCCCCAATAATTGGCTTCCTTGCTTGGTAAGTCCTTATGATCCACGTACTCGACCACACCTGGGATATCCATGGCTGGCGATGGATCGACGGACACCAGTTTGGCGTGTGCTTTGGTCGATAGAACCAGGCAGCCGTACAGCTCGTTCTTCTGCACCGGTATGTCATCAGTGTACTGCGCCGCACCCACACACTGCTTCAGTGCCGCCACGTGCTCCTTCTCTTTGCCAAGGATCTTCTGCTCGTACTTCTCGCCTACGCTGTGGTCCTTGTACCCCTTGCTGATTTCTCTCTCAATTTCTCCCAGGACATCTGCATCGATCGTGCTTTGGGCTGCTACGTCTCGAGAAGGCGTGAGCTCGGACAGCACCTCATTATAGAACCTGTAGAAGAAGCCCAACGCGAGGGACTTTCGGTATGTTGCCATGCCACCTGGGACGCCGAATCTTAGATCGAAGTCCTGTTCCAGAGCATTCATGACGCCTTCGAGGGTTTTGGGGTCCTTGATTTGCTTGCCGTTGAGAAATTCCATAGCCTTCTTAGCCCCAATGGTGATAGGAGCCATACCACCGTATACCAGACTGCAGTCTTCGACCACATTCTTCTCATTCAGCCGTACCCTCAGCGCAGCGTTGACAATGGCAATATCGTCATCCTTCCGTTTCGCCTGCTTGTATGCTCGCATGTACTCGCCCTTGGGCGTGAACACTGGTATCCTGATGGACGAGATTATTGCATCTGGTGGCAGTGCCGTGACACGATAGGCCTTGAAAAATTCACTCATGGGGATCTCGGTGGTCTGGTCTAGGGACTTTGCGACGAGTACAGCATTCGTAGCCACAAACACAGGGTTCAGATCTGAGATGGGACTTGCGGTCGCCAAATTACCAGCAGGCGTACCAACGTTCCGAATTTGTCTACCAGCAAAGTACTTGACCTGCTTGTTGATCGCCTCAAATGCTTGACCACGTTGTGGTCCATAATGCTCAGCTGCTTCCTCGGCCAGATGCTCCAGGTCTGTCAATGTGATGTTGCCGCCAACTTCAAGATAGTCATCTGCGAATTTGTAGCCTCTGAGTTCTGGTATGTCTCCCACAAATACAGAGACAGTATACTGCATCGCTTTGAACTTGACCTCAATCTGCGTCTCCGTACTGCCACCAATGATCTTTGCTGATGGGTAGACGCTCTTGATCTCGAGTAGTTGCTTGAGAGTCGTGGGACGGTACCATCGCTTACGCTTGTTGCCAAACGCCAAAGGTCTAAACTCGTGTTTCTTCAAGGCAGGTGGGAAGATGAGCTGGGTGTCTGGATTATACTCGATGAATCCTGGAGGCGTAAAGCGTTTAGTCGGCTGCGAGTCACCATTTACAACGCCATTGCCTTTGCAACATCCGCTTCCATTTGCGCCGTTCTTCTTCATGCAGCATCCACTACCACCATTCGCTGTTGCCATGCCACATGCCTTCTTCGTGCCGAACGACTGGGCAGCGTCCAAAATTGGCCGATAGCCAGTACATCGACAGAGATTGCCATCAAAGGCCTCTTCGATTTCAAGCTCGCTCGGCTCCTCATTGTTCCTGAGCAAAGCATACATGCTCATCACGATGCCCGGCGTACAGAAACCGCATTGAGAGCCATTTCCTCTGGCGATCCGTTCCTGGACTGGATGCGGATTCTTCACGTTCCCAATCCCTTCCACTGTGATCACATGTTTGCCATCCACACTCACAAGAGGAGCCAAGCATGCATTGACTGAGGCATGATATATCTTCTTCGTCGTTGGGTTGTATTGTGATACGACCACTGTGCACGCTCCACAGCCTCCTTCTGCGCATCCCAATTTCGTGCCAGTCAGGCCTATGCCCCTCAGATATTCGAGCAATGTTGTCTCTGGGTCTGCCGTATCTAGGACTACCCTGGTGCCGTTTAGGTAGAAGCGAAGGGTGTCGTCGTAGTGCTCGGTGACCGATGCGAGGCTTCGTTGGCTCTCATTAGACACAGCTGGAGCTGGATCTACACGTCCTGGAGCCATGATTTTTGTCTTGACCTTCCGGCCATGTATGTCTGTTTCAACTAGGCACAGGTCATTGAGCTAAGGTGAGCTTCCCAGGACTTGGGTGGTTGCTCGACCTGCTTTGTGAAAATGTGTGTGTGGAATGTGAGCACTTTCCCTGCAAAGAGTGCATCGGTGTGACAATGAAAGAATAGAAACCCTCCAATACTTGACCTACTAGGACTGCTTATCTCTATCGCAGCTCGCCGATGCATGTGAAGGAAGAGAGGTGGGACGCGGGGTGCTGCGACAGGCAGAAAAGACCTTGGCTTTTGCTTACAAACCTAACATCACCATGTCCGATATAGAGTCTTGACAATCTTGGGAGATGCAGTAGGAGAAGCGTTCCGACGAACGTGTTTTGTTGACACAATGGCTCTCACGCCAAATCGCCGGCCCTGTCTTCAAGCTAGAACATCATCGTCACTGCCGTATCCGTATATTGCAGGACCAATACCGGCGTCGCTCTCGGCATACATACTGACCTCGAGAGATGGGACGTCATGTCTCAAGAGGATACAAGGGCGTGGGCTTATAAAATGGCCATTCAGACAGATGCTTCTCAAATAACTCCCATCCAACACCTGGCTAAAATCTCTGCTCGAGTACCCGCCCCAAACAGCGCCAACGACAAGATGAAGACCTTCACCACCCTGTTCATCCCTATGCTGGCGACCCTCATTCAGACCACACTCGTCCTCGCTGCGATTCCCGATGCCAACAAGGCATGCGTAGGGCAGCCAGATGGTCATTATTGCAATTTCTATGTCACGGTGAGTCAACTCGGACAATGTTTCGTCAGGAACTTGCATACATGCACCGCGTAGACCTGTCGCACTTGCTCGCCCTTCTCTGACATTCAAGTCTATGACTTACAGACCGGCTGTCCCGCCAACGATCCCAACTGCTACTTCACGGAGGGAGGCACGTGTCTTGGAGGAAAATGCTCCATGGACGGCTAGCCACGCCCACGTATGTGTCACTTGTCATCGACGGTATGGGGCGTCTTGCGCTATAAGTGTGTAAGACGCGGAAGAAGGGCGCATGAATGCGGAGTGCCATGCGAAAGGTATAGAGGCCTCAACATCGACCAAATACGTTCTGTGTACGTAACCGTACTGCGAGTACCGCATATATCACAACCCCTGCTGTCGATGCCACTTCTTGTACCAGCCCGGGAAGAAGGGCGACTCAGCCAGAGTATGCGGCTCCCAAGCCTTCTCGATCAACCCCTCCTCGATCTGTTCCTTCTCGTACGCCTCCATGGCCGGAATCACTACATGCTCGGTGTGCCACGTATTCTTATAATCCATCAAGCTCCGCTTGCCTTCTCTCAAGACTTTCAGCAGCAGTGACGGGATGTACGGCTCATCTCTGAATTCCGTTACGGGTGTGAAGACCGCTTTGAAATTGAACACTACGGCCCCTGACAATGGTAAGCGCCGCAGCGTCTGCCAGTCAACTCTTAGATGGCATCTTTCGATCGCATGTGATGGATCTTGAGTCTCTCGAAGCTTTTCGTGCGGGTCATCAGGCGGCATGAACAGAGGTTGATCGATTTCAAGGCCCCAGCTCCCTCGTTGTATAGCTTTATCAGTAGGCTTCTTTGCGAAATACCTGTCCATCGAAAACGCCATTTTTTCTTTGTAATCTGGTATAGGTCCGTGGATCTCTGCGAGGCTCAAGCCAGCTTTGGTCCCCAAGTTCCAGCCTAGACTACTGCAGATGATCCCGCCGCGACAGTAGTAGAGTCCTGTCTCAGGATCTCGAAGCATGATTGCGAAGTCCTCGGGCACATTTCGCATAAGGACGTGGAGAGGCGAGGTGGTCTGCAGATTGGTTTGAGTGTTCATGATACGATTGTGGAAGATCATACTCGGCAGATCCAGAGAGAAGTAGTGAGGGTAGCGGGCGCAAAGGAACTGGAGGCACATTTCCATAAGCTCTTTTGCTGCCAGCTCGGAGCCTGGGAGGGCTGCTAGGACAGAGGTGTCATGCTCCTCGAGTAGCTGCATACGCTGGTTGATCCGATCCGCGTATGTGCCCTCCAGCTCGAGCCACCAGTCGGGTTCCATTTTCGTCAGAGCTAACGGCAGTCAGCAAAGGAGTGCGGCCTGATATATTAGAGATCACCTACACATGGTCTGGTGATATGCCCATCGTAGCGGTCTGTATGGTCTTGGCTGCGCTTTAGTGATGTCAAAATCCTGGTACGCCTGTGGCAGCGGTACGCCGCTCAACTGCGCATAATCTGGGAATTCGCCAAGTCGCCTAATCTCTTGCACTGTGAAGCCTGTTGCAGTGACATGGTGGCCAAGACCTTCTGCATCCGCTTTTGAACAGATTGGTACCAATCTGCGGTAATCTGGTGCTCGATGGCTTAGAGCATCTGCACTTTCTCCAGGTCCGTGGAGCCTCAAGCCAGCCAGTGCATGCCGTCGATCTGGAGGGAACGTCCCGGGATAATCTGGTTCTGGACAGGGCTTATTGGGTGATGGCTTTTGCTTGCCCGGTGATAGCAGATATAGCGGAGCTGGAAGGCCAGTTGCCCTTTTGCAGCGGGCAATGATGCGTTCTAGTACGATCTGCTGCTGTTTATGGCTGCCTGTCAGCAAGCAGACTGATGCTGCCGTGGTGAGTAGTCCAGCTATGAGAAGTACGAGGCTGTACATCGCAGTGGCCAGATGCCCTCTTGTCCAACCAGTGAGTGTTACAGCTCATCGGACGACCTTGCTGTGCTATGCTTCAGGACTCACTGTGGCATGGATTACTACATAATGTACTCCAGGTGCGATCAGCCAGCTATGTCGGGGCCGCCGTCGCCCATTATCGTTCTCTCGCACAACGCACATGGAGCCCCAAGAACCAGTAGCCAATTAGCGTTCGCAAGCATGCATTATCATTGTATCACTTGCATCACGCGCAAGCTAGTCAGAGGCTCAAGGACAAATAGCTTGCAGGCTGTGGGGAAGCTCAGCTGCAGTCCTTTGGCCTATCTCGATAGACACCTCAATTCATCAATTCATCCTGATCATCGTCTTCATCTTCAAGAACAGGTAGTCCGACTCTCGTGCGATATTCATTGACCGCGTCCAGATCGTCAAAGCTTTCGACAGGTTCCCACGTCGGATTCTGATATCCCCTCCATTTGACCTTGTACAGCAGCACCGCTTCTTTGCCTAGGTCTGCAGCATGAGTTCGAGGGTCGGACATTTCGTGAGCAAGAATAGCTTCAACCTCATACCCTTCCTCCTCTTCTTCCTCTTCGTACTCCTCCGTGAGATCCATGGGATGCGTTCGACTTCCTATTGTTCCCTGTGTGAGGCTGTTGAGTGGTCCTGCAGATGACGCTAATCTCGTCTGTGGACTGCTTGCAACCTTCGCTTTGGAGCCTTGCTTGAGCATGCGATGATACGCATCAATGATCGATGAATCTGAAAAGCTTTCTGCGGGTTCCCAAGTTGGTTCCGCATATCCTTCCCACTTCACCTTGTACAACATGACTGGCTTGGCTCCGAGATCTGGTGGATGAGTTTGTGGATCGGAAGTGCTGTGACCGAGAATATCCTCAATAATCCATTCATCGTCGTCATCCTGCTCGCTTTGCTCTGCGCTCGTCGCTGCGGCTGTCGGCTGCATGATTGACGTGACTGTGCTCTTTTTGCGCTCCACTGGCTCTAAGGACGTCTCGCCTGTCGAAGAACTCGCCGCTTGTTGAAGTGCAAGCGGCATGCCTAGACGGCCTTTGCTTGGGCTTGGCGCTGCCTTGAGAGCTGCTGCAGGAGTCGCAGCGGGAGCCACATCGTCTGTATCGTCCGCGTCAGACTCAGTCACAGAGCTCTGCTCCTCTTCATCGACTCCCGAGTGTTGGTGCGCAAGCTTGATACGCTTGGCGCCTTGCTCTTGCGACAGACTCATCCGCTGCATAGCGGGAGACATCGCTCCGAATGCCGCTCCAGTCGTGGCTTTGTCATGCGAATTGTTAGGGTCAAATCGCCATCCGAGCGGCATCAACACCCCGGTCAGAGGATGTCGCCTGCGTCTTTGGCGTTTCTTCTTTTCCTTGGGGGGCTTCTTCGGCGTGCCAAATGGCTTCTTAGCTGATTCTACCGGTTCCAGAGGCATCAGTTCGCCGGTCAGCGGATCACGCTTTCTCCTTCGTCGCTTTGGTGGCTCTGGTAATCCAGTCGCAGTAAATTTAACCGTGCTTGGTGCCGGCACTTCGTCCTCTGAAGACTCTAGGGCTGCCAAGTCCTCATCTTGGTCTTCATCACTCAACGGCATCAATTCGCCGGTGACTGGATCGCGCTTCCTCCTTCGCCGTGCTTTGAGCTTCTTGAACTGGGCTTTGTAGCTCGGTCTCGCTCTGCCGTGCTTGCCTGTTGCCAAAGCCAACGCTTCATGATCAACAGCCTCAGACTCGTCAGTGTTAGTTCGCATTAGCACATCCTTCATCTTTGCGCGCTCCTTCATGCGCTCCAGCTTCGCCAGCTTCCGCTGCATTTCTGCTTCTTCCGCAACACGCTGAATCTCTTCTTCCTCTATGAACTGCTGACTCTCATATGCTTCGAGATGCTCCGGCGAAACATATTGGAGGATTTCGTCAAGTTCGACTTGAGGCACTTCAACCTCACCAATCTTCAGAGTATACAACGCGCCCCGATCAGTGATTTCACGTGCGATGATCTGACCCGCGCGTGGCGCATCTTGATCTAGCCTGATCGAAATGGGCTTGCTGTTCTCTTCATCGTGTCTCCCTGGAAAGGTTTTGAGTGGCGCTTTACCCATGTTCTGCTTTGGCGCCGGCGTGCTGCTCGCTGGCGACGGGCTCAGTACCGGTATTTCGACGACCGCGAGCGGTGGCATTTTGGCTTAAGCTCAGTCGGTGTCATCGACCGTAAAGCAATGATGGCGCGCGTGCTTGACCGTGATGCAGTCGTTTGATACGATCCACTCCGGTGCCGCACTCATGTGTCTAGCAGACCAACTCGTGCGAGATGTAAAGCCATATCGACTTGTGCATTCAAGGGTCTGACATCTCTACTACGTGATGCGAGATGTGGAATGGTGAGAAAAGTGCGTGCAAGTCAATGGCAGAGATGGTTCAATGATTGATTTGGACGCCTGCCCGGAACTTGCCGTTGTTGCCCCCAGACTCATTAATATCAGTTTGACTCAATCGATTCCGGTCAAACCAGTGGTTACTAAAGGAAGTACATATAAGGTCTGAGGGTGTCTAAGGTGAGAGCTGCACATCACAGGTGGCTGGCGAGGTAATCCATGAGTGACAGAGTTGACAGCGAGTGTTGACATAAAATGTTAATGGTAAGACTTCAAGGCCAGGGGCTGACGGGCTTGGTATTTGACCGTGATATCAACGTCTATGTTGACATTATTTGACTGTCATATGATGAATGACCTAAGATCCTGATGCCTCACCGCAATCTTATGCCCAAGGAATCCGTTTCTCGAGCCGTCAGAACGTCCCGCCTTTGCGTTCGACCTCAGAGCATGTGTGTGGTAAGCGATTACACTCCTAGGCGCTCGAACTTTCTATCGATGTCAAACGATATCTCCCCATGCTGACCCATCATCTCATCGTATCTTCCATCCCATGGGCATCATCTGTATAGTCTGCCTTGCCCTCATTAACGGCATCCACAGGCTGTCTGCACTTGACGCTCAGGCTGTCATCAGTGCGCACCCTATGCATCACCACCATGATTCCTGAACGTCTTTGAAGTCTTCAAACGGTAGTGCCACAGGATCTCTCGATGAAAAGCAAATCAGTGAACCCTGCCGTTTAGTCATTCGCGAGCTCAATATAAACAAGCTCAGAGTCGACTTGATCAGGTCAATATACTGCAGCCGGTCGCTTAACAAAGACGTCAAGGATAGCTGGGTGCCGCAATGTTGATGGGTACTTCTCCTGCTGATGCTGAGCAGAGCCATGATCGCAGGAAGGACGCATGAATACCAGGGGATCTGCCCTTAATCGCCGGGGAGCTGCACAGTATCACGCATTGCGCCGTCTTTAATGACCATTCGTTCGTGCGATTCCCGATTTACCACTTCAGCTCAATTCCTTCACGGCGTGCGCCTTCTCAAACTCTGCAGGGCCTTTCCAGAATCCAGCTGCTTGACATACAGTCCTCACCGTAGTGATGTTGCCTGTCAAGGTCGCGAATCCGAGATCTGCCAACAGCACGATGACGAGTCCTTGAGCGACTAAATAGCCCATCATTGCAGGCTTCGGGGTAGGGGTGCGTTGGAGGCCGAGAAAGGTACGTCGCTGGCCGCCGATGGCCATCTGGCGGAAGCTCGCTGGTCGATAACGTTGCATCGTGATCTATCACGTCGAGCGACGTCTCAAGGATATATTTTTCAGTTGATGTCGATGCTCAGACGAGCTGTTCGCGACAGGGATCCTGAAACACGAGATCAGCCCCGCTAGCAAGAACCCAACTTGGGAAGGACCCTTGGCGACTCGTGGCTGTGTCCAAGCACGGCGCAACAACGCGAGCGTCAGCTATACGAAGAGTGAGGTGTGGGACGTCTTGTCGCCAGCGGATGGAGAGGCACCAGAATACATGTGTTCAACAGTGGGTGCACAATAAGCTTGTCTTCAGTGCAGATCAACCGTCTTCCAAGCCTTGAAGTCGACCCGAGCGAGGCTTGAAACACCGACTAACATTGGTCCTGTGGCTGTCCGAAGGGGAAGGAGGACGTTAGCAGCGGGCGCATACTGTCGCTGGGCGCGCATAGCCAAATTATCGCTTGGAGGAAATTGGTGCATTGACTATTCGATGGTGGGCCATAGAGGAGCGTAGAGGCATAGGCCAAACACTGTCAGCTTGGGGTCGAAGAAGATGGCCAGTAGGCCTGGCTACCACCAGCACCCGAGCGATGACCTGCTACACCTCGACGATGAGGAAGGCCCGGTATATAATGATGGACAGCCACCACCTGTGTCCGACCAGGACATGCTACACAGATACAACATCTCTGACTCAGAAGAGCCGCGCATAAGCACGACACACGATGACTTTGTCGGATCTTCCTCGACTGCGGGCTTGCCGGGTGGTCCTAGCCATGCCACATCGGCAACCGACAGAGGCAGTCTGGGTGTGCCGGGGTCTACAGGGAGGAGTTATAGCCAGACGAGTGGGCTGAACAACTACCAGCGGTATTCGGACATTGACAATGATGCCTACTCGGATTCTGCGTCGCACTATTATGCAGCGGGAGGCGGGATAGACGAGGACAATGTGCCTGGGTTGCCATTGAACAGAGGACAGAGCAAGCACCGGAGTCGGAATAGCATATTGAGCATGGGTGGTGGTATCATGGGCAGGGTGAAAAACCAGCTGGGCATGGGCCCTGACTATTCGGAGATGGACTTGCCATTGACGGAGCAAGGAGCACGGATGGGCAGAGTGGAGAGTGAGGCAAGTATTGAACAGCCTCAGCCGAAAAGAAGCACACCAGGAAGCACCTTCAAATTTGGACTGCCATCTTTTGGCCGAGCACAACCGGACCCGGCTTCTCTCGGACCTAGGATCATACACCTCAACAACCCACCAGCGAACGCCGTGAACAAATACGTAGACAACCATGTCTCGACAACAAAGTACAACATTGCGACATTCCTACCCAAATTTCTATTCGAACAGTTTAGCAAGTACGCCAACCTGTTCTTCCTGTTCACGGCGATCCTTCAGCAGATCCCAAACATCTCGCCGACGAATAGGTTCACCACCATCGTGCCTCTTGGAATAGTGTTACTCGTATCTGCAGGCAAGGAGCTGGTAGAAGACAACCGGAGACGGAGTCAAGACAAGCAACTGAATCGCTCACCTGCCAGAGTGCTGCGAGGGACGGGCTTCCAGGATGTAAGGTGGATCGATGTCAAAGTTGGCGACATTGTGCGAGTGCAATCTGAGGAGCCTTTCCCGGCAGATCTCGTGTTGCTCGCCTCTTCAGAGCCAGAAGGTCTGTGCTATATCGAGACTGCTAATCTCGACGGTGAGACCAATCTCAAAATCAAGCAGGCAATACCGGAAACATCGCATCTGGTCTCCTCCGCCGAGCTGGCCAGATTAGGCGGCCGCGTCAGATCTGAGCAGCCGAACAGTAGTCTATACACATACGAGGCTACACTCACGATGCAGGCAGGCGGCGGCGAACGAGAACTGCCTCTCGCTCCTGACCAGCTGCTTCTGCGTGGTGCTACATTGCGAAACACACCTTGGATCCACGGCATAGTAGTATTCACTGGCCATGAGACCAAGCTGATGCGCAACGCCACTGCTACACCTATCAAGCGCACTAATGTTGAGAAGCGCGTCAACATCCAGATCCTGATGCTGGGAGGCGTGCTTATTGCTCTGTCAGTCATCTCGTCCGTCGGTGATGTGGTTGTGCGAGCGACTGTTGGCAGCAAGCTTTGGTTTCTGGATTATTCCACCACCAACTATGCCAGCCAGTTCTTCGGTGACGTGTTCACCTACTGGATTTTGTACTCCAATTTGGTTCCTATATCCCTTTTTGTGACCGTGGAGATCATAAAATACTACCAAGCCTTTCTGATCTCTTCAGATCTAGACATCTACTATCCAGAGACTGATACACCGGCCAACTGTAGGACCTCGAGCTTGGTCGAGGAGCTAGGTCAGGTTGAGTACATCTTCAGCGATAAGACTGGTACCCTGACCTGCAACATGATGGAGTTCCGTCAGTGCAGTATTGGTGGCGTGCAGTATGCTGATGATGTGCCTGAAGATCGGAGGGTCATGGATGGAGACGAGAGCGAGCAAGGCATCTACGACTTCAAGGCTTTGGAGCGGCATCGGCAGCAGAATTGGCGAGGCGGCAAGATGGGTATTGAACAGTTTTTGACGCTGCTTTCAACATGTCACACCGTCATCCCGGAGACTAATGCCGAAAAGCCTGGTGTTATCAAGTATCAAGCCGCGTCGCCGGATGAAGGTGCACTCGTAGAGGGTGCTGTGGTTCTTGGATACAGATTTGTGGCAAGAAGGCCGAAGTCAGTCACTATCATGACACCTGAAGGCACTGAGGAGGAGTACGAGCTGCTCGCCGTGTGTGAGTTCAACAGTACCAGAAAAAGGATGAGCTGCATCTACCGCTGTCCGGACGGCAAAATAAGATGCTACACCAAGGGTGCCGACACTGTCATTTTGGAACGACTCGGTCATAGAGACGAGACTGTAGAGAAGACGCTGCTGCACTTGGAAGAATATGCTGCAGAGGGTCTGCGAACACTCTGCTTGGCATATAGAGAAGTTCCAGAAGGCGAGTTCCGAGAGTGGTGGGAAGTGTTCAACACGGCCCAGACTACTGTTTCAGGTAACCGCGCTGAGGAGCTGGACAAAGCTGCTGAGCTCATCGAGCACGATTTCACGCTCCTTGGGGCCACAGCCATCGAAGACAAGCTCCAAGACGGTGTGCCAGATACCATCCACACCCTCCAGACTGCAGGCATCAAAGTGTGGGTCCTCACAGGCGATAGGCAGGAGACTGCGATCAACATCGGAATGTCTTGCAAACTCATCAGCGAAGACATGACGTTGCTGATCGTCAACGAGGAGAACTCGGACGCCACACGCAACAACATCCAAAAGAAGCTGGACGCGATTCGGTCTCAGCACGCAGGTAATGTAGAGATGGAGACACTGGCCCTTGTTATCGACGGCAAGTCTTTGACCTATGCGCTGGAGAAGGACATGGAGAAGATGTTTCTGGACTTGGCAGTCATGTGCAAAGCAGTCATCTGCTGTAGAGTCAGCCCTCTCCAGAAAGCGTTGGTTGTTAAGCTCGTGAAACGCCACCTCAAAGCCATCCTCCTTGCCATCGGCGACGGCGCCAACGACGTCTCAATGATTCAAGCCGCGCACATTGGCGTCGGTATTTCCGGTGTGGAAGGCCTACAAGCCGCTCGCAGCGCCGACGTTTCAATCGCACAATTCCGATTCCTACGCAAACTCCTCCTGGTTCATGGATCCTGGTCTTATCAACGTATCAGCAAGGTGATCCTGTACTTCTACTACAAGAACACGGCTCTCTTCATCACGCAATTCTGGTACTCATTCCAGAACGCTTTCTCCGGCCAAGTCATCTATGAGTCCTGGACCATGTCCTTCTTCAACGTGATCTTCACAGTGATGCCGCCGTTTGTGCTAGGCATCTTTGACCAATTCGTCAATGCGCGGCTGCTTGATCGGTATCCACAACTTTACCAGCTGAGTCAGAAGGGTGTCTTCTTTCAGACGCACAATTTCTGGAGCTGGGTCGGTAATGGTTTCTACCATTCACTGGTACTGTACTTTGTGAGCGAGCTGATATGGTGGGATGACGGGATCCTGCCTAACGGCCAGGTTGCCGGGCATTGGGTCTGGGGCACCGCGCTCTTCACTGCTGGACTCGTGACAGTGATTGGAAAAGCGGCGCTCATCACGAACATCTGGACCAAGTATACTGTCATTGCCATCCCTGGGTCGCTGGTCATCTGGTTCATCTTCCTTCCGGTCTATGCGATCGTGGCTCCAAAGCTCGGGTTCTCGACCGAGTATACCAATGTCTTGCCAAAGTTGGTGGGCGATCCGAATTTCTGGCTTATGAGCATTGTAATTCTGCCAGCACTCTGCCTCATTCGAGACTTTGCATGGAAGTATGCGAAAAGAATGTACTACCCGCAATCATATCACCATGTGCAGGAGATCCAGAAGTATAACATCCAGGACTACAGGCCCAGGTATGTCTACATATCCACTCGCTCATACTGCTGTGCTCTTGCTGACAAGAATGTAGGATGGAGCAATTTCAGAAAGCTATTCGCAAGGTACGGCAAGTACAGCGCATGCGCAAACAGCGCGGATATGCTTTCTCGCAGACGGATGAGTCGCAGGCAAGGGTGTTGCAAGCGTATGATACCACAAGGGAGAGAGGCCGGTATGGCGAGATGGCGCCTGCTGGGGTCAGCCCGAGGCGATAGTGCTGAGTGTTTGCGTTATGTCTGGCGTTCTGAGCTTTGCGATGAGAAGATGTGATGATGGAATTTGTATGTGTAGAGTCATGTACGTATGGATGGACGTGATGTGCTGAAGCAAGAATATCTGCGTCGTGCGGAATTGCTGCATGTCTCAGACGCCGCGCTGGTGCGTCAGACATCATTGCCATTTGCTGCGCGGTTCCAAGACTCCTAAGCATTGATAGCAAATCGCGGTCTGGGAGTGAGCACCCCGATCGTTTTCTGTCCGCCGGCCTGGGCGCCTTCCTTCTCTACATCACCGCATTTCTTCGTTGACGCTGGCGTCAAACCTGCTGGTCAGCTTCCTACTACCCGGACCACCGCAGCACGATCAAGCGCTCTCCTCCACCATGTCGGTATCAGGCAATCATCACAAGCCAAGAGGGAGAGACCGCGCGTACGACCAGGCTCTCCAGCCATGGCAAGCAAGCACCACAACATCCCTCAGCTCAGCCCCGCGAGACGCAGATGAGGAGATCATCCGCGACTGGCCACCACGTAGTGGGCCTACAGCACCGCCCAGGCCTCTGCGCTCAGCATCGCGATCGACGCCCGCAGGCAGAAACCCGAATCGCTTCGCTTCTGTAAATCAAGGACTCCGCGTCGTTGGGCTGGACCCGGCGACAGGCCAGCTCCTCTGGCTAAAAAGCTCTATAGTATTCGACGACAATTTTGCTGGGACGCCGGAAGCACCTCGACACTCGGAAGACTCGATCCAAGCCGACCCGGTGATCTCAATGCGAGACGCGGAGCTGGTCGAGAAACTGCATTCGCCCTGCGGCAGGCGGAGGCGATTGAAGAAATGGGTTAGTAATTGTTTGCAGAAAGTCGAAAGACTGTATGGACGATGTCGGAGAGAATTGTGGGCTAGTACTGTAGATTACGAGTCACTCTGATTGATGTACATGATCTTCAATTTCCGCGTTGATGCCCTCTCTTCACCTCTTCCTCATTGCACTACGCGCAAGCACGTGCCCCGACCTGCAACATGCAAGTATAGCATATGGGGCATCCTGTCGTCCATACCAATACCGACTTCATTTGATAAACAAATTGTCCGAAATAGGCAGGCTGGAGTTGTGTTGGTGAGGTCACGGCCGGCATTCTCCAATCTGCCGCGAGAGCACGTGCGATGTTGCTAAGGCTGATCTTCCCCACAATATCTCTTCTGCCTTCATATCACTTCTCTTTTCACGTGTCGTCCTGCTCTTCTCAGGCTGTCTGTCACGCTTCTTGGCGCTCTCAGTACATCGATCTTCCTCTTGTTGGCCGACGCCCCTTTCGATGCTCTTCTGGCAAATAGTTCAATCATCACTGGCTCACTTGGAAAGCCTTACCCAACACTTCGTCAACTCGATTGTGGTGGCGATGCAGAAAACAGCGGATCCAAGATCTTCCAGCCCCACTCTGCGATTCCGTCCACCTGCTTAACGTCCCTCACCCAGTCCATCATCAACGCAATGGTGCGTTCGATCTCAGGTCTGCCAACGACACCACGCTCATCAATCACTGAACGCAAGCAGTCGTTGACCGATGTCATTTTGAGTATCAGCAAAATACCCATGAAGTTCTGCGTCCAAGCGAATAGGTGTGGGACCAATCTCTTTTTATTCTTCGGTGGCGCCATGGCGAGTGGCCACATGCAGGCCGACTTGATAGCGAGCGCGGCGCAGTTGCAGTCATCAGGCGTCATAAGTTCCGGGAAATGCAGTGCTTTGTAGACGAAAGGCCGGTACATCATGAATCGCGCGTAGTAAAATCTCGTCCTTAGTTGAGCGCTCACGACGTCCAGATTATAGCGATGTCCAATCGGAACCGGACCTTGATCGATACTAAACAGCGCCTCGTTCGGTTGTCGACTCAGCGGGTCTTTGCTGGGGAATCCAAATCGGTCGGCATCGCTCCACTGCAATGGTCTTGGTAATAAAGCTCTCCAGCTGTCCAGTTGCCGGACCATTTCTCGGATGACTGCTACAGGAGGACCTCCGTAATCGTTCGTTGAAAGTTCGGTTCTGCCGGGGGAAGCTGTGCGAAAAGGTGTGTGAGCTTGTGATCCCTTACGGCCGGCCGTGCGCCAAAGAGGCTCGGCATTGGATGCAGCGCGCTCACATTCATGTATTACCGCGTGCGTACGCGATATCAGGCGGCGCAGGGCGATCATGGCTAAGAAGTGCTCCTGATAGTGGCTGCCTTCTTCGGCAGTAGTCGGACTGCTCTCGCTGTGGAAGTAGGGGAGGGGTACTTCGTCCTCCAACCGGAGTATGCCGCTTTGTGGGAGGTCGAGATCGACGTGGTATAGATCTTCGCTCAGGACACACGTCCAATACGCGCGTTTGATGAGATCGCCTTCTGGTGATGACCATTCAGTTGGCTGACAACGTATCAGCACTTGACACGCCATCGACGCCGCCACCGTGGCCCGCCAAAAATCCAAATGTCTCGCGCACGCCTCGTAGTATGTCGCTTGTAACAGCATGATCTGAACGTTCTCCAGGCTGCATTGAGTGACGACGAAGCCTAGCCTGCGGCGAGCTTCGTTGAAAAGGGCTAATCCCGGGGGCCGATGTAACGTGCCGCCGCGAAATCCGCTGGGCTTGCCATGAACCATGCTGACAGGGCGATCGAAGACGCCTTCTATGGCAACCTGGCCAAGTGCGTATACGAGGAGCGCGAGAACACTGCCAGGGTCGCCATCGCCATAGCCTTCCCTCAATAGTCTTGCTACCACGTCGTTCATGAAATATTCCCTGTTCAGCAGCGGGTGCAGAACATTGAATGTATTGAAGTACGCGTCGGTGTACTCTTGAATTTGCTGTATATTGAGAGTTGGGAAGGCGACATTCGTTATTTGCCTTGGTTCTGCAGCTTCATTGTTGATCTGAAAGCATGGCAGCCCAATGTCCCAGGGCAATGGTTGTGGATGCTTCTCGATCTCGCGGCGTATAAACCATGGTGTACCTTCTTGCAAGACGTACTGCAAGTCTGAAGCGGCAGCTATTCCCGAATTGATAATATGCACATATATCGCAGGCCACAAAATGACTTTGTGGGACACCGTGAGATGCTCGTCGCCCCGTGGTGCAGTGACGCGTGACTTGTCGTGTCGCGATTCGTATGTGCCTTCCTTGTATGCAGACGCAGATTGCGCAGCTGAACCGCTTGGTGAGTCTTCGTGTGAGATCCCAAGCATAGGCGAGTTGACATCCGAGTTGCCTGCGCTGCCTCCTTTAAGGGCAAGCCTGTCGAACTTATTCTCCAGGCGCGCTAACGCGTCTAGAATGTGGACCATGGTCTTGTCCTTCCTACAGCATTATTAGTATATGTTCACACGGTCTTTGGGTATAAGTCTGATAGAGTCGGAAGCGATCTCAGACGACCGCTTTTTGGATGTTGCAATACAAGTCGGGCGCCATTTATATGCGCGCCACCGTGGCGCGTATGCACTGTTCGCGCAGCTTGGTTCGACATCCAATCTCATAATCAGGTTGCTGTCGATGGTATTCATGTGCTCGGTTGTTCGATCTCCCCATGCTCCGCATTACCCGCCATGTGAAAGCGTCGTAGGCTACATTCTTGGCTGAAGTCTAGTGGTCCTCGCCGCTAGGGACTGAAGCCGTCAAGCACTGCAAGCGGTACTCAGAGTCCGGGAATACGGATCGGCATCGCGGGCATAGGCCCAAGGGGCCAGGAGCTGAGCAATGACTCATTTGTGAACTGTAGTCGATGACTCAGGCAAAGAACGATTCCTGCCGGTACCACGTGGGGCGCGAGAGTACGCCAGTGATTGGGGGCTCCGAGGTTTCCGGCTTGAGGATCGGGGCATCGACGTGGTAAAAGCCGCAGAAAGTGATGGCAATCGTCATCAGCTTACTTACTTTGTAGGAAGTGGCTCCCGGTACTCGCAGTCGACATTGAGCCGTCGACACAGACCGCATTTTGGCCGTTGCTATGGATGTACGATGATCAGGAACCGTCTGTGCATATTATCGGCAAGAGGAGCATGGCTCACCTCATCACATTTCGATTTTCTAGATCACGAAAGCAGATTAGCCTGCGTTCAGTTTCAGATGCCCACCGTCGGCGTGCTGCCCGTGTCCGCGACGCCGTCGCACTTTCCCACCGTGCCAAGATTGCTCTCTTATTACCGCGCCTCCAACGCGCGTAAACCACATGCGCGAGCATGTGCGAGCATAATGTCCATGGCTGGTAGGGAAGGCTAGGCCTGGCGCAGCATCCTCGATGTGATCAGTGTGAAGCTGTAGGGAGATGGGGACTTACCGACTTCTGCAACTGATGCATTGCCATTGTGTGTCAGCCCCAAATCCTCGAAGGACTTTGTTCAACAGTGTACTCACGTCTGGCACGCCTGAGCTGCTATGGCCGCCCTTTCCCCTATCCGCGCCAAGCAATTAGCAGTATTGTGGATAATGATTGACATGCATCGATTACTCACTGCGCTGGGCTGAGTCCGGAGCCTCTGGATGGCTGATGGATGACATCTTGCGTCCCACTATCTTTGCATGTCGACATGCGCATTCATCGCTTGAGCCAACCTGAATCCAGGAATATCGTCTTTAGCGGGAAGTCAGTCGCAAATGCAACCACCGTGGTTGGACGCCCGCAGCAGATTTTGCAGGGCGCAATCAAGGGCGCATAAAGCAGTCTTCGGTTGCAGGTGGTCCCAGTGACAGCAGGATGAAAACTTGTCCAGGCCAGATGTGATGATACCAAGGTGGTAATTCGTCGATGTATTGAAATCGAAAAATTGATCGGCCGATGCAGTTGTTGGGTGGCCCTCGCTTGGGCGCACTCTTCGCGGGCAAGGTCCTTCTTGCAGGCTTGTCCGTCCAGCAACACTGTTTCTGAGTAAATCACGAGAAAGTTGTCTGTTACGGAGTCAAGCTCCTGGTGCTGAGATGGATGCCGCTGCTGCCCGAGCCTTGTTGCATCCGCCGGAGATCGTGCCGTGGTCAGGGCATTGGGCAACTGCTGTGGGCATGTGGTGGATATGCAGTGGCAATAATATCAGCAGGATAGAATGTGTATCACAAAGCTTCCGAAGAGGTATGAAAGCACCGTGACGATGTAAACGCCGTTCGGTGGCAAGGATGCCCCCTGTCAAGTCTCTCTGCCAGCCGTCCCTCTGTTCGTCGCGTTGCCCCTTCGTCAATACTCAAGAGAAGCCGTACCGCGAACAATGAACAGGACATGCAGATGGGCGATCACAAATAGTCTAGAGCATGCACATCGGTCGATGAAAAGTATGCAGCCAACCTGCCGCGGGTTAGAGTTACTCTCTGCGCGTACACTGGAGCATGGCATGCCACTTTAATTGACCGTCTCTAGAATTCGACTTGCATATCCCGAGTCTCTTTTCCCTCCGTCTAGGGCGAATCAGTCGAATCGACTTGTGGATCTACGATGGCAGATATAGACCGTTTTTGCGCTACGATGATAAGTAAAGATGTGAAATGGACGTGCACGCGGCGCGAAAACAGTCTAGTGCGTATCCCGTTGCCTTCCTTCCGTATCGAGACTTCATGCACGACATCTCGGCTGTCCACTGGCAATGTCTTTATATTGTGGCAACTACGTGATCTGATCAGGATGGCGCCGCTATGCTTACTGGGAAACAGCGCCCCGTACCCTCGAAGGCGACACTGCAGATATTGTACCAGCTCGCCTACATCTCATCCGGGACAGCAGTCGGCGTTGGCTTCCTGTGCGCGGAGGAGCGAAGAAGGAGGACACAGATAGTTCAGCGCATTGCGGACAACGCCAAGAAGATCCGGCAGAGTCCGCGGTATGCTCACAACGCGGCGGCGGCCGCGGTCAGGGAGGTCGAAGAGGAGTTCCATCGTGCGCCACCAGACCCCAGGCTGAAGTCGCTTGATGGACAGGCAGAGAGAAAACAGCGAAGACGCAGGCATCCAGCTGGCTCCGACGATGGCGCGAAAGGACCGGAGCTGCCATCTGTAGTGGCTGAGGCGTATGCGCGACATGATTCGAGTACAGAGGGAGGCACGGCTCAAGTCAGGAGGAAGCACACACCGAAGAGGCGTTCAGTATTGTTACACGATCCGCAAGGGGCTGATAGAGCGGCGTCCAATATCTACACCGATGGCCGGACACTGCATCGAAGCTCTTCGGTAGGCTCGACTGGCCAGTCTCGATTCACACAGAATCCTTTGGATTTCAAACATTTCGATACTAAGGGTCAAAGTGGAGAGCTTCAATCACGCGTGCATTCGCTCGCTCATGAAAGGGCTCTGCGGCATGTGACCAAAGACAGCGAACCATTCGCTCTCGGAGACCTAAGAACATCTGCAATTCATCGAAAAGACTTTAAAACACTCCTGGCAAATGACGATGCTGTGCCTGTCGAGAACGTGCCAGAGGATGAAATTATCCACGACGTCAATTCCTTCCAATGCACTGCTAGGCTGCGTCACCTGGGCTCACAAGAAATACGAAGTATCTGGCGTGACCTTGTTACTCTGTCGGCACGCAAAGGACTGTTACAGCAAATAAAGCTCATGTGCAGATGGATGAGAAAGCAATCGGCTCTCGTGTGGCTTGATCATGATGTTGTCGAGACTTTGTGCCAGGAGTGCGAGACCATCTCACGGAGATCGAGACCATCGGAAGTTTTTGACTTCTACGTTGGCGCCTTTGATCTAGCCAAGGACACGTCTTTCTCAGCAATCCTAGCGATCCTGGACAAGGCTCTTACTTGGGACATTGACGCGACTCATCACGAACGAGCAGAAGCGTTAATCGGGAAGATTGGACACGCACAACAAGAAGCACTGTTTGCTTGTCTGAGCGAGTTTTGCGCCAAAACAGCTTGTGCTGACGATGACGGTGACATCGTACTGCAGCGCTCAGGCTTGCGAGAGGTTCACACACACAGACAAAGCGAGATGCTTATTGCTGTTGCTCCAATGGTAAAGGATGTGTCTGGATTCGAGGTCCTTCTAGACAGGGTCTTCGCAGATGCACTTTCAAAAGACCACCTGAACACATGTGCGAGGTTGCTACGGACCGCAGACAATCTTATCCCTGGCGAAAGCTCGGCACGGCGCTATGAGGATTTCCTGATCGCTTGTGACGCTCGCGAGGCCTACAGTCTGGTACGAGGACTCTTCAAGGATACATCTAGGCCATTCCAGCCTCATGTGACGCAGTTGCGCGGCAGGTGCCGTAAGATCATTTTGAGGGCAAAAGCATCGCATGAGGCAATAACCAGCAAAACCGTCAGAGCCATGAAGCTTCCAGTGAGGCGGAGTGTACCACTCATACTGCAAGGACTCCGCATACGGCTCAGACACGTGTGGCGTTCGACATATGACCGCGATCGAGTGAATTCCGAGCTTCGCGCGGTGCGCAACTCTGTCCAAGAGTATGGCGACGACCAGTCTCGGCGCATGTTCCAGGTGGCAAATCTCGAATTCTGCATCTTCAGCGATCAGATTCAACCGGCCCTGAGAGCTCTGTCGGCTTTGTACGCAGCGTCGCCCGACGATCCCGAGATCATCAGCCTCGCTGCCGTTCTGCTCGCCAAACGGGGGGCCTGGGACGCTCTTGCAGACCTTCTTGCTCGCGTACGGAAGAATCAGCTCTTCGACAACAGCGGCGATGGCACTCGGCGCATAAATGCGGTGATTGGCCTCCATACACGAAACTTCACTGCTGCTGAGACCTGGAAATTGGTGACTGGACTTGTCGCTGAGCACGGCTTCCGACCCAATCTCGCTACGACGGAAATTATGTTGAAATCATTCGTGTCACAAAGGACTATCGGCCTGATACCATGCTGGTTCACTTATGTTGGCAGCTTGGGAGCTGAGGTACGGCTGGACTCAAGGTTGGTAACGACTATCCTGAGACGCTACTATCATGACAACCATCCATCTCATGTGCTCATGATGAATTTTTGTCGGACTCTGGTCCGATTGGCGCCGATGCTCAAGGGGCAAGGATATGTTGACGTCCTCAAAGAGTCTATTGGCTACGACTTGCGTCTTGCACGCAGCAGCAATTACCTGGCGCGAATGGTGTCACCACCAGAGCATATCGAAGCTAGACTGAAACGTATTGAGCTGCTCAAGGACGACTCTGAAGATCTGCCTGGCCCAGGCAAGGTGTTTGATGGGCAACTGGCGTTTGGCCGAAGGGAAAGCTCTGCTGAAGGAGGTCTTCCTAAGTCCGTAGGCCTTAAAACCCCCGGTTTGAGCAACGACACGCCAGATCGCAACCTTGCTCGAGAAGGCCTGCTTGCATCGAGCAGAGACGAGGCTTCGAATAGTCCTAATGACACCGGCCGCGCACACAAGCCAGTGGATCGTCCAGCAAATCATTCCACCAGAGTTGCCGACCCCAATGAGCGCTTACTGGAACAGTACAATCTGGTGCTGCCTGAGACGGCAACAAGTTCAGTGCGTGGGCAAACTGAGCCCATGGAACCCAATGGTCATGCATCAGTAGCGTCTGAGGTGAGATTCAGCGACCTTCGACAAACGTATCACAATGTTCCCTTGGAAGCTGGCCAAGAGTCGTCAGTAGATATGGAGCTTGGCGACCTAGTGTCCACGCCTGAGCGTGACATGATTGTGGCTTTCTCGACGGGCGATTATGCTAACGTCATTGGCTTGTATCAAGCCTCTTTTACCAAGGCTCAAGCAATGTCAATCTCACCTCTTGCACTCGAAATCGTCGTAGAAGCCAGTCTACGTCACCGGAATGGGCATACTGCTGAGGCCATGCATTTCATGAAGGAAGCTCATGCTGCAGGCATGAACGCCACATGCGCCATGGGTCCCATGCTCATACACCAGATGCGCTCATTGAACATGAAGGACCGCAACGATGTGAACAGACTACGGACTACAACAATCGAATACTACCGTCTGAATGACGAAAATGGGTGGCCAGTCAAGCATCACGTTGGTGTTGCAGCTGCCTCAATCATGATTAATGGTGGCATGCCCAGGTATGGTCTGAACCTGCTCGACGCCATATTCCGATCGGAGTCGGCCACACGGAGGCCCTTGGAGATTGAAGCAATGTCGGTGTACCTGCAAGGGTATGCTCAGATTAGAGACATCGTAGGCATCAAGTGGGTAGTCGACCAAGTTCTCAAGCAGAACATGCGAATCGACCGTGGGTTTTGCCACATCCTGAAGAGGTGCGCTAGGTTCTTCTCGAGCGATGATCTCCAAGACTTTGACGGCTCACGCCGGGAGAGCTTACTGCCAAAAGAAGCTGATATGCGGCACTTTCTCGACAAGTGCCGCGCACGACGGCTTGAGCAGCGAGTCGGCTTCTACAAGCTAGGCAAAGCACTCGTCAAGACTTTGGTTCGTGTTGCTAAACGGCAGGCTCAACCCGTGATCGATCTTGCGTCAAAAGCACAGGTCAAGGCTTCGGTCTTTGGGGTGGATAGGCATCATTTGACAGGACCCAAGGAGCTCCAGGACGAAGTCGACAATGGCAACACACCCCAGAGTGTCCTCGAGTCGCGTTTGCGAAGGCGCAGAATGGCAGTGTTAAAGTACGTTGGCGGTGGCCGTCAACAACGTCGACTGCAGGCGAAAGCAAGTCAACGCAGGTATCACAGGCTCTTACAACTGCGGATGATCGTTGGGAAGAATACGTGTTTGGGCTTCAGATATAACCTGACTGGTGCACAAGCAGCACACCAGGGAAAGCCAGAGTCCATGAGTACCAAATCGCAAGATCCGCTCGACCCAGTGGGTGGACCGCCGATGAATGTGAGGAAGTCGAGGCCAAGCCAGGCTGAAGCTGAGGTGTATAGCGAGGCGTTGTTTGGTAAACTAGATCACCGCTCAGCAGAGGCCCGTCGCGGAGCATCATAGACAATCTACAAAGCATAGCGAAGGCGTTTGAGGTGGCATTTGTGAGCGGATGTAGATATCCTGTATGATAGCGGCAGTTGGTTACTGTCAAGAGTATGCTATAGTCAGAAGGCCTAAACCCGTGGCCGTCTTCATGGGACGCGATCAGCGGCTATAGCAGCATCGACTTTTTGGCACCATAGAGCCTCAGCTACATGTAACAGTGCAAGCCATCTCATTGGTCGCAGCCGTTGAAGGATCTTCAGCCTCTGACCCCACGCTGCCACGCTGCCTCACTCTAATCTGCCGAGACAAGACAAGTGCGCGTACGCCGTCTGGCACCAGGCCTCCATCCCGCTGTTGCGACCTCAATCGATGCTGAATCGTGACTACGCAACGTGACTGATGCCTTGCGGTCCTGCTGGATTATGAAGACGACTGTGAAGAGGCGGTCAGAATAGATTTTCTTGCGGATGCAGCTTCACGACGCCTATCTGCTTTCGGGTCACGCAGGCTGCATGTTCATGTAGGGTCGAGTCGCGCAGGTTGGTGTCATGAAGGCTAAAAAGAAGGCAAGGTGCCTGCGAAGTTGCAATGATGCGGGAGCAAGTGATGCTGAGGGTGGAGGATCGGGCGCGCGGGTTGTGAGTGATTTGGTGGATATATAGAGCTTCCATTGCGGACGAGCCATGCGCTCGGGAGGCGCAGACGAAGGCGAGTATTCGACGACTAGAAGGAGAGAGCAGGGTGCGACCTGTCGCGGAGGCGCTTTTGCTCCGTGTCTCAAGCACGTATTCCTGGCTAGATAAGTAGTACGCAGGCAGGTGGTAAGATCAGGTGCTTACTTGACTGCTCTACTAGCGGTGAATGAGCAAAGCAAGCAATTGAAACCTTGTAAAGCTTATCTATCTAACGTGCGCAGACTTATAGCGGAGACGAGCTCCAGCGTGGGCCACTACTCGAGTCTGGAAGCGCTTTCGAACCTTGAACCCCTGTCAACGGCACATGATCGTCCACGCTGCAGCATTGTGTTATTTTCGCTCTTGTCTGCTTCGTGTGTCGCTTTGACTTGTATTCTTTCGTGCCAGGCCCTTCGCTTCGCGCCTCACACAAAGGTTGCAAGCAGCGTATGCATATGCTGGGCGGATTAGCTCTGGAACGGACTGTCTACTGTCAATAAGAGGCCGCGGCGAGATTTCGAGCGACAGGGATATTGGATCCCGCGAAGACCACGAGACGACGCTCGTCCTTTTTAGCTTCTTTGCCTTGAGAGTGACGCCGGAACCGAGGCCGGCCGGCATATCATTCTCTCGTCACTTCGAGTCACTTCTGACCGGCGATCTGACAGTGCTCGAAGTTCACATGTGGTCGTCAAATGAAGACATCTGCACGCAATGGCGGAGAAGAAGGGGTGTCTGCCGGAAGTGCAGCTCCCACCGGTAGTCCCACGGCCCTCCTTTCGAAGGACATTGCGCGAAAATGAGAATGTCTTGCCGCGGGAATATTTGGAGCAGTTGGAGGCGAAACGCAAGGCACTGGATGACAGTATACACAAATACATCGCGGCGAAGGAACGAGAGTACAAAGTCCTCGAGAAGGAGTTACAGAAGCAAGCGAAGAATGCGATGAGAGGGTTGTCTGCAGGCCAGCAAGAAAATGGCCATGCCGACAGTAACGGGACATTGCAAGTGCCCAAGCAGCGCACGAGTCCAGAGTCTACCCAGGGTGCGGCAGTTAGCAGTCCGTCGATGCACGGTCAACAAGGCTCGGATGCCGTCAGCACGCTATTGACTTCCAGTACACGGCGCGAACAACACAACGAGGCTGTCGATGACGACGTTGCAGAAGACAGTGCGGCATTAGCTGGTTTGACGGAGCGCAGAGTCAGCGAGGAGCGCGAGAAAGAATTTGTTGGACTTTTCACACCACCATTCATCACCGCAATCGACAGCAAAGAGGACCGAGGCTCGAGCAACTCACGAAGAGATTCGGCGCCTGCGAGCGTGGAGTCAAGTCGAAAAGATGGACCGCTCAAACCCACGACACCGGAAGCTTTGCCCAAGGGTAACTCAGACTCTGCATTGCAAGCCCAAATGAAGCGGCCGGTGCATTTGCAGCTGGCGCATCGAACCTCCTCGTCAGGGTCTTCTGCAGACGGGAAATTGACATCGGCCCTCAAGTCGCCCTCTGGATCTGCAAAGAGGGTGCGAACGAAACGCGTTTCACTAGCTATTGGGGATAACTTGGTTGTGAAGCCCAGTGATGATGGACCGATGGAAGTGAGCACGAGCAGCACACCTTCGCATTCGCGGTCGCCATCAAACGACCGGGCGCAGTCTAATTTAAGGAATCAATCGTCAATGGTGGACTTTGCTAGACAACCTGTCTCTCCATCAGCTTCTCTTGGGCCTTCTGGGCTTGGGAAGAAAGGCATTGCTACCATGATGGGGCAAGAAATAGCTACATCAACAGCATCAGATCGAGCAGCTAGACTGACTGCACAGGCAAAAAAGCCAGCTACCGCAATCACACCACGAGTCGTCCCTAAATCCACGTCGAAGATTGACGCCGATGGTGACCTTTTCGACCTTGAAGCTGAAGATTCTGACGTGCCACGTCAAGGGCCTGGTTTCGACGCAGAGTCTGCGATCGAAGATGAAGAGGAGCCAGTAGCAGGCCTTGCCGGTCGCGTCGAGCATGTTTCCGACCGAACAATGACCACTACGATACCAATGACTACTCCTGGGTTACGTGAAGGCGAAATATACGAGTACGATCCAGAAACAGGTCTGGTACCGGAACTCCCCTCCATACCAGGCACAAATGAATCTGACGATCATGCTGTCTACGTGGAATTCGGCCCAGGGTCAGCAATGGCGTCACGACAGCCGACGGATCCAGGTTTCAGGCGGCCGAGCGTTCACAGCGATCCCATATTCAAGGGGCCCAATTACGCCGCCGAAGAAGCCAGAGCTTCCAACGAGGACATCTATGGTTCGAGCGGCAGGCCGAACAAGATGTCGTTCACGGGAGGGTCTCTAGGCGAAAGCTACATGATGCGACATGCAGAGGAGATGATGAGGTCGCGGATGGCAAAGAGGGAGCAGGAGGTACGGACATGAGGCTCGATCATGGGTGGCGAGCTGCTTGATACGTACTTAATGTGTCATGTGCTATGACCGTCATGTCACTTGTGCTAGAATAAGCTTCTGGATATAGGAGGCTGTATATTGTAAATATGAGTGCATCGGGCTGTTGAAGATAACCGCACCGCATGAACACGTCGTTCAAGGACACGACATCCCTTGACATTCTAGAACAAAGTGGATTTCCACCGCAACATTGATGCTGCTCACCAATTGCTTCTTTCGGCTAGCGCCGCAGCAGGCTCGCTTATCTATCGCTTTGATCATCTCAAGACTCTTCTTCTTTCAACGAATGTTTACGTTGTGAACTTGATTTCCTGTATTTGTGCGTCGGAGATATGCGCGCGATTGTATCTGGCCGTAAGGCGGCATGCGTAAATGTGGTTAGCGATCCGAGCCTGCATCGGAGCGTCGAGCATCGGACTTGGCCGATAGTAGCAGCGCATCGACGAGCAAGCACATTCGTAGCAAGTGGAGCGGACCGCAACGACAGAGCGCTATATAACAGATCGACTCGCCTTCAGCACGCAGAGTGTAACACTACTATCATTGCAATTCCAAACTCTGGTACGAGACTTGTACAACAGCATCTCCATACATCAATACGACGTCGACTCGCCACCCCAACAAACCCAGACATGGCCATCCAATCAAAGATCACAGTCCACAAGATTGCGCCTCCCAAGGGCTCCAACATAGATTTTGGAGCTGAAATACGGAGCGCGGACTTGGAGAATCTCAATCAGACAGACTTCGATGTCATCCGCAAAGCACTCTACGAGAACCAAGTCGTCATCTTCAAAGGCCAACAGAACCTCAGCCCAAAAGCCCAGTACGAGCTAACCAAGCTCTTCGACCCATCCGTCCAAGCCTACGGACACGGCAAGACACTCGACGCCAAAAAAAGCATCCTACACCCGGATCTCAAAACCATCCCCCACCAGCCTCAAGTCCAAGTCATCGGCAACGGCCCCGTCGCCTCCTTCGAAGGCCTCAAAGACATCACCCTCAAGCACCCGCACCACAAAACCTTCCATAAATCCGCCATCCCTGCCTCCGCCGATAGAGATCACACCCGCTTCTACCGCTGGCACATCGACGCCGCGCTCTACGATCTCAACCCCCCGCGCGTCACCTCCCTAATGGCCGTTCAAGTCCCTAAAACCGAACACCAGAATCTCCTTTACGACGACGGCTCCAACGATACCCTTTCCGTCCCTCGTGGCTCCACCGCCTTCGTCTCCTCCTACCGCATGTACGACCTCCTCTCCGAAAGCGACAAGCGCTTCGCCCGCACCACGAGAGTGCAATACGCGCCTCACCCTTACATCTGGATGTCTGGCGCCAGATCCCGCTCTGATGGCCTGGGCCTTGTTTCCGAAGGCCGCGAACTGGCGTACTCTGAATTACCGCCAATCGATGAGAGTAAGGTGAAAATCCTGCCCATGACGTGGCGGAACCCGGTGACGGGCAAGCTGGCGCTGCAGGTGCACCCGAGCGCGGTGGAGAAGCTGCATCTGGAGGATGGGAGCGTGATTGAGGATTTGGAGGAGGTGAGGGAGATTGTGCATCGGTTGCAGCGGCCGGGGATTGCGCCGGAGCTTGTGTATGCGGTGGATTGGGAGGAGGGGGACTTGGCGTTGTTCAACAATCATGGGGTGCTGCATTCGGTGACGGGGTCGTTCGAGCCGGAGGAGGTGCGGATTTTTAGGCAGTGCAATTTGGCTGCTAGTGAGGAGCCGTTGGGCCCGTTGCCGGAAGCTGTGGCTGCTGCGTGAGTGGAGTTTGGATGAGATATGATGGTTGAATGCTTAGATTAGACATTTGTATGTTCCCAATAGATCGGCTACCAGTCCTGCACTACGCTGCCATCTTTCTTGGTCTCGGGTTTTCTTGACGGCTCCTTGCCGCCCTCGGCTCTAAAGGTCTCTGCTAGCCCTCTCTTAGGGTCTTCATCAGGCAAGCCAAGTGACCGTCTCACTTTCAAGACTTCGTTGCGGACGGCCAGTGTCACGTCGATGCGCAGTTGCTCGGCTTCTTCGCCGAATTTGAGCTCTTCATCTTGAAGCTCACCGAGTGCCTCGTGCAATGAATGCGCTCCATCTGGTGAGTGCTCGCTCAAGCGCTTCCGCTCAGCTCGCTTCTTCAGCTCCCGCCAGCGTTGCCGGTAGGGTCCAAACACCTCCTCTGTATCGACTAAGTCGCCAAACGTAATCGATATGTCCTTTCCAGTTCTCGGTAAAGGTCGGGGCCAGGGGCGATTGTTGTCCATGACATGCTGTGGCCCATCAATCCACATCGGCAGTACATCAGGACACGGCTCCGCTTCTAGGATGAGTCGCGCAACACCCCATTTGAAATATCGCATGACCTTGTCAGGGTGCTGGTGAATCATGCCTTCGGGGAAAATATGGACCCAAGAGAACCGTCGCGACGGGTAGGCGGCGGGCGCTGGGAAGCTGTCGGTGCCAGTCGTCGAGTACGTGAGTTGATTTGCTGTGAAGGGGTCTGACGGGGGCAAGCTGGTGGGCAGGGTTGGCGGGTCTGCATTCACTGGATGCGGCGTACCCTCCCAATTCTCAGGCGCGGCATTAGCGTGTGGGTCGGACAGAAGACGAATGGCCTGGGTCATGGTGGGCTGGAAGACGCCGCCAAATTTGCTGTACGCCGCACGGTGTGTAGGCAGCGTGTTGCCGTAGCTGAAGAAAGCTTCCAGCAGCCTTCAACACAACATGAGCAATGGACCTTTCCAAGTCTGGGACCATACGTACTTGTTCTTGAAACAGATGTCATAGCTGCCTAGCGACCAACGCATGTTGTTCGGATTCCAGAAGTACCTGTTCGGCAAACAACCCCATATCAAAGGATCGTCAAGTCTATATTGCTTTAGACGGAGTCAGACAAACATGAAGGTTTCGTGTACAACGTACACGCTTACGTGGTTTGATACTGAGTTACTGGTCAGCGCCACCATTCTGCTTTTGGAAGGCACGAAATAGGCTCTGCTAATGATGGAAGGAACGATCTTGCTTACCAGTCACCAAACCCTTGGTTCTTGCCTTTTCATCTCTCCTACTGTCAAGCAATTCGAGAAATTGGTCCAGACCTTTCACTTCTGTTCGATTGAGCCCGTAGAGGAAGGACCGACACAAGAAGCCAACAACGCCAATGTTGACAGCAGAAGTGACTCTCCAAGGAAATGTAGGCTGGTATGGCCGCTCCTGCGGTGTCGCCATTGCGACGAGCAGAAGCGGATTGCTGTTATCGAAGTGGCATTGACTGTTGATGGAGGAGTTTCTGCCGCGAGAAAGTGCATGATGAAAAGCGCTGGCAGCGAATGGGATGAAGCCAGTAAACACGAGCTCGAAGCTTTGTTCAGCCTTAAGGCATCCCTGCATCGGACTTAAGTGGAGCGAGTCGCGGGGTCATTCGCAAGCCACTCGTGACTGAAGGCTGCAAGTGATTGATCGAGTAGCTACATACACACATACATACATCCACCTGCATTCGACGACTGTGTGCTGACTCGCCTTGCGTGCCACTGCTCTGAACGCTTCGATTGCTAATACATAAAACGTTGGGCCACGGACAGCAAGACCGCAGCTATGCAGAACCTCATCCACACCTTCATCGACCCTCTACGCGATCGCTTTGCTCCGATCAGCCACCAGTCGACGTTTCGCGCGACCGGTCAAATCACTCCTGAGGAGTTCCAAGCTGCCGGTGACTTCCTCGTTTACAAGTTCCCATCTTGGTCCTGGGCCGATGCCGCCACCCCAGATAAGCGCGTCTCATACTTCCCACCCGGCAAGCAGTATCTCGTCACTCGAGGCGTCCCCTGCCGGCGCAGAGTGAAAGGAGGGTTCATCGGTGCGGGAGATGGCGAAGACCAGGTCGTCCGAGACATGTTGCAGGGTCCGGGTGGTGAGGCTGGAGATGAGGACGACGGGTGGTTGAAGGCTGGAGGCAGTGGAGGCAGTGGCTTGGACAAGAGCGCAGAGTTGCGGATGCGAGATGTCAGGACTATTGACAACAAGGGAGAAGTTGGAGAGAAGGTGGAAGACGAAGACGAGATTCCTGACATGGAGGATGAAGAGGACGATGAGGAGGCCATCATAAGAGATACAAAGGCTGGTGGTGCTGACGAAGGGTAGGCAACACTGCATCATTGAGGTGAGGATTACTTGCTAATATGTTTGGCAGCCTACGAACCTACACTCTCTACATCACCTACACGCCTTACTACCGCACACCACGCCTGTACCTCCTAGGCTACGACGCGGCGTCCAATCAGCCACTACAACCTATGTCGATGATGGAAGACATTGTTGGCGACTACAAAGACAAGACCGTCACACTCGAGGACTTCTACTTCACCAACCCACCAATCAAGACTGCATCGGTTCACCCGTGCAAGCACGCATCAGTGATGAAAGTCCTCCTCGACCGCGCCGACGCCGCCCTCAAGCTTCGGATGGAAAAGGTGAAGCATGGCGAGAAACCCAGCGAGGCCGGTATGGAAGGTCTGGTCGACCAGACATCCAAGCTCGGTCTCGACAAGAAGGCACCAGGTAGCTCAGGCGCCAACCAAGGTGGTGACGGCGAGTGGGAGGTCCTGGACGAGCAACAACAGGAAGAAGTGGCTATTCGCGTCGACCAGTACCTTGTGGTGTTCTTGAAGTTCATGGCATCAGTGACACCGGGTATCGAGCACGACTTCACCATGGGCGTCTAGCTACGCTCGGGCCCCAAGGACTTGCATGAGGACCGGATGAAGTGGGAGGAGTATGTCAAACGCGAGTGGCTGAAGTTGTATCCTGGCATCGATTACCCCAGAGAAGCCGAGTGGATGGAAGTGAGGCGACTCTTTGGTGGAGGAATCATGACGGTCGGCATGAGTTGAACTGGCCTTGGCTTTACGGGGAAGAGTCGCCAGGCTTGGTTGTCCTTTCCTTCTTGTGGTTCAGGCGTTCCAATACGGTACAGCAGGCGGGTATAGATTGAGCATTTCGCTGGTGTTATGAGGAGGGTGCGGCGGCAAAGTACGTGATTCAGCACGAGCACCTATGACTAGCGAAGATACCAGAGCCATCAAATTGGCATGATGTGAATGGGATACGAAGAATTGAACGACATTGCTGCTGTCTTGAAACTATTCATCTTCTGCTCAAGCTCGTGCACTTCCCAGACTAAGCCAAGTGTAATTATTGAGGCAAGTAGTTCATCAAGGCGATCATCATCAACATGCCTTCTTCCATACGCCTCATATTCCGAACCAGGCAGGAGCAGCCGACCAAGAAGACGGACGGCCACGCGAGCCGCTGCGCTAGCGCGATGCTTCTTTCGTCCTCTCTATTTGACCCTCCTTCCTCTCTCTCTCTACGCTTCCAGGCAGAGAGCATCTAATTCAATCACGACGGCCCACTTCATCAGCATCAGCCATGTGTGATCCCGCAATCCAAGAGACAGCTCTGCAGGGTACGATGCCCGACTGCACTCCGCCAATCAGGCTATCAGACAAGATGGCTACGGAGTCTTTTCGGCGAGGCAAAGCTTTTGCTGTTTCGACGTCAGAGTAACATAGCTACAGCCCTCTCCTCCTGTACCTGCCATCGAAGGTTGTGAGAAGAAGAAGACCAGAACGTCACTTCAACTGGGTACATGGGTAGCACAGACGGTAGGAGGACGGAACTATAGAATCTGCTTACCTATGACACCATGTTACCAAATCCTCTTCCAACTCTCTCTATTCTCGTCGGAACTCTGTTCCTCTTACTCCTGGAGCTGACATATCCGTTTGTGTTGTTGGGGAGCTTATTGCAATACGAGCTGCTGGATCGCCGGTTTGCTGTGAAGCAACGCAGCAGGGCGAAAGTGAAAGCAGATATCTCGAGATGGAGAACGCACAGCACAATGCTCGAGTCCAAGGACGGCCGCGACTGGATAGTACGTGGAAGCATGAGGAGGCCGAGGCGCCTTTACCGGAGTCCGACGAGGACTTGAGGCAGAGCAACACGAAGAGCACGATTCCGGCTACAGGATCGCACCAAGCAAGCGATAAGTCGAATTCGACTCATGCGGTTGACAGGAATGAGAAAGCAAATGAAGATTCGAGTATCGAAATTGTTGATTGGGATGGCCCTAATGATCCGGAGAATCCTTTCAATTGGAGCAGGAAGTACAAATGGCTTGTCACGCTCACCACCTGCTTCATTTCTATCCTGACCGGTCTCCCAGCTGGAGCGTACTCGGCAGGCAACGATGCTATGCAACGGGAATTCCACGTATCGAACTCACCCTTCCCGTACCTGAGCTTTGCGACCGCGAGCTGGAATATGGGCGCTGCATTGTTCCCATTACTGTTCGTGCCCCTGACTGAAAACACGGGACGCATGCCAGGATACTATGCCTCCTACATCCTCTTCCTAATCTGGCTCATCCCATCAGCCACCGCACCAAACTTCGCAACTCTAGTAGTCACGAGATTCTTCGGCGGTGGCGCCAGCTCGGTCTCCATCAACCTAGTCGGCGGCAGCATCACCGACATCTGGAAAGGCGAAAAAGACCGCAGCCTCCCCATGTCCATCTTCGGCATGACCTCCGTCATCGGCATCGCGCTCGGCCCCTTCGTCGGCGGCGCCATCATCTCCGGCCTCAACTGGCGCTGGATCTACTGGGTCCAACTCATCGCCGACGCCGGTCTCCTCCCCATCTTCGCGCTCATCCTCCGCGAAACGCGCGGCGACCGCATCCTCGCCACCAAGGCCAAAAAGCTCCGCAAGCAGGGCCGCACCAACGCCTACGCCAAGAGCGAACTCCACAAAGCCAGCATCCTCGAGCAGCTCAAAATCTCCTTCATGCGTCCCACGAAAATGCTCACGACCGAATTCGTCGTCATAGCCTTCACCCTCTGGGTCTCCTTCGCCTGGGGCGTGCTCTTCCTCTTCCAAAGCAGCGTCGCCCAAGTCTTCAGCACCCTCTACGGCTGGTCCACCTTCCCAACCACCATAGTCCAACTCGCCATCTCCGCCGGCGCCATCATCGCCACCCTCCTAAACCCTCTCCAAGACCACCTCTACCTGCGCTCCGCCTCCCGCAACCCCGAAGACCCCGGTCGCCCGATCCCCGAAGCGCGCCTCTACTTCGCAGTCCCGGGTTCCCTAATCTTCACCGCCGGTCTCTTCTGGTACGGCTGGGCCTCGTACAAATCCCTCCCCTGGATCGTCCCCGCCCTGGGTGTCGGCTGCGTCGGCTTCGGGATCTACCAAATCTACATGGCGACCGTCAACTACCTCTCCGACGCATACGAAAAGTACACGGCCTCCGCACTTTCCGCCGCATCTCTCGGGCGCAACACGTTCGGCGCCTTTCTCCCCCTCGCGTCACCGCAGCTGTATTCGAATCTGGGGTTTCAATGGGCGAGTTCGCTGCTGGGGTTTTTGGCGCTGGTGTTGAGTGCGGCGCCGGTGGTGTTGTTGTGGAAGGGCCCGGAGTTGAGGCAGAGGTCTCCGTTTATGAGTGAGAGTACGTATGATGAGGGGGAGGCGGAGGCGAGGCGGAGTAGTTATGCGGAGAGGAGGAGTTTGCCGAGGCGGCAGAGTGCGGGGATTGTGCCGTTTGGTGGTGGGGGGAGTCGGAGGGGGAGTTTGGTGTGATGGTTCTAGAATATTGGGATTGGGTGGGGTTGGGAGGAGAGGAATAGGTAGAGTTTTGAGAGGTTATGTGAGGTTTCTACGAATTGGCGCGCACCCACGTGTGCCCGTGTCTTGTCATTTCCTACGTTCACGAAGACTTGGTTCATGGCTAAATTTAATAAACTCAAGCACCCCTCAGCTGACGCACTTGCCCAAATCAGCATACGCTGCATACCACTAACCCCCATCACCTCCCCTGCAACCTCCTCATCCTCTCCTCCGCAGCCCTCGCCCTCTTCTCCCTCTCCAACCTCACCCTCATCTCCTCACTCATGCCCCTCGCCTCCTCCGCCCTCCTCTCCTCAGCCGTCATGACCCTCCCAGCCCCAATCGCCTGCCCCTTTCCAAACTTCCTCTCCCTCGCTCCCGCCATCTTCTCCGCATCCTCCCTCCGAATTCGCTCCATCTCCTTCGCTCTCCTCTCCCTCTCCGCAGCCTCGGACTCGGCCTTCTCTTCTCTCTCGCGGGTGGTGCGGGCATCGGCTTCGGCTTGCGAGAGGGCGGAGGGAACGCCTGCGGTCTCCCAGGGCCATGCGGATTCGCCGAGGTGGGAGCGGGCGAGGCGGAAGGCGTCGCGTGTGGGGCGGTCGCCGGCGATTTCGAATGAGGACTTTCCGTCGCCATTTCTGATCGTTGGGTCTGCGCCGAGTTTGAGAAGTAGCGCTGAGACACATGCTGGGCTGTTGGAAGAGGCTGCTAGGTGCAATGGTGTGGGCGCGTGGTGATTCTGTTCGGGAGGGAAGAAAGCAAAGTCGGGGCTGAGTGAGTTGGATTGGATGTAGGAGACTAGGGCAGGGGCTTTGGAGCGGCGGATGAGCGCCTGCAGTTGTGTAGTGTGCAGTGACGCTTCCTCGTCTTCCTTTGACGGCTTGGTAGATCTGGGCTTGCTGGATTTGGCACTCGCTTGTGCTTCTGCCTTTTGCGATGCGGCTGCCGCTTCCTCGGCTTGTCGTGCCAATGCAGCCTCATCGACCACATTGACCTTGACGCGTGTAAGCTCGACGAATGCGCGCATCAGCTCCGACTGTGTAGCCCTGCGTGTGTTGAATGGGAAGCCGCGCACTCTTTCGTCCTTGACTGATAGGACTTGACCGTCGTAGGGTCCAAATAAGGTCCTTCTACTTGTACTTCCGGAGGCGCGAATGAAGAGGAATTCGGACGTGTCAATCCATGGCTTCCATTCAGCCAGCAGATCTCGCACTTCCTGAGTGAGAGCAGCCTCATTGTAACGGCGTATACTCGAACCAGCAGAGTGAGCATTTCCTTTCGCATTATCATTTGCCGACTGCGAGCCACCTTGCTTTCGTCTCGTCGTGTATCGATGGAACGTCTTGTGCGCGATGACCGCTGCTGATCGGTCTTCGACACCAGCCTTCTTGGTCAGCTTAGGCGTCAACGATACAAGCATTGCAGCGAAGTGGCCACCGCCGATCATGCACAGGAAGTAATGAGGACCAGCTGAGCTTGTGTCCTTTGGCAACATCGATGCCGGCAAGGGCACTCCACCTTCGTCGTCATCTTGCTGCTTTGGCTTCTGCTCACGTCCAGGCTGCGGCTTTGGCGCGAGCTGCTTTCGTTGGACCACCTCGACAAGCTGATCTTCCTTCGACTGCTCGTCATCGGAGAAAATGGCTCTATACATTCCCAATGAGGTATTGTCTCGCAGTTTCGGCGAGGTGAACCACAATAATGGAGGCTTGCCTTGTCCTCGCCTTCTCTTTCTTGGCGCATCCTCAGCATCGCCGTCGTTGACCTTCGCTTGTCTCTTGAGCAATGCACTCAGCGTGCTTTCCGTAGGCTTCTTGCTGCCCAGCTCATCGTCTTCATCGTCATCATCATCATCCGAACTCGATGTGTCAGAGCCTGACAAGCTCTCGTCCAAGTCACCCACCAACTTCTCAAACTCCGCCTCATTCACCGCCTTCTTCCCGCGCATCCTCTGTTTCATGTTGTACCCGTGCAAGTCGGACCGCACATGGCTCCTCTGCTCTTGCACGTCGCCAAATGTAAGACCACACAGTGCGCATGTTGTCGCCGATTTGGGGCCATCTTCTGTCGCATCCTCTCCATTCACGCCCGGTGTCGGCGTCTTTCGCGGCGCACCTTCCTCTCCGTCTCCTACCGCTGGTGCTGCAGTGGGTTGCGCCTTCAATTGCAAAGTGTACAGCAGTTCCTCGGGCAGATCAAAAATGTACAAAGGCCGCTGCAGGAGCCTGTCTGCTGGCGACTTCTGTGTCTGAGCCATCGCAAACTCCTTTGTCCCTGCTTAGCTCTGCCTTCTATCTTCTTTGTACCTTGACCACAAACTTTCTTATTGTGTGTTTACATACATGTAGCACGTGTACTCATATCGAAGGATTTCTGGCGGCTCTGCATGCACGTCATCGGGCACTTTCACATGCGCCCACCTACCCACTCATCCACTCACGTCGCACAAACCCAGCTGACCCACGCGCGCCTCACTTCTGAGCCACGTGCGCCACAACTACATTGATGGTTTCTTCTGGCATCACCAGTCCAGTCCGTCTCAGCGCTTCTGCCGCTACACGCGCGGACACAAGTGCTCCCTGCTATATCACGTCTCAAATTTCCTCGCTAAATCTGGAAGTGGTGCAAAGTTGGAGATAGAGGATTCCGCGAAATTACTGTGACGGATCAGACTTGCTAGTGTGGCGGTGCGACGGCGTGAAACATCTTACGCGCGACGGAATAGTGGCAAGCGGCAGTCGGGCGGGAGCAGCACGTTTAGAGTCCCAGGAATTGGGGAGCCTGTTCGAGGCGTGAGGTTGTGATTTGGAGAGGAGCGAGGAGATCAGAGTCGAGATGGGGCTTTCAAATGATGAACGGGGATGGGTTATGACCTGCTTGAGCGGAGTTGGTATGTGGTTCCGATCGACTGCTATATCGTCTGAAAATTACTGACATCTCTGCAGCCTGCGTTCTCGGAGCATCGATAATATGCGTCGACATAATAATACGGCAATTTCCAGGCAAGCGAAATTTCAAGATTCAGGATAGCGATGCTTTTCTGTCAGCATCGCTCAGTTTGAGTTTCGGTGTCATGGTAAGTAAATGTCATTGTGAGACATCGCCATGCTTTGCTGACTGCTGTGTATAGCTGTTTTCGGCACTATACAGCATGCTGCCACACGCCAAATCATCGCTACAAGATGGCGGCTTCACACCCAAGCAAGCGTCCTGGATCATGATCGCCTGCTTCCTTGGAGGAATTGTGGGCATTCAGATCATATCCAGGATATTGCACAAGTTCATCCCGTCTCATGTTGTGGATTGTGAGCACACACATGAAGAGGGCCACAAAGAGAACGGCCACAGTCACGGACATGAACACGGTCATAGTCATAGCCATGAGCAGCCTAGACCTCCTCCCGTTCGAAAAAGCTCCCTGCCTGGCCACATCCATCGCAAGGACAGTGAGTATCGACCATCGTCGAGACAGAGGGCCAATTCGGCCAAGCAGACTCACAGCACCGACGACACAGCACCGACGACCCAGCAAGACGAAAGCCTCGATCGGGCAAAGACGGTCGGTGAACCACAGCCAGCCAGGCGGCCTTCATTACAACAACGATTGACAACCACTTTCAAGTCTTTCGTGTCGACCAAGAACGCATCCTGCGGTGACGATGGTCCTTGTTTTGGCTTCAGCGAGCCGTGCGGTGTCGATTGCTTCAAGAACGTCAACGGCCGGGGAGGCTTCAGAGCACCATCAAGCCGACCGAGTCACGAATGGCTGAGACCAGCAATGGCCCCAAAGAGTGTCACGCAACCCATCCTACCTGCAAACGAGACATCACCATTACTACAACACATAGCAGAAGAACCGCACGCGGCCCCTCCACGACCTACAGGACCATCCTCAGCCACCAACCCGGAGCCCGACCTCGAGCAAGGCCCCTCCCGCGACGACTCCTCCGCCACCCTCAACGACCCACCAGACCAATCCTCCGAACCCGAACCCGAGCCAGACCACCACCATCACCACGTCCCGACCAACGCCTTCCTCTCCATCGGCCTCCAGACCTCCATCGCCATCGCCCTGCACAAACTCCCCGAAGGCTTCATCACCTACGCCACCAACCACGCCAACCCCTCTCTCGGCGTCGCCGTCTTCCTCGCCCTCTTCATCCACAACATCACGGAAGGCTTCGCCATGGCTCTACCACTATACCTCGCTATCAACTCCCGATTCAAAGCGATGATTGTCTCCTTCGTGCTAGGCGGGTTGAGCCAGCCTATCGGGGCCGGGATCGCAGAGGTGTGGTTCCGCGTCGCTGGGGAGGGGCGGTGGAAGCCAGATGAGGGGGTTTATGGAGGCATGTTTGCGGTTACGGCGGGGATTATGGCGAGTGTGGCGTTGCAGCTTTTTAGTGAGAGTTTGGATTTGACGCATTCGAGGATGCTGTGTATGGTTTTCGCGTTTGTGGGGATGGGGGTGTTGGGGATTAGTAGTGCGTTGACGGCGTGAGGGTGGTGGGGTATTGCAGGATGTAGGCGTTTGTTGGGTTGGGGTGTTTTTGTGAATGGCAGGATAAACAGGGAGGGAGCATAGCGCTGATGTTTGGGTTTGGGTTTGGTTTTGGTTTTCAGGCATGAGATTGTACGATGTGATGATGAATGGATGGATGGATGGATGGATGGATGTCTTGGCTTTTGAGCTCTCAAGAGGTTTTGCGGCGGTGTGCTCTGTTCACCGCAAATGATGGCAGCTGCGAAGGAGGTCCACTGCGGTGCATTTGCATTACATTGAAATCATGACTCGTCCTCTCATACCGCTGTTGTTGCAAAGACCAAGTTTTCAGATCTTTTCGGATGATGCATGATGCCTTGCGTGCTTGTCTTGTATCGCGAGACATTCGTCATTCGGACAGAGCATTGAGAACATCAGCCAATTAACTGATTCGAGTGATGACGGAATAGCTCAAGTAACAATCATTCAGTAGTGGCCTTCTTGATTGTTATCAGAGCTATCCAGCATCTTACCTCAACTCATCCGTGTCGTGGCACGAAAGTGCCTGTCAAAGTAAAATTTCCACGTTGCCTGCAGTATCGTGACGAATCGGACGCGATCCCTCCCACGCAGGCACAGCTCACAAATCGCACACCCTCGGGTTGACTGATAAAAGCTGCTGCTCCAACGACGTCAAGCATCTGCTTGCCATGATTGAATTCAGGCTTTTTTCTTCTCTTTCTCTTCAGATCCGCATGCATACATATGCAGGGATCCACGGTGCACGCGCGCGCAGGGGTGGAAGGGGGGCCGGCTAAGGATTGACCTGCAGCACGCCGCTTCATGATGTCGCGGTCACCTGAATCAAATGGATGTAATGGTGCAGCAGGCAAGCATCACATGGACGCCGGGTGGACAAGGCTAAGTATCGTAAGCGCGGAGCCGGACTTGGGCATCGCATTGCGTGCGTGTGTAGATCTCGCTCGTGATGACGAAGCCGATGGTTATGTGATTGTGATTGTAGTGATTTCCTTGTGATGTTTGGGAAGTGGAAACGGATCACCAGGGTCTCCCGCTGTTGCTGTGCTGCCCAGCAAAGCAAGCTCAAGGTTCAGGGTTGCGTGTGTAAACAAATGCGTGTAGGTAGGCATACTCGGTAGTCATTGTTCTGCAAGCACAGAGTCTTTGGGGGGCTTTTTTTTGTTTGAAGTGGAGAAGGGTGCGCGCGGGACGATGATACGGGAACGGAGGGTGAGACAAAGGCTCATGCATGCTTTGACAAGGTCAGCCATTCACCGCTGTGGCCCCGTGGGGCATGAGTGAGTGAGAGAGAGGGCACATGCCAATCCGGCCTATCTGAGGTGTACCGTGTGCTGCTTGGTGCACGCGGTTGAGTGTTCGTAATTGAAACTGTCTTGTGCATTTGCGGAGCCGTATGTATGCAACACATCAGCAACAGTTAAGGTATAGATATCAGTGCTGGTGTTGTTGTTGCTGCTACCGTTGCTGCTGCTGCTGAGAGAAAGAGGATGCACCATCGCGTATTCACACACAAGCAGGCAAGATGCCCAAGTCAGTAAGCTACAGCATAGCCTCCTCGCAGGACGAGAGCCCGCACGACTACCACGACCGCGCCGACGACGAACGCTCCCTCGACGAGCACCAGCGCGAAGCCATCCGCAACGCCCACCTCAACGCCTTCAACAAATCCCACACCGAGCCCGCCTCGCCCGTCGACACCACCCGCCCCCGAACCTCGCACGCCTCGACCCGCACCTCCGACCTCGACCTCCACGGCCGCATGCCCGCCCGCCTCGCCATCACCGAGCACACCAGTCTCCTCGGTGCTGAGGACAGTTTACACCCACACCGCGGCTACCGCACGCTGCCTCACACCGCGCCAGGCACGCCGGGTTACCCGCTCAGTCGCCAGCATAGCCATGTCAACACGCATACCCTTCGTCTCCGCACGCCGATCAGTCGCCGGAATTCCTTTGGCAGCCGGTTGGCGAGAGCCTTAGGCACCGATGCCAACGAGACGGATCGCACGGAGGACTTGGGCGCGACGGGATCGAGCCTGTGGTTGGATGATCGAGTATGGTACGATCAGTTCACGAGCACAGACTGGGTGCACGATTCGATCGCGGATGCATTCCGGGTGAAAGAGTTGAGGGGCAGGAAGGATTTCAAGGGCAGGTTGCAGGCGCATCTGGATGGGGCGCAGGGGTGGGTGATTGTGGCGGTGATTGGGGTGATTACGGCCGGGTTTGCGTATTTCATCGACGTGACGGAGGCGAGTCTGTTCGATTTCAAGAGCGGGTACTGTGCGCGGTCGTGGTGGGAGAGCAAGCGGTCGTGCTGTCAGGGCGCCTCAGCATGTGAGGGATGGATACGGTGGTCTTCGCTCTTCCGCCCAGATGGGTCAGAGGAGCGATGGTGGGACTTTGTGGCGTTTGTGCTGTGGGTGGTCGTGCTGAGCGTGCTCTCCTGCCTAGTAACGCTACAGACGAAAACGACCATATCCTCAGCTATCTCGCTATCAACTCTCGACGAAAATTTGGGAGCAGACCACCACAACACGTCCGCCCGCGACCGCGACGGCAAAGAAGACCGCCGCACCTCCCTCTCCCCGACCCGCCGCTTCCAAGAAGCCGCCAAACGCCCCCCAGTCACGTACTACCCAGCCGCCGGCTCCGGCGTCGCCGAAGTCAAAGTCATCCTCTCCGGCTTCGTGCTGCACGGCTACCTCGGCGTCCGCACCCTCTTCTTCAAAACCATCGGCCTCATTCTCTCCGTCGCCTCCGGCCTCTCCATCGGAAAAGAAGGCCCGTACGTGCACATCGCGACGTGTGTGGGCAACATCGCCTGCCGAATGTTCGACAAGTACCGTCTGAACGACGGCAAACGTCGAGAAGTGCTCTCCGCCTCCGCAGCAGCGGGTGTGGCAGTCGCGTTTGGAGCGCCGATCGGAGGCGTGCTGTTCTCGCTGGAAGAAGTGTCGTATTATTTCCCGCCGAAAACGCTGTTCAGGACATTCTTCTGCTGTATCGCCGCGGCTTTGAGCTTGAAGGCTCTGAACCCCTACGGCACGGGCAAGATTGTGCTATTCGAGATCCGGTACCTAACGGACTGGCAGTTCTTCGAGATCTTCGCGTTTATCCTCTGCGGGATTTTGGGTGGAGCGGCGGGCGCGCTGTTCATCAAGGCGAGTAGGTTTTGGGCGAAGACGTTCAGGAAGATTACGGTGATTAAGAAGTACCCGATTGTTGAGGTGTTGCTTGTGGCGATCTTGACGGGGCTGCTTTCGTTTTGGAATCGGTATACGCGATTGCCGGTGGCGGAGCTGCTGTTCGAGCTCTGTGCGCCTTGCGATGCGTTTACGGAGACGGGAGAGAGTTTGTGCCCGACTATGGAGCGGATACCGGGGATTATATGGTATTTGGGGATCGCATTTGTGGTTAAGACGCTACTCACCGTCGTCACGTTTGGCGTCAAAGTCCCGGCTGGGATTTACGTTCCTTCCATGGTCGTCGGCGGTCTTCTGGGCAGGATCGTCGGACATACGGTGCAGTACCTGACGCTGAAATACCCGGACTTCCCGCTCTTCGCTTCTTGTCCTGTCAATGGGGCACCGGAAAGCTGTGTAGTACCTGGAGTCTACGCTCTAGTAGCTGCGGGAGCGACAATGTGCGGCGTCACTCGGCTCTCTGTCACGCTGGCTGTTATTCTATTCGAACTCACAGGATCACTCGAGCACGTACTCCCATTCTCGCTGGGTGTGCTAGTTGCGAAATGGACAGCTGACGCCATCGAACCTCTCTCAATCTACGACCTCTTGACGGACATGAACGCCTACCCCTTCCTCGACGCCAAGGCCAGACCGGTCTTCACGTCTGATCTCGGTGACATCACTGCAACCCCAAGCAAGCATAGATACATCGACATCTCCTCTTCACCCCTCGTGCCTGCGAGAGAGCTGAGGAAGAAATTGGAATACCTCCACATGTCTGGCGAATTGGACGGAGGTCTCCCTATCCTGCGAGATGAGATTCTAGTGGGCCTCATCCCCGCCCCGGACCTCGAATTCGCCCTCGATCGACTCGACAACGAAGACGGAGCGCTCTGCCTCATGTCGCCGCAAGATCGCTTCCAAGGAGTATCTGGAGGAGGAGCAGGGCAGGACACGGTGTTCGAATTCGGCAGCGACGCGGACATCGAGTCTAACGGCGGCGCTGTACCTGAAGAAGGTCCACTCATGCGGCACGCGCCCTCGGATCCCACGGACTTCACTCCTTACATCGACCCGGCGCTGTGTGTCTGGACATCTGCTCGCCGATGGATCTGGTGTTTGAGTGTTTTGTGAAGCTGGGACTGAGGTATATTTGCGTGTTGAAGGAGGGTAGGTTTGCGGGCTTGGTGCATAAGAAGGCGTTTGTGCGGTATGTGAAGGAGGAGCAGGAGAGGGAGAGGGGGTGGAGTGATGAGAAGTGATGGAATTTGATATTTAGGGGTGAGTTTGATACATGGAAGACGATTTGGATATAGCGGGGAGGATGGAGGAGGGGAAGTGTTGTTCATGAAGCGTTCTGAGCGTTTTATATGAGAGCATTGTGAGGGGTTTGGGCATTTAAGGGGTTGGTGTATCTGATTGCGGTATCTACGATGAATGGTAAAGAGGAAATTCAAAGCTGATGATCGCTTTCTCCCCTCCCTCTCTCTCTGAGAGCGACGTGGACGTGAGAAGTTCAACCGTAAATGCGGAGTTCGGAGGGATTGAAGGAGCCGAAACCTGAGGTGTCTGAGCCTTGGTTGCTCCATCGCCGGATTACAAACACTCGATCCTGCCATGTCATGGTCAAGGCTATATAGCTAAGTCCGGTAGATAATTGCATTGCACGGTTGATGCGAGGAGTGTAGGTAATTTGTAATCCGGGTTTTGCTAAGTCATATAAGAAGATGCTGATGGTTAGTCAAACTGGACTCACTGACAGCCACTCATTACACCTCAGCTACGCAACAACACAACTATCAACCAAAATCATGGCATCGTCACAATACCTCAAGAATATCGCCTTTGTCGGCGCCTCAGGCAACCTAGGCTCCAAGACTCTAGACGCTTTGCTAAAGCAAGGTAAACACACCATCACAGTCATCTCGCGCACGACTTCCACCGCCACGTTCCCGGATACAATCGCTGTCAAGAAAGGCGAGCTCGAGGATATCGAGTTCTTGGTCTCCGCCCTGCAGGGCCAGGACATCGTCGTCATCATGCTCGCGTTTGCTGGTATCGGTGCGCAGTCGACTATCATCGACGCTGCGGCCAAGGCGGGTGTCAAGTGGGTCATGCCGTCGCAGTATGGTGCGCCGACTACGAAGCGGTGGATGAGGGAGGAGGTTCCCTTGGCGCAGATGATACTGCGGGTTCAGAATGAGATTGAGGAGTTGGGGATGAAGTATGTCACTGTGGCGACGAATGAGTGGACGGACTATGTGAGTTGCGCCATGAGGAGCTTTGAGTGCCCGTTGTTTTCGTTTGCCCTGGATTGATGGCTAATGGTGTCTGTCTGAGAAGAGCTTGCAACACGGTCTTTTCGGCATCGATCTCGCCGAGAGGAAAGCCGTAGTCTACGATGATAGCGAAGCCTTCAACACGATCTCGACGACGGGGATCGGGAAAGCGCTGGCGAAGTTTCTTGCTCTGCCCGTCGAGGAGCTGGAGACTCGTTTCGCAAACCAGTATTTGTACCTCTCGTCCTTTCATCTGACGCAGCCGGAGCTGTTCAAGGCCGTGCTGAAAGCTACCGGGACTTCGGAGGCAGACTGGCGGATCGAGCATAAGAGGGTGCAGGATCGGATTGCGGAGGGCAAGGCTAAGCTGGAGAAGGGGGATCAATCGGGCACTTTTGATTTGATTTATGGATATACTTTTGCGGATGGGAGTTATGAGGGTGAGGTACATCGGGAGTTTTTGGAGCCGGAGGATCTGGATGGAGTGGTTTTGGAGGTGGCGAGCAAGGCTGTGCCGAGTGGTTGGGTGGTTGGGTCTACGTTGGGCAAGCAGGAGTCTTGATGATAGCTGGTTGAGTGGGACTGCATTTGCTGTCGATATCTTCGTGGTAGTTGGTAGGATATTTATGGGGCCGCCGTGGCTAGGGCGTGGTGATTGCAAACGCACATCGTACGTTGCCCGTCCACGTATTTGCTGCTGAATGATTCCTGCTGCAACAGGCGGATAATGGTCATATACATTGGCCGCAGCGCGAGCATTCGATTTTTGCTCTTCGTCTTGTTGCGCTCTGAAATACTCGTCGCTTCCAAAAGCTGTCGAATGAGGCAGATTTGCTGCTGTTGGCCAGGGCTGTCATGTGAGTTTGGAAATGAAGCACCCTGGCCAACATTGTTCTCAAGTTCGGCATGCCGACCTTGGCACTGCCGGCAGCGCCAAGCCCTGTTGGCCCTGCAACATCTTGCCCCTTCACGAAGCTCCTTCCGATGTTAGCAGAGCGGCGAGGAGTGAAGTTCAAAGGTAGTGAGATTCTCGTGAACATCGAAAGTGCAACTTGCTAACACTAATGGTAGTGTCGCCCGATGAAGAAAAGACTCACTCGAGCTATCAGTACCATCATCCTGCACGTAGCCGTGATCTGAAACCTTGGGTGACAGGTCGCCGAGCGCAAGCAAAGCAATCAACCGCTTGCTGTGTTCACGATGCGGGATAGATGCCGTGGCTGAGTCATAGAGAAAGAACAGAAATCTAAGGGCGCGCTTTTGGACTTTCTTCGCTCGTTCGCACATACACCAACGCCCTGAACAAATCTCTTAACCCGGCTTTCCCTTCCAGTAGTATGGCTGACTTGCACAGCAGACCGCAGCAGAACGACTAGGACGTGTTAGCAACTTACAGCGCGCCCATGACCGAGACACAAGCAAAATACTGGATCCAGCTCTTCTCGCCGCTCCTTCTTGAGGTGGCAGAGCCATGAGGATCAAATTAAAATGATAGTTTTCAATCGGAGTAACGCGCTTGCTCCGTCTCTTTGTCGCACCTGCTTTGCGGACTGTGAGGACTGCGATGAGCCTGCTCAGAGGGGCTATTGCTTGTGGTTCAGAAGGGGTAGAGGCGGTTGGGTGTGGGAAGTCCAGTGATGACAGCGAAACAAAAGCCAAATTTGGTAGGCAGCCGTTCCGAAGCTCTTGTATTGGGGTTGAGGGCACTGGTTGTCGTTGAGAACGTAAGAGAGCTAATCTGAGGACTTCTCTACCTGGGTTTAGTAGGTGGTTTGAGAGCGGCGATGTACCTTATCTACGTGAAGGAGGATGGACTGTCGGCGAGGCTTGTCTCGACGGTGAAGCCCAATTTTTCACTACCTAGCTGCCTGCACGCGCAAAGTCAACAGCAGAACGAGAGTCTTTCCCAGCGAGATCATATGTAGATGTGTTAGATCCGACCTGCAGTCTCCGGTACTCGGCCGGGTTCCAGCAGGGCATGGAGGATCACTGCGTCCGTCCGCTCGCGCAGCCGTACTGCAGGGGCGCCGATGTGGTGACACCCCCTTTCAGTCCACATCACCCTCCATTTGGAACATCATCTACTCGGCATTCTCGCGTGCTCCGCGCCATACTAATCATACGAGCCTGGAGGATTGGTCTGAGTCAAGATGTCTTGCTCCTACTCCTTCACTTAACAGCCGAGATTTGCACCTCGATTCTGCTTTAGACCATTTACCTCCGATCGAGTCTACACTAGACTTACTAACAAGTTTGACTCAACAGATTCCACCTGCAAGCTGTGGTTGACTTCATCTTCACTTTGGCGAAGATGGATCTACGCCACCTTTTCCAGAGAGTTCATACAAAGACCGAGGAATCCTCTAGTCGACCACCCGTGATATTTTCCATCCTTTCTTTCACGGAGCCTATATCCGCTACTTGCAAAGCGCTCCACCCTCTCTAAGTCGCACACATCCTCCACCCTTCATACTTAGAGCTACCATCCAAGGCACCACAGCCCGTCTGACCAAACTCATCGGCCGTTGTCCCCTTAGGTTCTTTCCTATTCACATATTCTCCACGTCCCTCGATTGCGTATATACACTAGAGGCATCGAAACGTCAATGAAATGTGATGCGAAGCCGCCTTCCGGAACTCGTTTAACTTACGCAGAAAGTGTGCCATCCTTTTTTCTCGCAACCGCCGTTGCCTGCAGTACCAGCATTACACCAGTAAACTTTATCGTACAGCCAATTTTCTGCTGCAGCCTGCGAGGCGAGGAAGAGGAGAGGTAGCGTAACCTTCATGATGGGGAGATGCCAGATGGTGGATATCTGTAGTGGTAACAGATGCCGATGAAGTGAGCGTAGGAGAGGACTTAAGTATGTGGCCGGAGGCGCTCAGCACGCAGCGCGACCAGTCTCTTTATCTGATGGCTATGGCCAGTGCAATTTCTTCACTAAGCACGCGGAATCTGATACATGCGGGCCTTTGCACGATAAAGCAGGTGACTAGAGCCAATGCGCGACCAGCTTGAGAGACAGTGGTGCCATGGCTGCCTGCCTGCCTTCGCGGTGGAAAGCAGTAGTGAGACATTGTGTGATACCGATAGCGAGACCGAACGATCGTGCGAGATACTCCAGCGGTTTCGCAAGATCCATGAGCGTGTCTTATACCAATCGACTAGCGCGTGGCTACGCACGATATCGCTCATAAGGCCATGAGTACTTCGTGTGACTACCGGTGCGGTAGACAGGACAAAAGAGTTGAGCATCTACCACCATTCAGATTTCCTATGCATAGGTAGTCAGCAACGGTTGCAGCGCTATAAAGCACTAGTAGGGGATAGTTTGGTCACAAGGTCAGACCCTTGCGTATCTACCACTTGTATCTGCAGCAAAACGCTGTAGACACGATTTTATACTAACAATAGTAGCCTCCACCTGCTCTCGGTATCTATTACTAGAGCAGACTATAAATTTTGGCAAAGGGCGGTAGATGAGGTATTCAAAGCAGTAGATACCTTTGACCCCTGTTAGTAGACACGATTTTAGTGTATCTTCCGGTGGTAGAGACACGAAGTATTCAAGGCCTAAGCTTGTGGCGTGTCTCAATTTGGGAGGCACCAAGAGCATCGTAAGCAGTCGTAATATCTACAGGCTGTCGCCGGTATCAAGCTCTATTGCTTCCATGAGGCCCGGAGAAGCAGTATTATACTTAGCGGCTTCGGTTGATACTTATAGTCATCAACCGACGCTTTTCGCCAAGGTAGAAAAATCTTGGCTAAAAGCCTAGAAAGATACCATTCATCGCTACGTTTATGGCAAATACCATGTTTCAGGCAGTGGAGGAGATTCGGTAGTGCTCATAACACCACATAGTACGAGACACCCCGTGGAGTCACCGGGTATTCAGCCACTTGGTACCACTTGCGAATCCGCTGGACTATTCCCCGCTTGTGTAGCGATAGACAATACATGTTGTGTTACCATGCAGAGCCCAATCAAAGCAATACTCACATCCACCTTCTCATCCACGAGATGCCGGAGTAGAAGATTGACCTCACGGGCCGTCCTATCGGTCGGCGGAGCTGTACAAATTCGCCGTAGCCGATGGAACTCTCCCGTTGTCTCCAGAATGAAAAGCACGGCTACAACGGTGCATTTAAAGTAGCTCGAAATAGGCAGCAGAAGCGATAAGTATATGCCCCTGATTCCCCGCGCTGTTCGACATCTTTGCCCGACCTATCGCATTTTCCACCTCCCAGAACAACTGGAACAAGTACCGCAATATGGCAACCGTTACCTTGGGTCTGGGTCTGCCCAGAGAATACGGGTCAGGACCACTCCACAACCTTATCGCCGCTCTGCACGAACAAGCGCTGACCTCTCCCACAGCTATGTCCTCACCACAACCGCCGCAACCTTCTTCGTACGCTTTACCTTGGCTCCTCTCACCCACTACTACACCACCCCACTAACTCAAACCCTCAGCTTAACGTCTGGCTGGGCGGCAGAGTAAGCTCCTTCCGCAAAGCCGCCGGCATCAAATACCCTAAAGCCGTCGCCGACTCTGGGGACTTCGCTGCGGCCGCCGACGATGCCGAGAAAAAGAAGGCTCTATACCTCTTCAACGCCGCTCAGAGGGCTCACGGCAACACGATGGAGTCTTACCCCTCTACCGCGCTCGCGATCTTGATTGCCGGTCTAGAGTACCCGGTTGTGAGCGCGGTGCTCGGAGCTACGTGGATTGTTGCGAGGGTGGTGTACGCTGTGGGCTATACGTCACCGAGTCACATTGAAGGAAAGGGAAGAGTGTATGGGTTCGTCCCGTCGTTCTTCACGCAGCTTGCGTTGTGGGGGCTTGCTATGTGGACGGGTATTAAGCAGGTGCTTTGAGGTAATATGGGAGTGTTCATTGGGGCGTCGGTTGTGTGGGTGAGGGGGTAATCCATTGCATTGGGAAACAGCTGATGATAGGGTTGTACGATGGCAGAGCGCATATGACCACTCAGCCGCAGTCAAGATGCGGTGCTTTCTCACTCTTAATGCTCCAGTCCAGCCGATGCAGCCTGCTGCAGAGATCCAAAGGTGGTTGCGATTCTAGTGATTTCGATCTTGCGATCTGTTTCTATACGATCACGCTGTGTATTAATACTAGCAGTCTTACTTCTATGTAGATGAGATAAATGTTGATCTCATGGGCGCGATGTTTGCAGGGTGGAATAATTGGACGCGACGACTCAGTGGCGGAGAGGTGAGGTATGTGTATCAGCGTCCCCCTCTGTTGGAACGCACGGCAAACGATAGTTCAAGCTAACATAGGCACGATAGTAAAAGATGCCTTTCTCGATGTTTCCGCTACTGCCTTCGCACTTCACCTCGAGAGATCACCCAGCTGGCAACCGCTCCTCGACAATCGCGCTGCTCATTTTGACCGAGCGCTGACATGCCAGGAGGATTTCGCTACCTGCACAGACGCCATCAGCCCAGGTACCGACGCTGACACCGCAACGAGCAATGAGGTCGAGCTCACAGCCGGTTCGGCCGGCAAGCGCATGCTGCATATACCGAGTTCATTACGCCAGCGACGGCGATCGGAACAGGTAAATGCATTGAAGCAGCAAGGCCGCGAGACACGTGCCGACTCTGCTGTCGACGATCCGGACCATGAGAAACTGCATCTCGAAGACTTCGTCTTTCCAAGCTCGACCGACAAGCAGCGACAGCAGAATGGAAGCGAGCGTGAGCCAACATTCCTGTCCCGAATACCAGGTCTCACGACACGCATGAGCATCATTGGCACATCTGCGAGCACGCCAGACCAGACCGACGCAAGTGTGAACCAGTCACCGGCGCTTATCGACCTTGACGATGGCGTTGCTGGTTTGTCACCACCTCTGCCGGAGCCGCCACAGCAGCAGCACATTTTGCCAGTCTGCCCAAAACCAGAACACGTCAAGCTCGTCAAGACAGAGGAGGAAAACGCGCAACTGGTGGGCAATATTTCACCAGGCGGCATGCACAGCCATCACGATTTCGGCACCATGCATCTACAGGATGCTAACGATATGGTATATGACCACAAGACAATCTTCCATGCGCCAATCTACGACCCAACGATCGAAGACGACCACCAATGGGCCGACGATAGCCCATTTACCAGCCGCCCAGGTGAGCACTTTTCATCACCTTCGGCCTACACTGCCGCCAAGCTGACAGGTCCTTTGGCAGAATATCCATGGCTTTGCTCCAAGCGCTGGCGATGCTGCGAGTGCAGTGCTGAGACGATCGTGGAACAGAAGATTTGCTGCAGATTGACTTGCAAGCATTCGAGGTGCTATGGGAGCTGTGATAGGGCTCATCCGCGGCATTCAGGTAGGACTTACCTTGCAAGCATTGATACGAACTGTTGCACATAGTGGCACTATCAGCAGTACCCTCTCTGTTCCATGTATGATGCAAATCCGGCTGCTGACGAAGGAAGCTTAGGCCCGAACTACGGCATTTTTGGCTTTTGACACTACCACGCTTTCCATCAGAGTCATTCGATCGGAAGATGTCAAGGTCACAAGCCGGCGAGTACATTCGCGGCGTTCACAAGCTCTACTTTACGGAAGAGCTGGACAAATGGGATATATTGGAGTGCTACTAGTTCGTCCTCGATGTCCTCGTCAGTTTCTCACTGCAGACAAATAGCCCGAAACATCATTCGGGCGCTCTACCACTTGCCAACAGCTCGTGCCATGTTCAACAGCCAATCATCATGGCAAGATGATTTCTCTACATTCGTGGTTTATAAGTGCAAGCTAGTAGCGGTGAGCCAAGTCTGAATGTCACGGGCTCCCATGGTCGCCTTCAGACCAGGCTATCGCACCCTCGCTTCCCTCCTGCTCTCGGTGAGTGCACAATTGGCGCTCAGAAAGACAATGATTGCTTGGCGAATTGTGCGGAGCCCTCATCCCTTCGCATCTTCGTGATACTAAGCGATATCGCCAAGCCACGCAATAGTTGCAACGTTCTACTCGAATGACGATGATGATTTGGAATGGTTCGTGTGCCTGCGCGGAGAGTCACCATATTCTTTAAAGGCGGCAGTGTATTGAGGCCCATCAAGTCGTAGCGTCTTTACTTTTTCAACAGACCAAATTGTTCCAAAGACTCTGCCGTGGCCGCTAGAGCATCCTCCGCACTCCTTGGCTGCCACCCAAGAACAGTCTTGGCCTTCTCATTGCTGCAGGTTCTCTTCTTCCCAAGCTCCGGCACAATCATAGCAACTGTTGGATCAACGAAAGAGAGCAACTTAAGCAGGAAGTTCGGCGCACTAAAATCGACGTCAGCAGTGCGGCAGACAGTATGCTCGTTGTGTTTTGCAGGACTTACACCATCGTCGGTACTCGCTTCGCCTTGCTACCAAGTCGCTCCTTGAGAGTCAAGGCGATCTTCTGCACAGTCGGGAACCCGCCATCGGCTACGGCTAAAAATCGTTGTCCGGCAGCCTTAGGGTCTACCATGGCTCTGATGTGCAGATCGGCAACATCTCGAACGTCTACAATTCCAAAAGCTAGGTCGGGGAGTGCTGGCATTTGACCATTCATGCAGCGAACCACAAGCTCAATGCTGGTCGAATAGTTCTTCGCAAGGATCGGGCCGTATATGCCTACTGGGTTCACAGTAGCCAGTTCGATGCCGCCTTGCTCTTTGACAAATTGCCATGCGGCTTGCTCAGCAATAGTCTTGCTCTTGGGATACGCTGGGACCGGAGCCGCGGGATTGTCCAGCACTGTCCAGTCTTCTTCGGTGAAGTTATTCTTTTCAGGATACGGATGACCATATCCGACAGCAGCGAACTACGTGTAAGGTCAGCATAAGGCGCAGCGATGCGATTGCTCGTACATACACTGGAAGTGATGACCACTCTTTTCACCGTGCCTGAAGCCTTGGCAGCTCGCAGAGCCCGTAAAGTACCCTCTCTCGCTGGTACAATGAGCTCGCTTTCGTCCTTTGGCACCGTGGGCGGGAATGGCGAGGCCACGTGCAACACGTATGTCGCACCCTCGCAAGCTTCTTGCCACCCATCATCTTTCAGTAGATCTGCGGCAGCGAACTCAACACCCTGGACCTGCTCCTCGGTGGCGCCACCGCTTCTCAGTGAGTGGCGGACGTCGTCTGCTTTTGTCAACGAGCGTACAGTAGTCCGTACGCGATAGCCGTGCTGGAGGGCAGCAATGATGCAATGACCACCTTGAAAGCCTGAGCCGCCAGTAACCAAAATGAGCTCTTTGCTGGAAGTCATTGTAATGATGAGGCTATCACACAGTATTGCAGATTAGTTTAAAGCCTGGACAATCTGTCCGTGTCATAAAGACGTGACTTATCGGCCTGGCAGAGAACTGGGAGGTCTAAATGCCTCGGCTTGATGTAGCCGAAAGTCTCTTTGGCAGCATAAGCAAGGCCGCCATATGATTTATGGCTATTTTCGTCTGCGGTCTATGATCGTCTGTTGTTCCAAGTGCAGCTCAAGTTAATTTCGAGAGTAATGCTGTTACAGTGATAGATTAAGGATTCGACAGGATTGGATAATGAGGTTGAGATCTGCTTTCTGTGCCAAGGCCGCTGCGCCTAGGCTCTTGTGCCGGAGAACGTGTGGGAATCTGAGTATTCATATCAATCGCTAGAACGCTACCGTACATAACGTTGAACAAGTTGAGCTCATCGCTTGCTGGCAAGCCATCCGCAAAAGCCCAAGCAATCGAACACATCACCAAAGTTGCATCGGGAACCATGCATCAGCGTCTGGAACATAGACATCCTATGACTGCTGTTCAACCGCCACTGGAGCCGGGTCACCGTTGAATGCCTTCGGGCTGTTTCGTTGACTCTCCTGTTTGGTTGCCGACTTGTCATCGCCGCTGTCGTCGTAATTCTCATCCATTTCCATCTTGCGCGCTGCTGGTTCGTAGACTTGTGCTGGCGCTGACGGCGGAGGCGGCGGCTGCTGCTGTGGCGGTGGAGGCGGCGCTGCACGGTGCTCCTCCTGTGGCGGAGCAGATGCACGGGCCGGCGCTTGCGTGAGAGAGTGCATCGAAGGCAGAGATGGAGGATGGTGAGCAGCTTCAGAAGGATGATAGGCAGACATTGGTCGGGCCTCATCCAGACGCCTGAGCTCAGAGGGGCTTCTATTCGGCGGTGTCGCCATTTTCTCGGAAGGCGACGGTCGGTGCATTTTGATCTCGTCAAGGCGCGAACGACCTTCCTCCGTCGTTTGCTTTTTTGGGACACTCATGCCCGGGTCGTCTTCCCACTCACGCAAACGCTTTGGGGGCGCAGTGCTCGTGGGCCTCTCATCCCGTTCGCGAGCTGCAGCATCAGCAGCGGTCTGCGCAGCTGATGGCGGCGGAGCTCCACTAGCGATGCTGGGTGCAGCATTCGGATGATGCTCGAAGGGTGTGCGTGGGAAATGACCACCAGGCGAGGTGGCTGGCTGATTGACAAGTGGGCGAATCTCAGGCTGCGGGATCTGGTCTGGCTGCCGAGCATACGGAGGCAGCGGCGTGTGAGCAGCTGAGGTCGGCATGCCGTTAGCTGGAGGCGGTATGCTTGACGGCATGCCTCCAAACGGCGGACGCGGAGCCTCTTGCTGTGGTTGATTTGGTGGTTGCGGCATTTGTTGAGGAGGTAGCTGGGGCGGAGGCTGGTGGTGTGGCCCCGCAGGATATTGCACTGGACCTGCCTGCTGGCCCTTCGGAGAAGGAGAGAGACCGCGATGAGCTGGTGGTGGCGGGCGCTGTGGTTGCTCTTGGAAGCGCGGCAGCTCCTGACGCGGTGGACTGGGCTGTCTTGGCGGGCCTTGTTGCTGAGTTGGCATGCGGTCGCGCTGGTCGTACGGATTCATCGGTTGTGGCTGCATCTGCGGGTTTTGCAACTCGGCTGGACGGCTGGCGCCAGCGCCCCAATTGCCACCTGGCGCAAGTGGCGGTGGAGCTGGGCCTGGTGGCGGTGGGTTTTGAGCGTGAGCGCCCCATTGCGGACCAGGGGGACCGCCACCAAGCGCACCTGGCTGATAGGCCTGAGGGTGTACGTCCTGCGGCAGAGGCGCACCGCCTTGGTTTGGCAGACCGTTTGTGGGCTGACCCTTGAGCAGCGCTAAACGCGCCTTGATATGCACGTTTGTCGGGTCCAGCTCGGCAGCCCTGCTGTATGCATCAAGAGCATCACTTGTCTGGTTGTTGCAGGACTCGTACTAAATGCCAGTCAGTCATGCAGCGTCAACAGAACAATGCTCGCTATGAGGACCACGTACCAGAGTACCTAAGTCGTACCAGACTTCAGAGATGTTGGGGTTCAGACGGATCGCACGAGAGTACGCATCAAGAGCATCCCTGTACTGATTGATCTGGTAGTAAAGCACACCAATTGAGCACCAAAAGGTCGGATTCCGGCCGTCACGGTAGACTGCTTGCTGGTACGCTTCGTACGCCTTCGGATACTTCTGCTGTGACATGTAGCATCGGCCCAGCAGGTACCAGCTTTGTGCGTCGGTTTGGTCTGACCTGGGGTTAGACGACAGATAATCCAGCTTGACGCTAATTGAGACTTACCCGAAGCGACCGACTTTTCAAGGTACTCAATCGCTTGCTCTTGGCTACTGAAGCTTGTGCTTTGCTGGTGGTGAAGCCAGCCCAGCTGCTGGAGCACTTTAGCATGATTCGGATCACGCTCGAGCACGCGCGTGTAAGCGGCCTTAGCTGAGTCGTACTGTAACCGTGTTAGCTGCACGTCAACCAAAACAACGAACCGTGCGCGACTCACATCTTTCTGTTGCTCATGTACATGGCCAATCTGGAACCAAATATCCTCTTCGCTTAGTGGGCGTGGTGGATCTCTGACAATGTACCGGAAGCACTACGACCGTGATCAGCTTATGGTGTTACGACACGAGGTGCATTGGCCTACCTCAAGACTTTGCGTGAACTTCTGCTGCTGCTTGTAAATTATTCCCAGACGAAAGTAGATTTCATTTGCCTTCTCGAAACCTGGTTCCATTCGCATGACTTGAGAAAAGGCTTCCTCGGCGTGCTCAAGCGAGCCGTACCGGTCGTAGAGGATGCCGATTCCGTACCAAAGTTTCGGCTCCTTTGGGTCAGGCAGATGGTACAGTGCTTGCTGGTAGGCTGAGTAGGCTTGCTGCAAGTCGTCCATCATGAGATAGCAGTGGCCGAGACTGCTCCAGACCTCGCCATTGTTGGGCTCGAGCTTGATGATTTGCCTCAGGTATTCCACCGCCGCCGTGAACTGATCTTTCGAGCGAAGGATGCAGGATATGGCGAGCATAGCGGGTACAGACCAGCGATTGAAATTCATTGCTCGCTCGTACGCTTGCGTCGCACCGTCGAGCTCCCCCATCTGCTCCGAGAGGTTTCCCAATTGAAGCCATGTTGCTTCGTTCAGCTGTGCCAAAGCCTGTGGACTGGGTTTGTACGGCGGGCCCTGCTGTGCCTGCTGCTGCATGGGCAGCCCGCCATTCTGCTGGGGCCCTACTGGCGGAGCGTAATGCGGCTGATGAGGAAATGGCGGGCCGGTAGGTGAGGTTTGCGACGCCATCAGGGTTGAAGCATTCAGAGAGGGAGTGACCTGGTCACAAGAGCGAAGTTAGTGATAGGCACAATCGAGGCATGTTGGCGAGCATGTCGACGTCTCACCTTATGGGAAGCGGCGACCACGACCTACAATGCCCAAAGTGGAAAGTACCGAGCACGTGGACTGAGAAAGAGCAAGACGTGAGATCTGTGGGCAGTCACGATAGTCGTCCTTGCCAGAAAGAAATGCGCGTCGCTGAAGCGAAAAGATGCGACGAAGAAAGCAAATGCAAGGCGGAGCTGGAGGAAACCAGCGACGAGGGAGAGCCGTGTCACCGTGGGAATCGTCGTGGGTAAGGGTTGTCATAGTCCTGGGTGGCATTAGATGGGTTTGAGAAAGTGGATCAAGCTGACGGCTGCACGCGAGGCTTGAAGGTGCAGGGATGCGGCTCCACCGGCTAGTGGTTGCCAGATCGCGAGTGAGATTGTCTCGGCCGTCTCTCGCCGCCGCACCTTGTCATGTTTGACGGGATTTAAGGTCCGCTTGGCGCTGCCGGTCTTCTGCTGAAATGATCCCGAATAGGATTCTTCACGTATACATGTGTCTCTCACAGGCATTCATGTTCATGTGCGATCGAACATACAGGTGGAGAGCGATGATAATTGCTAGTGAGGTGAGGTTCGTCTTCAGACAGCTGTACGAACACGAAGACTACGTCCGACAAGCTGATAAGTCTGACTTCTCAAGAACAGCTAACTGCTCTAGTGGTGCAGTTGACTGATCATGAGTTGATCGATAACGTTCAATACGTGACATCGTTGACAGAGTGGCTGCCTGGAGAACCTTCAACCCAACGCGATTAGACAGACGTCTTAGGCTGTCGACGCTGCTTTGCGGTAGACCAACTTCTCAATTACTGCGAGCGATAATTGAGAATGCATTTTCGTGAATCGTTCCCATTACATGTCCGATCCTGCTCCACCGGCCCCAGTCATCAGCAGAGTGAGGTTGGGAGCCCCGATCGGGTGCTTGCGCGCAAATGCACAGAGCCTTCTGCCGTGTGACGAACCTTCCCGGCACTGCTGCAGGCTGACACGCACACGCTTCCGTCGCGCCGGTTACATGCTTGAGGAAGAATCTGGTTGCATGCAGTAGTGTCGGTGAGCGTGGTCCGGTAAAGCACTTTAATTACCAACGACATGTGGCCCGCCCAGCCTCCGTCTGATGTCAACACTGCCGGGCCGCCCTCCTCCCTTTTGGAACCCGAGAATGCATATGTATGACCACCTCGGATCTCTGACCAAAGCTTCTCCGCATGCGAGTAGCATGTGACAGCTGAAAGGAATAGCGGGCGCAGAATCTGGGGACCATCAGATAACATCATTGGCGTGCGGGAACAGGTAGGACTGTTATATCCACTCTCGTGGCAACGTTTGACGCTGCTTGTTACAGATGCTGCACCCTGCACGACTGTTGCACACGTATGTATGCAGTGCCCAACAAGCAACGGGAGGCTTCGCCCCCCAGGTGCCGGCCTATTTGGCCAAGCTCGGCTGTGTCAGTCCCTATCGTGACACTCCGTCTGGTCAAGAGTCATTTCACTTCACTCAGCCTACTAGATCTGATGGACTGCATGCTTGTTCCGGCGACGCCCCGCACCATGAATCTTCAAAAGCGCATCTGCATCTGCCTCTCCTCACAAACGAGTCACCTTTTCTGTAGAGGCCTGATATCGCCCATTACCCATCAACGGCGTCCTTCAGTCTACGTCAACTGGTTGACTGACAGAATCACTGGAGGATATTCCCCTGGAGGCTGGGTCAAAGCTCTGACTTTCCTCCAAGGTTAGCTCTGTCGCAATAATGATCGGGCGGCCGTATGAGCTCGTGCGTCCCGCAAAACGGGCGCTAGCGAGACCCACCATATTACCTTTGGTTCGGGGACCAGCCCTTGCTCGAGGCTTGAGTGTGGGCCGGCTGTACCCTTCACCGTGGCGCCACCACTTTTGGTGTCACCTCGACGGCAGCATCGACGATATTCCACGAGGCCTGGTCTGCATGTGACTTGAAGATATCTTGCTCCAGCATTCAAAGTGGCGCATGTCATTCCTCCGCACCGCAGCTGCTTGGCAACTTATTCTGACGGGCCCGGGACGAGACTCTAGGACACTGCGTTCGCCGAACCGACCAAAAAGCATGGCAAGCTTATGCTTGCGCCCTCAGTCGATTACGGACGCCTGCTATGCACCTAGACTGAACCGCCGAGGGGCAAGTCGGCTACGTTCACATGGCAGGCTTAGCCGCTAATGGTTGATGATAAGTATGCCTACTGGTCAGCTAGTCAACTCTGCAACGCTTTTGAAGGATCGTGATGAGAGCAAGCGGCCGCGAAGCTTTGCGGCACCACATGGTCAAATCTAGGGATTTTTTCAGTCTGCAGCCACGCAAAACCTTGCGACCGCGGAGCTGCCTTCGGAAGGCATGCATGTGAGCTCTGTCTTTACGATGCGGACTTGCTACTAGATTCGCTCTGGTGCGATCGCTGTAACATGGCCATGCCTAATGACACTATTCACGTCGGTCAGGAGTCAAGAAGAGATGGAGTTCTGCTTTGAAGACTTGCGAGAGCCATATTGACAAAATGTGCAAGGAAATTCTACCTTATAGTGTATCCAGACTGCACGTTCCGAAGACAGGTTAATCATCAATTATCAGAGGCGCCCCGGCATTGCTCTATGCAGGCCCACCAAGTCTGCTGTTTGTCAACGGTCTCCTACCGTCAACCTAGGACGGCTTGACTGACTGAGTGACAACCAAGTATATGCCATGTCATGGGCTGCTTATCCTCGTCAGTCATGGCACTCAAGCACTATTCTCTCGACTGGCGTGTTGACGGATAGATCAAAATTGACTGGTGACGAGAATCATAGTAAGATCACTGGAGCTGACTGACTGCTGCGAGTGATGTCAGTGCTAACACAAATGCAAGTGCTCATCGACAAGATGATTGCTCATCGAAGAGTCAATTATCGTTGTAGCTGGGCTATCGAGCCACAGACGTCTTGCGATCATGGAAAAGTTTAATGGTTCGGGCAGAGTGAGCGTCCAGTTGTAATGAAGGCCGTGCAAATTGATTGGCAAATCTGAATCGTTTGAGAGTATTTACAAGTCAAAACCTGGCCGGTCTCCAGACCGGAGGCTTCTTTGGCCCTACGAAGGCCGTTATAGGCGCTCAGCCAGACTGTACTCGCAATCATCTTCTCTGCCGTACCGTGGCCGACGGGGTATGCGACTGCTTGCATACGACAATTTGGTAGGGACCACGTTGCCGATACATTCACAACACGCAGATTCTGCCCGGACATCACCCACTGGACAAGCCTCCGGGCCATCCTGCTTGCCCAGTTCAACAGTGCAGCTTGCGTGCCAATTCTTCCTACCACTTCGCTCCCCGATACGCTATGGTGTCTTCCACGAGCGGCTGGCGCGCATCTGGGCTGACTCCTGTACAATGTTCCTTGGTAAGTGTCTCAGCATAGTTCAGCAGATGCTTGATAGTCTCCTGGCGTTTTACCTGTGGAAGGGATGCGAGCACAATTTCGGATCGGTGAGTGGAGGGTCCGCTGAATTGACTTGCAGAATTGTTCTGAACGTTCACAGTGTATATCTAAACCCACCATCAGACGCTTGACTGATCATTCGGCTCATGAGGCGATGACCTGCCTGCAAAGGTCTTTTGGAGAGCGCTTTATACGGCGCGGCCTCTAAATCTTAGCTTGATCGCCAGCTCGAGTGGTTGCCCGTATGAGGTCCCTGCATGACGATGCCAGGGAGGAAGTAACGCAGCGGCGCTCTGCTAGGACGTTTGGTGCTCCTCATTGCAGCACTCTGCGTCGAGTGAGAGCTATCACGTCTGTGATTCTATTACCACATTGCAGGAGATCTCCAGAGGTCCAAGAAAATGACAGGCTGAAGCTGTGAGTGGTGCTCTTGCGACATTAGACACCACACCTCACACCTGATATCCGTCGATTGCTATACCGTTCAACGCCGGCATTGGAAAAGTCCCACGGACATGGAGCTGCAATGACAGAAACTGATATTTATGTACAAACTGCTCCCTGCCCGTGGACGGCTTGGAAGGTTTGCCAATGACGTATGCTCAATGGCTAACATGCCTCTGGTCACGGTAGACGTAGGACATGTAGCTCCTGCATTCTTCAATCTACGAAACAATTTAATCGAACATCGAGACCTTGATATCCTAAATTAACCAATTGACAGGATACGATGGCGCCGTCCGGTCTTGCAATCCTCATCGGTGCCGGTCCGGCCACCGGTGCAGGCATCGCCAGAATACTCGCCCACCCGTCCCACGGCAACCTCGCAGTGGCACTGCTAGCAAGGAGACAAGATGCCCTGAACGACTTAGCCAAGGACCTGCGTGCCTCGACACCAAATGGCGTCTTCGAAACCTTTGCCACGGACACTTCGCCTGAGAAGCTCCGGAAAGCATTCGCGGACATCAAAGCGCACGAATCGTTCAAAGACCTGAAGCTTCGAATGGCAATCTACTCGATCAAGAACAGCTCAAAGAAACCATTCTTGGACGAGACGTTTGAGGATTTCATGGAGCCTTTGGAAACTTATGTCGGTGGCGCAATGGTCTTTGCTCAGGAGTCGATCAAGCGTCTCTATGCGGATCATGGCGACAAGGTGCTTGCTGATGGCGCTGAGAAGTACGTCGGCTGCTCTTTTGATATTCGAAAGCTACCACGATACTGATGCTTGTGACCTGTCAGGAAGGGCACCATCCTCTTCACCGGCACTCTAGGCGCCCTACGATGTAATGCAGAGTATGGCAGCTACGGTGCTTCGCGGGCAAGTGTCAGACAGCTCGCTCAAGCATTGGCTCGCGAGTACAGTGCCAAAGGAATTCACGTGGTACGTCTGCATTCAGCGCGCATCTGTCGATTGGCTCTAATCACATCTCGAAGGCCCACGCAATCGCAAACGGCCGGATCACCGATGCCGATAATGAAGACACCAAGAGAGGCAAGCATATTGCTGCCGAGGCTGTTGGTAAGACGTATTTGTGGCTGGTAAGACCTCGTGGTGCAAGCATGTAAGACAAGAATAGAGGCTGACCTTTTAGCATGAGCAACATCCGACGCTGTGGACTCACGAGCTTGATCTCCGACCGGCGCAGGAGAAGTTCTAAGTCATCACTGTGAGAAAAGGATCGGCTACTGTTCCTCATACTTAAAGCGGTCACCACCAGCGCATTTGAAATTCGCCAGGGTGAAAAGAACCCTGAGAAGTCCTCCTCACTGCAGAAGACTGCATAGCTTTGACACGTTTATCCAGTATAACTTTCAGAGCGAGCAGTATCAAGCTATCGCTCAACTTGAATACTACATGGTGCTGATTCAGCCAGCCACCAGGCATACCGTCCTGTCGCTCTCAGCAACGTTTCGCTGTCGTCATAGTGATCTCAATCGTCTCACGTGCCCGTCAAATAACAATATACTCTCCGTCCACACGGTCCATCGCCTTTCGCCAGCGAAACGCTTGTCCGAATTTCCGGCCCCTATGGCCAGCTTCCGAGTCCCGTCGTCGAGACTTCACTTCGAATTCCTCCCGTCCTTTGCTGTTATCACCAACTTCTCGCCACACGCGTTCAAGCACTTCAAGCGTGGAAATGTTGTTGAAGAACCCACTTTCCTTGTGCACCTCGATGCACCTTTGGCGAATGATGTCTCGGTGGCCTTCGTCTACGGATTCTGTACCAATCATGAAGAGAGGCCAGAGGAGGAACTTGTTGACGCACGACGTGACAGAAAGCGCAGTAATGTGACCAAGCGCCTCAGAGAGCAGACTCTGGAACTGCGGGTGCACAGATGGTAAGCAAGGGTTGCCAAGCCGCTCGGTATATAGTAGAGCGCTGTAGCGGAAGCTCTCATTGATGTGAAGAAGATCTCTGCGGCCAGCATGACTCTGCCTTGGATCGTTCATGGTCTCTGCACTGCTATCGTTGGTGTCTAAGGGCGATGCGTCCATCTGCCAACTCTGCAGGCCCGTGCGAATGTCATTCCACTCTTGCCAGAACTCGTGACGTTCACTCGCAGCAGAATGTGCGCCTTGACCGCCTCTATCTTCGTCTGCTGAGGCGTCCGCATCTTCATCCGAGGATATGATCGGAGTGCCCCATCCGTTGCCGTCAATGTTGGCGTAGTCTTCGACCGAGAGAGACCGGTTCGCTATCCTTTGCTTTTGAGCATGGCGGCGGAACGCGCTCAGAGCAGGTGCTCGATTGCGCCGGCCACTGCTGGATCTGACGGGCCGGCCTTGCGCAAGCAGATTGAGCCTCCCGAGCCTGGCAATAAGCTTGAACAGCCTGCCATCACAGCCTGAGAACTGTTCGAGCGCACCAAGATTGACACTTAAATCGTTTATATCGAGGTTTTCACCTTTGATCTGCATTTCCCGGTCGTTGACTGTGCTGGTCATGACATCAAACCAGGTGAAGAACATCTCGACCCATCCTGTGAAGTCTGAAGCTATGCCTGGTTGACGAAGTGACAGCAACTTTTGCACGCCTGCAAGCTGGGTCTTGAATTTGCTGAAGCCTGAATCACAGACGTGAAACAGGCAAAGAATGAGCAGTGTAGCCAAGACTGAATCGTCTTGTGCGGCTCGCGTGTCGGTGAGCTGGAAGTTGAGTTGATCGATAGACAGCTGCTTATACAACGTCTCTTCAGCGGTGGCGTTGTTGGTGCTGTCATCAGCACCATTGAAGGCATCGGTGAGCTCTTCCACAAAGCCAATTTGTCTTGGTTGCTTCTTCCGCATGCGCTGATTGTTCGTAGCTAAGGCCGCAATGGCATTCTGTAGACCCTCGTTGTTCACAGCTAGCTGAAGTACATGCTGCCTGTAAGGATTCTTTGGTCCATCAAAGGCCACCAAGAAGGGACAGATGTGCTGATCGTAGTAGGCTATTAGCGTCTGCATCCTCGGAGTCAGGTGGAAGAAAGGGCTGCTGAAGCGTATGTCGGCCAATGATAGACTGTGCGAAGCACGCTCCGCATCGCTGTTCGAATACTCGAGTTCCAATGCACTCATATCGTCATAAGAAAGGTTGGCAGGATCGAAAAGCATGTTGTCTAGACTACTCAACGCCGTTTGGTCGACCACTGCGCGTGAAGCATCATGACATGGATGGTCACTGGAATATGGCATTACTCTAGCACTCATAGGTTCCTCATACTTGTCCACGGAGCTCCCAAAGTCTGAAGGCGGGACTCGTCGGTGTGCGAACGCGTCTGAAGCGTATATTGAACCCGGAGTCTGCGGATATTCCATAGGCGAGTGGAATTCGGTCTCGGCATACGAGCCTACAGCTGACGAAGGTGCATTCAAATCGTAGTGGGATTGCAATGAGGAGTGCAGATGTTGCAATGGTGGCAAGCTTATCGCGTGATGTCGCGAAGCATGACTCTGATGCTCTGGATTTTGCTGCTGATATTGTGGTATTTGCCAAGGCTGCTGCGTAGGCGGGACCGACGTGTGTCCAGTCTGCAATTGCTGCAGCAGTGACATGGGCGGTAAACCGCTGGCCTGCACCGAGCCATCTCTTGACCACAATCTGCTTCGCGGTCCATTGTGATCGGCCTGAGCTTCTGCCTCGTCTTCAACCTTCCTACTCTTCGCCGCAGAGCTCTTCCTGCGCTTTCGTCCATCAAGGGGGGATGTCTCAGCTGTGTCTGGGTTTGTGCTAGCAATGGGACAAGACAATCCTCGGAGCTTGCCCCGCGAAGCCACACCAACGCCCCAGGTCAGCGTTGTCTTGTAACCCGAACATTCCTTCCCGATTTCGATACATTGGGTGCAGTACGGTCTATTGCGATCGCACCGTGCGCCTCGCTTGCTGCATGTGAAGCAATCGTCGGTGGCTCCCCCAGCTGCGGTCCGTCGTCTTCTCTTCCTTGGCGCTGGCGCTGCCGTACCTTGAGAAGGACCAGCAGGCTGTCCTTCTGGGTGCTGCTGCCCCGCACGCGCCATTGCTGCAGTCGACATGTTGGTGAATGCTATGATCTGGCAGCTACAAACCTTGCCACAGGTGACAGATCAGGTAGGTGCAAGTGGTATGAGAGAAGCGAGGACTACTTTGGCGCATGAGCGGTCGACAGCTCAATGTCGGCTCACAGGTACCCGTATTTCTGCTGCGGCATCCCACACGGCTGTAGCGTGGAGCAATCAGTACTATCGTGCCTTGCCGGGGTCCTATCAATACGCCATATAGTAGTGGACGATGCGGAAACGGACTCTAGCCTCTTTGGCAGATTTGGAGCGAACTTTGCAGCTCGTCAAGCAGCTTGGCAAGTCGCAGTGATACCTGGTAGACGAATGGAAAGTCTGTTTGGACCTTGGATGTAACGGTAGTGATGAGACTGCTGGGAGTGCATCTTATCGGCCGGGCTCGTCTTGTATTGCCGCCAAAAACTCCGCCACCAAGCTCCGATCGACCCTCCAACGACCATGTTCATGATGTCTTGACCTCACAGGACCGGGATCACTGCACACAGAGGCTCTTTGTTGGCTACCTCGTGCTGCAGACCCTTGGTGGGTCGCGTACCGTGTTGCATCGGCACCATAACCGAATTGCTCCTTCGCTCGCCGGCGACGGCGGCGGTGGTCCCGGATGCCCACCAATCATGAGCTGTTGAACCGTGGCCATGCAAACCTCACGTTATTGCAGCCGAGGCTGCTAAAGCCATATCTCTCCGCACTGGCTGCTCTCACGCGGACTTAATGCCACGCGATATATTACCGAAGGGCTCGGAGGAAGGCGCGACAGCTTCTGTGTGTCTTCAACATACGACGGCACAAAACCACTGACTTCTTCTGGTTCGACAAGTACGAAGCCTCGATCAGGGTCCTAAATGACCAACCAGGCTTTGATGCTGAACGGGTGGTAATCCCAATGACAGGGAGCTGGACACGCTTATGCATGGCGCTATATGGCATGCATTGGTGACTATGAGGTTGGAACGAAAAAGCACACCCGTATTTGGTTGCTATTGCTGGCGCTAGAAGCCTGACTCTTCAGCGAGCAAGGCCACAATGTCTTGTTTTCGTCGCCACCTTATATGGAAGGCTGAAATACGACTTTTATATGCACAAGGCCGCTGCTTCACAGGACTGACACCACACGCGCAGCGCTGGGAACCTTACATATGCCCGGATTTCGCAAATTTGCACACCAGCTAAGCGTTAATCTACACAATCAATCGCAGCACTTAGCATCTGTCGTCCCTGTGCAAGACAAGTTCGCCAGATCAGCGATTCGATCGTGCTTGCCTTCGTCCTTGTTGGTGAGCGGACGCATCATGCAGCCGCTTCCACACAGTGAGTCGATTCGAGGCACGAAAGTGTAAGACCCATGCAAAGGGACGGCCACATATCGCGGACCCGCTGCAGTAGCTACTGGTTCATGCAAAACTGCTTCAATCATCTGTGGCCAGGCGGCGCCGCCAGTCCAGCACAGAAATTGCATCGATCATAGCGATGTATTGACTGCTTAACGCTGTCGACTAGCCGATCAGAAGACGGCTCAGAGCAATAAACATTTTGATTGATGTGCTTGTCTGCTCGATTTGACGGATCTGACACATCATGAATTGAGGCCGGCCTCACGACAAATGGATGGTCACTCAGTAAGCCGATCGACAGATTGTTTTCTTCCGAGCATCAACGCAACTTCTCATTTCCGCATCAGAGACTATTTGCATCGTCGACAGGGACTTCAGGGAGACACAAGGGCGCACAAGTCTAGCTCCAGACTGGACGTGATGTATACCGACAAGGACCGGAGAAGCTAGCCGAGCGGTGCCGCCGAGCATTGCATGCGAGCCGCAGGCCAGCTCTCTGTGGAAGGTACCGGGCTTGTACGCTGGTCAGCGGCGCTTGCATGTCCGCACGATTGGAATCATGAAGACGCGATGTAGCCATTGAGAGATCAGATGCTTGAGGTCCAGAGCAATCCGAGCGGCACGCCACAGCAGCGTCTCGATGCAAAAGGAGAAAATGCTGATTCCAGAGCGGAGAGCCTGTATTACCCGGTTGTCGCGTCGGCCTGTGGCGTCAGCTTTGCGCAAATGTCCTAGATGCACTTCTAAACACATCACCAGCATGGCTGATATGGTGACCCGTACTTCAAAGTGGTCCGCTTCATTTGCAATTTCGCAACTGGTTGACCCTCAGACCCTAGGCGATCGATATCGGCGCGTGTAATCCGCGCGGCAAATTGCAGATCGAGCGCGCAGCCTAGTACGCTAGCGTCCAGCATACGGGGACGTCGCAAGGGTCGTATCGGTCGAAAGACTTTCTAGGGAGGAGCGCTGAAGAATTGCTCGAGCACGAGCTCTCGAGCTACATGTGGCGCTATAGGTCGCCATTCCTGCGATGTGCTCAAGCGGTCCTGCAGCCCCACCCAGACGCCTCACAGACCTGAGTGGCACTCGCAGAGACGGTCACCGAAGCGATGCGTTTCAAGCGAATGATGGCGGTGATGCTGTCAATGGCGGTCGTGGGAGGTTAGGGGCTCGAGATCGATGCATCAGCCTCATCAGCCTGGTCGAAGAATTGTCCTACGACTGGAGCCCCATTCGTGAGGCACAGTACCTGTGTCCCGAAATGACCATATATAAGGTAGTCAGAATCAGACGTTGCGCGACAAAGGAGACACCATCCCATCCAGCACATCGTCAAGGGCTTCACGCACGATCCCGAGTCACAGATTCGTACCCAGAACCACAAAGCCGAACACATCAGATCCCAGGCCTATTCGCCCCCGCAGCATCATCGCACCCCATCAACAATGTCCCAAGGATACCAAAGGTTCTCCTGCAAGTTCCGAGTCCTCGGATGTCCGAATTGGGTGACCCAAAACGGAGCTCCTTGCGGCGACTGTATTGTATGTTGCACCCACCAAGCTTGGCGGGAAAAGAAACATAATCGCTAATATGAGGTCAGGCCAAGGGCCGGGACGCGACAAGAGTCGTCAAAGCCGCCAGTGTAAGTGGCGGCGAGCATGCTAGGAAGCTTGATTTGACCATGCACATCGACTGCATTGATTCAGCGTCGACGAGGCCACCGATCAGAGGAATGCCTATGGCGGGGGAGTTTGAATGTTAGACGAGGGTCTAGATCCGTGGGAGGAGGGACTGGTCAGGACCATTATTGGGGCATGTAAAGTTTCACTTTTCGAGGTTGGTGTTTTCATAACAGGATCCATCAAGCCTGGTTCGCTGCCTTTCTGAGTCTGACACCTGCAGCTTCTCAGTACGCAGTCTTGTTACCGTCATCGTCCTGTGAGTAGGTGACGTCCCCAAACCTCCTTTTGAATCGTGCTGATAGGCTCTCTGAAATTGTCGCGTCGACCGTGAACAACTTACTCTCTTCAACTTTCGCTACAAACGCTACAAATTCTCATCACAGCCACACATCCCACCCCTCAAGTCTTGTAAAGAGTATCTAAGAACCCACTGGCAAGCTCCCTTACCACGCTCTTATCCGGCAATGCGCCTGCTACACCATACAGCGCAGCCGCATCGCCTTTCTTGTCGCTCGCCTTCCCCTTGCAGCTCGCCACAACCTCCTCAAGATCCCTAATGAGATCATCTGCGGCGACCACGGTAGGCAACGTGACCGCGACATGTATTGCAGGCGGATCCTGCAGGGCATTCAAATGCCAGCCCTTCGCCGACATACCGTCCGCCACATCGTAAATATCCACCTTGTCTGAGAAAGACGCTGATGGATTCGCCAAGAAAGCAATGACAGAGACCATAGGCTTACCAATGACTTTCAGCGATGACTTGAGCGATGGCTTTTCCCTTATAGCTTCCTCAATCTGCTGTCTCGCCCCCACGATTTTGAGGCATGAATCCAAGTAACCATCTTCACCCATCCTCATCAGACTCGCCCAAGCGCCGGCAATCAGTGCACCAGGCCTGCTGCCCGCTATACCCGGGGAAGCATATACACCCCCAGACCAGTCCGGGCAGACGTAGTACTGATACTTTCGCAGATCCGCAGTGCGATAGAGCACGACGCTGTTGCCTTTGGGTGCGAAGCCGTATTTATGCGTGTCAACGGATATTGACGTGACACCTGGGACGCGAAAGTCAAACTCGGGAGCTGGGAAGCCTGCTTTCTCCAGCATGGGAATGACGAAGGAGCCGAGACAGCAGTCTACGTGAAGCGGGAGCTTGTGCTTGACTGCCAGACGCGATAAGGCTGGTACATCGTCCACGATTCCGTGTGGGAAGTTTGGCGCACTGCCAACCAGTAGGATGGTGTTGGAGTTGATGTGCCTGCTCACTCTCTTCACATTGACCTTGTAGCTTGGCGCTGGGCAAGGCACAATATGAACCTTGATACCAAAGTATTCTCCCGCCTTCCTGAAGGCCGTATGCGCCGTCTCTGGCAGCACCATTTCCGGCCTTCTCACCCCCCTTTCCGCATAAGCCTTCTGCCGCGCAGCCAACACCGCCATGACAATACTCTCGGTACCTCCGCTTGTGCTGACACCGGCGCCTGTATCCTTCGGCGCACGGAAGAGTCCCAGGACAATAGCTACCACTTCAGCCTCCATCTTCCTCACACCAGGAAAGACATCAGGATGTATTGGATTTGCAACCCCAAATCGTCCAAAAGCCTCCTTTTGCAGATCACAAAGCTCTTGACCACCATGATACACCGCACCGCTGACCCGCCCATCTTCCCATCGCGTGTGCTTCATCTCGGCCAACTTGTCCAGCTCTTTGTTCACTTGCTCCACCGTCCATCCTGAAGCTGGTAGGGAGGTGTAGTTGGTGATACCTGGTCCAGATGGAACAAGCTTCGACTGCAGCTCCGTGATCGCCTTGTCGACATCGGCCTGCACTCTGGCCTTGACGAATGGTAGCCGAAGGAAGAGCGCATAGAGCTGGCGGTAGGTGTCTCTGTACAGCTTCTGTGCTGACCCAACCAATCCGTAGCCGCGTAGGTGTAGAAAGGTGCTGCGAGTGATTCGTAGGATAAAGATGACCAGCAGGAGATTCCTGAAAATGTCGAGGCTCTGCGTCAGGAGTCGCTGTCGGCTGCCCGCGTTCTGGAGCTTGTACAATGATGCTTTGGGCAGACTTGGTAGGCCAACGGCCAGCCCTTTGGAACCAGACATCGTCGCGAGGATGGACGAATCGTGTTGTCAGTGATTGAGATATGGGCTATCGCGTTATGAGGTCGAGCATGATGAGCAGAGCCTTTGTCTGTGTTGATCAAACGATCGGGCGAAACCAGGCGGCAATGAAACAAGTAAGCTTCATGTTCCATCACATGGATGTGATGCCATTGTGGGGTCGCCCAATCATACCAAGCAGCCGATGGTCGTGTTGACAGCAGACTTCTCTGTTCTCCTCCATCAACATAATTGTCTCTTATCGTTTGCTGTTCTGCCCGGCTTTCGAAGTCATCCATGGATGAGCTTGCTAGGCTCAGAGCCGCAGTCCTAGGCTGCCCAAGGAGGAGCCGCAAAGCAGAATAACAGCGACGAAGCGCACGCGCAGCGGAAAGTAGACGTGATATGACAACAACGGAGGCGCAAGAAGATGGCACTGGTGAACACGGCGAGCGGCAACGAGAGGGGTCAGACAGTGCGCAGAGTATGAGACGTGGAAGACGAAAAGGTCAGTCATAGCAAGACGAAACGCCTGTGCTGCAATGCTTAATACATTATGTGCTGGTGGTTAGACCGCCCGCAATGGCAGTCACCGTACCTTCATGCTCTCATATGCTTCGCTTGCTTAATCATCGTCGCTCAATCATTCGTGTTCATGACGGGGTATCACCGCTGTAACGCCCACCCATCCCAAAGTAACGCCAGTCGCAATGTCAACCTCAAGACGCACTATCCATTGCTCAACCTCCTCCACAGAGCGCAATTGCACAATCCTGAAGGCGTCCGCAGAGGATCTGATCGTCAACGTCGCTTGTCGAAAGGTGCCTAGATGAGCATCAAGGCACCAACAGCAGCCGCGAGGCCGCCGATGGCTGCCGGGAGCTCCTTGCCCGAGGCCGCGTTGGTGGCGTTCGGAGCGGTCGAGGTGGTGGCGCTGGTCGCCTTGGTGGCCGAGGTGGATGCGGTAGCTGCACCAGCGGTCTCAGAAGTCTGGCTGGCGGAGGTGCTCCCTGAGGCCGGGGCGGAGGTCGTGCCGGAGGCCGAAGCTGGGCTGGACGAAGCAGCGGTGGACTCAGCGCTGACCGCTGACGAGGCAGCAGACGAAGCAGCCGAGGTGGCGGTTGTGGCAGCCGAGGCCGGACTGCTGGCGGCGCTGCCGGAGCTGGCCGGAACGACAGCGGTGGCGGTCGTGGTCGTGGAGGCCGAGACCGAGGCGCTGGTGACCGGGACGACCGGGACGACGGTCGTAGAAGAAGCCGGAGCGGTGGTCTCAGCGGACGAGGTGCTGGCCGTGACCGGGCTGACTGGAGTGGAAGTGGACGCGAGAGGGCCTGTTTTCGTTGATGAGTAACTGCTCGTCAAGCTTGATCGTGCTGTTGAGGTTGATGAGGGGACGGTGAGAGTGAATGTAGAGGGGGGCAGTGATGATGATGACAGGGAGGAGAATGTGCCAGCTGCAGACAACAGGACGCTCAAGGCGTCTGTAGTCGTGGGCTGCGACTGCGACGAAAATGTGACAGTGAGCAGTGTAGAGGCAGTGGAGCAGGGCGTGAGGGCGCAAGAGAGTATTGTGAGGGCATTCGTGGTGCCTGGAATGCTCGTGCTTGTGGGGGTTGACTGTGAAGCAGAGGAGCACTCACTCTCAGTGCCGCACTGGTAGATGGTGCCACCGACTGAAACCGTGGACACGATCGTCACTGCTCCTGATGTTACTGACTGTCCACTCTCGCTGTTAGTCACATTGGAGGCCTCAATCTCTGCGATGACAGTTAGTGAAAATTCTTCAGGAGGGGTCGAAAGGGGCGGCAGCAGCGACGTCACATTGGTGAAGCTGCAGCTGCAGCTGCTGAGAGTGAAGACATACCACCAGTCGCATCTGCTGCCGCGGAGGCGAAGAGCGCGGCGGCGCTGAGGATGATTGCGGAACGCATCTTGCTTCTTGTTGTCTGTGGGCGGAAGATGATGTTTCGACTTCGAGGCTCGCGCCGGTGATGAGAATATAGTTTCTGTGAGTGGATTGATGAGTATTATGTTCTGCTATGCACGTGCAATTGATAGCAAGTGGATGCTGGCAAGAATGCGTGTGGCTGTCGATGGTTTGTTGGATGTGTATGTTTGTGTCGAGGAGGAAGAAGATCAAAAGCAAGTGCAGCAAGATCACTCTGCTGGTTGGTGGTCCGTGCACGCAAAGCTGCGAGCTTGTGGCTAGCAAGGGCAGGAGCGGTTCCCCAGTCACCTTTGCGCTTGCCTTGTTTGCACCTATCTATACGCACGGACTTGACGCAGGTACTACATGATCAAAATGATTGTCTACACGTCACGTATATGTGCACGCCCGTTCCCTGTTTTCTGGAGTTGCTGCAGCTTGCCATCGCACATGCGAGTTTCAGACCGCCGTGATCGTCGTCCGCCGTCCCAGCTGCCACCAATTCCTCGCACGCAAGGACTGCAGAAGCATGGCAAGAAGTCATACCATTGAGCTGCCGCTCTACCGGCCGTGCTCGATCATATGCACCACTGCATGCACAATCGCTCGTACTTGCCTTGGTCGATGCAAGGTCGCAAGTTCGAGTGGCTGACTAGCGGCCGTTGAGCGGCCCGTGCATGACGCTAAATATGAAACAATTCACATGCAGCTTGGCAGGCAGGAACGGGAAAGGGCGCAGGTGGGTTTAAACATCGATGTCATATATGCACAGTCTGAGTGCTATGAGGTCAATCGCGAGGGTCGTTGCAGCAACTGACGGCTTGTGTAATATGCGAATCTCAGGGATTGGCAGTTACGTGTACCAGTCTGGACCGCCCGTGCATATGGGTAACAGCAGCGATGCGAATATGCGGTCGCGCAAGTACAACGGTGTACAAATCGCTTTGGGCTGGAGTGCAGCCAACAATCTAGTCCAAGTCGACAGACCACCGTCGGTCGCCCAGTAGGATCTGTCTTCTTCAAGCCAATTTGTCGCATGATGCAACTCGAATCGTGACAACGTGGCTATGTCGTCGAACGCAGGGCTTGACGACCTATCCAATCGCACTACATGCACAACCAATCTGAAGTTCCGCGCAATGGAAGGGCAGTGCACGAAGCCTGATCTCCTGGATTACCACATTGCACTGCTTCGCATTCGCGAGTAGACACCGCACTTCTTCCACTTCGTAATCTCATTCTTGCTGCTGCGTGATCCAGATGTAGCCATTCGCGGACAACAAACTAGAGCAGTGATCACCAGCAGATTCATGTGTCTGTGGGCGGCCCAGTCAAACGCCTCCTGCACCATTGGACGTCTGATATTTTCCACCGTGGGCTGCGGTTGCGCTTTGAAGCGGCTGTTCGTCCTATTCACCCTCTTCTGTACGTATTTCGCTTGATCCAGAATGTCCCAGGAAGGCTGTAAGGCCAGCAGATGGAAACCTCTGGCAGTGTAGTGCCTGGTTGCGGCGTCTTGGTTTGGCCTTATCCCCATGATCACAAAGTATTGATCGTCACCGGCGTGACTGATTGCATAGCCTTGTATTATGGGCACTATGCCATCCAGAACGCAGATGCGACGCTGATTATCGCTGCTGCCTAGGTCCGGCTTCAGCCAGCCCTTCGAGATCCTGCATGGGGTCCATGACTCCGCCAGACACTCCATCCGGTGCATCCTCCTCGCCAACATTATACTTGGCTGCATAGCCTTCCTGAGCGGGAAATTAGCATTGGCCTTCTCTCGGCCCCAGCAACCAGACTTACCTGCTCCCAGACAGCCTTCTTGCTTCCTAGCCCTTCAGTGGCATCTTTCTGCGGCTTGGCTTGGTTCACTTTGATGACCCTGCCAAATAGCTCAGATTGATCCATATTGTCGATAGCCTCCCTGGCATCTTCTGCGAGAGCAAACTCAATGTGAGCAAAGCCTCTGTGCGGGTCCTTGTTCGACGGCCTATCAAACAATCAGTAGGTTGTATAAGAGCTGCATCCTGTATTGACTCACAATTCTGGCTTTGGCAGCGACACGTCTACAATCTCGCCAAAGGGTATAAATGCATCGTGGAGAGTCTGCTCAGTGACCTGATTGTCAAGACCACCAACGAACAATGTGGACTTCTGGCGAGTAGCGTCTGACATTTTTCTTGATCCGGCCGGCCCTGCTCCAATGCCTGAAGCCTTGCACTCCACGCGAATCTCGAAATAATGCAGATTTTCTCTGACAATCAAGCTGCAGGAGACGATTGGACGTTTTTGACAGTTTTGATATCACGTGTTAAGTCAGGGTTGTAGCATTGACGTCGGCAGCTGGGAATTTGAGGTGGTGGTCGCTGCCCCTCAAGCAACCAGCTGTCAATAGGTACAATCAGAAGGACACATATTCCACGCACCCATACAGACCGCCTTGCTTGCCGTACTCACCACTTCGTTACATACGTCCGGCGGTCTCCATGGGCGTTCCTTGACGAAAGAGCAAACTCATAATCATAATCAACAACAATCACAATGGTGGGCTTACGGACTATAGACCGCACCGCCGTCTTCGCTTGGTCGCCGGGAGCGTCAGCACCATTGCTGGTCACGGGCACACGAACGGGCGCTGTAAGCGATGACTTCTCCGACGAAACGAAACTCGAGTTATGGGACTTGGGCCTGGACCAGATCGGGCCGCAGGGAGAGCTCTCGCCCAAGGGCAGTGTGAGCACCGACGCCGGATTCAATGACATTGCTTGGAGTCAACCGGATGACAAGTATCCGCTGGGGGTGATTGCAGGCGCCTTGGAAAATGGGTCGGTGGATCTGTGGGATGCTGCGAAGCTGATGCAGGGCGCATCCGACGCCCATATCTCACGGACGACGAAGCACAGCGGAGCAGTCAAGGCGCTGCAATGGAACCCTTACCGGCACAATCTGCTCGCGTCCGTGGGCGCGAAAGGCGAGATCTATCTCTATGATCTGAACAACATGAGCGCCGCCACGCGACTCGGGGCCACGGTTGCAAGAGCAGATGACATTGAGTGTCTCGATTGGAACAAGCTCGAGAAGACGGCACATATCTTAGCGACAGGCAGCAGTGGTGGCTTCGTGACGGTGTGGGACGTCAAGCAAAAGAAAGACATTCTGACGCTGAACAACCAGGGCAGGAAAGCGGTCAGCGCAGTTGCTTGGGATCCAGAGGAAAGCACGAAGCTGGCGACTGCCACCCCGAACGATCAGGATCCCGTAATCTATTTGTGGAGCCTGCGCAACAGCAGTGCGCCAGAACGGACGCTGAAAGGACACGAGTTGGGCGTCTTGACGCTGTCCTGGTGTCAGCAGGACCCAGAACTGCTGCTCTCAGCTGGGAAGGACAACCGCACTGTATGTTGGAACCCACGAACGGGCGAAAAATTGGGAGACTTTGCCGCTGGATCGAACTGGGCATTCCAGACTGAGTGGAATCCGCACAATCCAAGTCTGATTGCAAGTGCGTCGTTTGACGGCAAGATCTTGATCACGTCGACACAATCGACCAACTCGAAGCCAGAGGACCAGAATGCATCTACCCAAGCACTAGATGGAGAAGATTTCTTCGCAAAGGCGCAGACTCAGCCTCAGGGCATCACATTCAGTCTGCCAAAGGCGCCGAAGTGGGCGGCCCGACCAGTGAGTGTATCCTTTGGCTTTGGCGGTAAGCTTGTACGACTTGGTCAAGATACATCGAAGAAGAGCAAGGTGTCTATCGAAACGTTTGAGGCGGAGAGCTCGGTTGGTGAGGCTGCGACAAAGTTCGCAGAGAAGCTGAGAAGCGGTGACTTGGCTGGCATTTGCGAAAGCAAGATCCAGGATGCGAAGACCGACGAGGAGAAGGCAGATTGGCAAGTGATTGAGACACTGAATGCTGGGAAGTCGCGCAAGAAACTGAGGGAGTACATTGGCTTCAACGAACAGGATGCGGACTTGGCTCAGGCTACGGAAAAGCTAGAGGTCAATGGTGATACAAAGGCTGAGACAAACGGCACTGATGATGACTTCTTTGGCAACGGCGATGATGACAGCTTCTTGGCCAATCTGGCTGCGACCAAGGGTGCCAAGACGAATAACCCCTTCCAGATTTACACGGAGTCCGAGGCAGAGGCCGACAAGAGCATCACCAGGGCACTGATGCTTGGTCACTTTGAGAAGGCATTGGACATCTGCTTGAAAGAAGACCGTATGTCTGATGCTTTCATGATCGCCGTTTGTGGAGGTCAGAAGTGCATTGACAAGGCTCAGAATGCCTATCTTAAAAAGAAAGCGAAGGGTCCAAACTATCTCCGACTGCTGGCGAGCATTGTTGGCAAGAACCTCTGGGACGTAGTGCACAATGCGGACTTGCAGAATTGGAAAGAGGTCATGGCCACGTTGTGCACATATGCTGACGAGACTGAATTTGCCGATCTTTGCGAAGCTCTGGGTGACCGACTTGAGGAGGCTTTCCAGGAAGGCGACAAGTCAAAGACGCTGCGAAAAGATGCTTCATTTTGCTACTTGGCTGGTTCGAAGCTTGAGAAGGTCGTTAGCATTTGGGTTGAGGAGCTTCAAGAGCAGGAAAAGGCTGCATTGGACGCGTCTGAGACTGACAACAGCTTTTCAGTACACGCCCAGTGTCTGCAGGACTTCATTGAGAAGGTTTCTGTCTTCCGAAAAGTCACCAACTTTCAGGATGCTGAGCTTTTGGCTGCTGATGACTGGAAGCTGGCTCCGTTGTACAGGCTCTATGAGGAGTACGCTGATGTGTTAGCTTCACATGGCCAGCTAGAAGCTGCGGAACAGTATCTCAGCTTGTTGCCGGCGAAGTTTGGTGGTGCTGAGTCCGCTCAGCAGAGAATACGGCAGGCAACGTCAAAGAAGGCTGGGGTCACTACAACAGCCCAAAGACAAGTCGGCGCGGCAGCTTCTCGCCGCAAACCGTCTGTGTCGCGCGCGTCTCTGTCGGCGCAACAGCCCAGTCTGCAGCCAACACAGCCTCTGATCAATCAAGCTCGCAATGCACCTTCGCCATATTCTCCAATTGGTGGTCCAGCGCCAGCTGCGCAGAACCCGTACGCTCCTGCAGCTGCAGCACCAGCACCAGCAGGTCCGTACGCTCCCGCCGCCTACCAAGCTCCACAACAGGTCCCATATGGCCAGCCGGGACCATATGGCGGGTACCAGCCTCCACAGCAACAGGCTCCGTTACCACCTCCACCGCGTGCTGGTACAGTGTCGCCATCTGCTCCACCTCCATCTCAACAGAAGACTGGTGACTGGAACGATATGCCAGCCAACTTCTTCAAGGACCGGCAGCCAAAATCACGAACAGGCACTCCTGGACCACAGCCCATTGCATCGCCATTCCCGAATGCTCAAATGAATACCTTCTCTCCACCTCCACCTGGCGGAGCATTCCAGAAACCAACACCTCCTTTGCCACCTCCACCAAAGGCTGGTGAGGCGCCGCCAAGGATCATGTCGCCAGCTATGGGACCGCCGCAGATTGCACGACCCACTTCAGCCGCTGCAAATGCTTATGCGCCTCCACAACCTGCACCTGGTTCGACGCTGCCTGCACCGCACGTACCCCCAGTGCAGCGGGGTGCTTCGCCTTATCAGCCGCCTCCATCGACCTCCAATGCCGCGCCGTCGAGCAGATACGCACCAGCTCCTGGTACGCAGCCGACCCCTGCTCCAGGTGTAGGCGCGCTGCCCCCTCCAAGACAAGTCGCGCCAAACCCGTATGCTGCACAACAGCCGAGTCCGTACGCGCCAGCAGCACCTCAACAGGTACCTTTCGGCCAGCCACCAATGCAAACACAAGCTCCACCTACCGCCGCTGCTGGTCCACCGCCTCGCGCTGGCCCGCCACGAGGGCCGCCACAAGCGTCAACCCCAGCGCCGCCGCCGAACGTCGGTCCCCCACCTAGAGTAGTACCTCCACCTGCTGCTGCAGCCTCGCCTGCACCGAGCTCCGTCGCAAGCCCGCCGCCGCCTTCGTCCTCTGCCAAGCCGAAATACCCCAAGGGCGACCGTTCGCACATCCAGCCGCAGGCACAGCCCATTGTCGATATCCTATCTCCTGCTGTCGCGCACATCAAGAGCGTAGCGCCGCAGAACTTCAAGCCACAGGTTGATGATATGGAGAAGAGGATCAACATCCTCTTCGATCACCTGAACAATGATGATCTGCTACAGCCTGGCACTGTTCAAGAGGTTGTCGAGATAAGCCGGGCTATCGAAGGTAAAGAGTGGGACAGGGCTTTGGAAATGTTCACAGCGATGCAGAAAAGGATGGAGGCTGAGGGCAGAGGAGAGGGTGGGAACTGGATGGTGAGTCATCCCTGTTGCATAAATCTCCATCGATTGATTTACTAACGTCATTTGCAGGTGGGTGTCAGACGGCTTATTCAGGTCAGCAAAGCTACTGCTCGATAGGTCAACGATCACATCTCGACATGCATATTGTCGAATGGAAGCAGCAGCACGAATATAGGCATCTAGATAAGATGAGAAAGCATCGAGCATTGTTTGTTCGTGCGTCCGTCTCTCAATGTAGATGCATTTCTTGTTGACAACCTCAGAGGGGGCCAGGCGGGCGCAAGCTTCCGATGTCTAGCTTATGAGTAGAGCTTGACTTTGGTGCTGAGAATCGTATCGCCTGCTTTAAAAAGACGCGAGCACGTTGTGCGGTAAGGTTCGGACTAAGTGCCAGCAAACGCGTTCATGGCCCGCTTTGTTGCTGTAGAGCTTCATGTTGCCAACCAATGTCGCCATGCGGAGAATTTGCACCCCGGTCGCTAGGAAAGAGAGCATCGCATCACTATTGGTTTGACGGTACCTCTGTGTGTGCGACGTCAGCTCACCTTACATGTGACGTAGCTGTACAGGACAGCCACATGTCAGGCCGATGCAAGGCTGAGCAGATAAATATGCTGTCGACATACGCCACTGTGGCATTGACCTTAGACACTATCTCTCTGTTATTGCAGTATCACATCGTCTACCCTTCGAAAGGTAGTTCTCACGAAGCTCTTCACGACCTAGCTGACCTGAACAATCAGAGCAAACCAACATTCACTGACATCAATATGCCGCTCGACAACAGCAATGACAAAGGTGTTGAAGGCGCCGCCAAGGGCGTCACTTCGACTGTACGTGCACTTGCTGACTCTCTTCATTCTCTCTTCCTTTGCCCAACAGCTCTCTAATTCACGCACAGCTCGGCAACCTCGCAGGAGGCGCCACTCGCACCGTCGGCGGTGTCGTCGGCTCTGCCGGACAAGGCGTGGGCGACACTATCAACTCGACCACTGGCACCAAGCAGGTCGGAGATGGGCTGAAGTCAGTCACTGATGGCGTTGATGATGCTGGGAAGCAGACAGGGAAGGGAGTGGAGAATGCTGGGCAGTGGAAGAGTTCTTAAGATTTCTTGAAGGAATGGTGAGATGTAACGAGTCCGACGGCGAAAAGATGTGATGTAGTGATTCAGCAATGTAATTGCTTGAGCCAGCGGGTCAAGCAAAGTCTCACAAGCTTTTGCTCACTGCGGAAAGCCACGAGATCGCAGTGCCTGCCATCACGAAATGCTTGTCCATCGATCGTACCTAATCCCGTCTTTGCAGCGTGTCGCTGCTCCGTTACGCGTGACACAAACCGCATCAGTCGCATCGCCCTGCAGCGTCCCAGTGGGATGGATGGTCCAGACTGGCATAGACAAATGCTCTTCTCCGTCGGTCATTTCTGGACCGCCTCGCCCTTGCAATCCACGCCGTCAGTGTGCACATGGTACTGACAAAGTTTGATCGATCTCAGCGGTCCTTGACCCACACGCTCATAGTCCCATGGCTGCCATGTGATCCTCAACATATCCACCATTGCCTCTGGTGTCCAGAACTGCAAATGTTCTGGTTTCATTGTAAGCGATGCCGAGCTCGTTTTGGCCAAGAAGTCGATGATCAGGCGTCGAAGTGGCGAATCGGCTTTGGTATTGTCGTACACGAACTTGATGCAATCGAAAGGCGGTTTCCATTCTACGGCCCATTTGAGCACGATCATATTGAGCGCCCTGTTCTGCAGTGACGGGATGTCGTGCGTGTCCCCAAAAACCCAGAGCTTAAAGAGATCCAGGAACCTGAGTTTCTTGGCGGCTTCATCGCCTACTTGCGAAGTAAAGCGCGTTGTATAGAGCCAATACTGGAACATAGTGAAAATGTCGGGGTCCTCCGTTGGCAAGGCGATTGCTTTAGCGCTGGCTTCGTCCCAAGTCCCGGTGAAAGCGAGGTTGAAGTATCCCGAGTAAAAGCAGATGACGCCTTCGTGCACCGAAAAAGTCCTCATAATACCATCGCCTTTGCCAACCTTGATGCGAACCATGTCTCCGTAGAGCTCGCTGATCATGAAGTTAGCAAAGGATGGTTTTTCACGCGATATACGTCCCCACAACATACGGATCTGGACGCTTATCAAATGTCGATGGCGGAGAGAACTTGGGTGGTGCAGCCATGGCGTCGGCGTTGGTGTTCTCGATGGCTCTTGAGGCCGGGATTGTGAAGCTTGCAATGTAGTGATCAGTTTTTCTGCAATGCGCTGCGAATGCTGGAGCGACAGGCGCGACTCGTTCGATCAGCGGCTAGTCTAGATTCAGTTGGAAGGGGCGCCTAGGCAGGCAAGAGTGGAAGGAGCGACGCGCATAGAGTCGAACTTGCCTGGCCCAATATCTGAGCATCTTTGCGTGCACAAAGCAAAGTCCATTTGCGTTCTGGAACACCATCTGGCCGTACACTATGGTCGGTAGCTAAGGATACAACAGACAGCATCGTCTTCAGCTGCAGGTACAGCGATCGCGCAAGTATGTATACGTTGGAGGTCCATGAGGCAGGAACTCAAGAGCGTTTTGCCAACGGGGTCAACCTATGGTGACCCGACCGCTCGAGCCTTGTGCTAAGCGATGCCATCACCACGGTGAGAAACTCGTAGAGCTCGTCATAGTAGGATTGTCCTTCGGGAATCTGCCATTGGATACGTCGTATACGAGAAGTGAGTCCACGACTTTCTCCAGCTTATCCGGTACAGCAGCTCTTCGACAGAGCTCATCTCGTTAGCGACTATATTTGCAAACTCCGCTAGAACGCCTAATACTCAGTCATGAAGACGCCACTTCAATCGGGGCTTGAAGTAGTCAAAGACTCGCTTGGAAGGTCAGACGTCACATGCATCAGCATGCGCGCGGGACTCATGCCTGCGCAAGAATGCCCTGGCTCTTAAGTTGCTGGGACGGCATCCTAGCCACTTCGAGGGGCCGCCGTGGCTGGCAGAAGGAGGCAGAAACGAGCAAAGTCCGTCTGGTAGTAGGCCTGGGCGATGGGAACGCTCTACCGATGCGCCCATGATAGACGTCCTACAACAACGCTGCAACGAGTCTAACATCGAGCAGCAATAGGAAGAGCGGCAAGCAGATGTATCGCGAGGGTTTAGATTTTGAAAGCTCCTGCTACACGTACGAAGTACCTGTCAGCGCCAAGATGGCGCTCCGCATCGCGCCATCTTCCGCATTAAACCCCAGCGCATTAGCATATCTTTCCAGACCGTGGGATCCATCATTGCCCATAATCACCGTCTTGCACGACAACTTTGCGCCTCAGCACTCGGTTGCACGCGACTCCACAATGGCTGAGATCATCAGCACGACCACTGTCCTCTCGCTCCTCTCCACAGTCGCCATCCTCGGGACAGCCTATTTTGCATCTTTACAGCTCCTGCCCAAATCCGCGTCGACCAAGATCCGCATTTTGTTCGTCTGGCACGCGTTCGACGCTCTTATACACTTCATTCTCGAAGGCTCCTACCTCTACAACTGCTTCTACAGCTTCACCACTACCGCCTCAGGCCTCTGGAAATCTGACACACCTCTCGTGTCGCCGTACCTGCCGCCAGGCGTGCACTTCCTAGGAATTGAGGACAGGATTTACGGCAGCGATTATGGCACGAACCCATTCGCAGCGCTCTGGCGAGAGTACGCAAAAGCAGACAAGCGCTGGGGTGGCAGCGATCTTACTGTCATTAGCTTGGAGCTCTTGACAGTCTTCGTGGCTGGGCCAATGGCGGTCTGGATCTGCCATTGTCTCCGCAGGCAACGGCCAGACACTTGGTTCTGGATGGTAGTGCTCGCCACTGGTGAGCTTTACGGTGGCTTCATGACTTTCGCGCCCGAATGGTTGAGCGGCAACCCGAACCTCGATACAAGCAACTTTATGTATCTCTGGGTCTACTTGTTCTTCTTCAATACTCTATGGGTGTGGATCCCAATCTGGATCTTGCGGGAAGCGTATCTGAGCATCACCACGAATGCTCTTTCTGCCGATCGGCCGAGAAGTGCCGGAAGGAAAAGCAAGACCAAGTGAAAGCATCACGTTACGAGAGCTGATGGTAAAAAGTTACAAATGTATAAGGTCAAAATGCTACGAGAATATGGTACACACAGCGCCCGAGCCAACCAGAGCGAGCACCGTTGACTGATTCTACAAACCACTGTCGATCTGATCAACTACATGCTGCCCTGAATACGCACTCCAGTCTCGACAGGTTTGGGCCATGATAGCAGGGATATCCAACTCTTGTTGTATCTCAACCGGTCGCTCCAGAAGGTTAATGCCCAGGCCTTGTGACGAATGCCAGGCGACGTGGCAGTGGAAGAACCAGACTCCAGGATTGTTGAGCTCTATTTGAAGGACAAGGTATCCATCCACGGGCAACAGTTGTGTGTCGCGGCGCTGCGGATTCTGCGGGTTGACGATGGTGCCATCCCATTGTCCGAAACCTGAGGCAAGGACTTGGAAGTTGTGGCCATGAATGTGAAAGGGATGCGAGGCGGGCAAGCCAACAGAGTTCAGGATGATGCGAACGGTCTCGTTGGAGCCCAGATCATAAACTGCTCTCTCGCGTGGGTACTGGTAGCCGGGTGTATCAAGCTTGGCCTCGTAGCTGAGGTAGGAATTAGTATCGATGTACGGCATCATCTAAACCTCGGCCACCACACTTACAGTAACGGATCATTCAAGTCCATGTAGAGGGTGCGGTTGTTCATGTACCAAACAAAGTCTCCTGACTGATTCAGTGCGCCCGTAACCTCGAAAGTCATCGTGGTGGTCGGCTCCTTGACCGGCATAGCGTAACCCGGGACTGTCAGGTTCAGAGGTTGGTTCTGGCAAGCATTCGGACCAAGATATCGACTCGGTGAGATCTGGCTTGTGCTGTTTGGCGGAATGCTAGTGTCGGCATCCTCATAGTAGATGGCTGCAGTGGCGGTATCCGAGACGCCAGAGTTAAGAGAGCAGCCCCTTGGGTTGTTTCCGGGAGGCTGCAGCCCAGAAGGACCTTCCGTCACACGCATGTACACGCTTGCGCGAGAGTCGTTGAGAGCTGTGACGACGACGTCCGTTCGCTGGGCGACTGCAAGTGTGACCAGGTCGGTCTCATAAGGCTGTACAGGCACGAAGTCATTGGCCTGGAAAGTGTCAGCTGTGCCTGTCTCGGCACGACTCCATACGGCAATTGCTGAACGCTGCTTACAATCACTGTCATAGTGTAGCCATCAATGCTGAAGAAGAGGATGGCTTCGGCACTGTGGTTGATCAATCTCAAACGGTGCCTCTTGCCGCTCTGGAATTTGAACTGTGCGTGCGGAGCATCCGGGGTGCACTTGTAAGTGTTCGTGTTGGTGTTGTAGCCGTTTGGACCAACTTGGTCACACGGGTAGGAGTTCTTGCCATTGATAAGGACATTGTCCGCAAAGGGCGGGCATGCGGGAATTGCCTTGGGGTTGGAAACGTTGCACGTGGGGCTGCCGTGGAATTCGCCCTCGATCAGGTTGGTGTAGTATTCGTGGAACCAGTCTGAAAGCATGACGGGGCCAAGGTCCACGTCGTAGCTGCTGGTGTCCTCATTGGGACCATATACAACTATCGGACCAGTGAGGCCATTGGCGCTGAGGAAAGTCAGTATGTCTGTTTTGGAATCGTCTTTCTTGAAGCCTCCGACGTACTATTGCGCCGAATAATGGCTATGCCACCAAGAAGAGCCGTAAAGCTCACACCGGAAACGGTACGTGAAGGTGCTACCAGGCGCGATGGGACACTGCGTCACACCAGGCGTGCCATCATAATATGGCGTTCCCGTCTGCAAGAAACCATGCCAATGGATTGATGTTGCTTCATCTATCTCGTTCTTGACAGCCACCTCAAGATAGTCACCCCAATTGCACTCGAGCAGAGGACCTGGGAATTGGTTGTTGACCACGAGCATTGGTAGTTCGACGCCATCGGGAGCAAGCGTCGTGTTGGTGATAGTCCAGTAGTAATGGCGGGTCACGCCCGTGTTGGGGATCTGATCAAGTTCGTAAGGGTTTGTCTTTTGCACTGTTCTGTAGCCCCAAGGGAATTGGGCGCCGTTCAGCATTGGGCCCTGCAGGAATTCGACAAGAGGTTCAAGGAGCAGTGTGCCAAGTTCAGAAGCGCCTGCGTTTCGTGAGCAGATGTTCCCGGACACAGTCATCGTGTTTTGCCTTGATTATGCATGATCGTACCATTGGTAAGCGCCTGTGTCAATGACTCCTGCCTCGGGTAATGGTGTGTATGACCTGGACTCAAAGGCTGGCGATGAGCAATTTGGTGAGAGCCCAGCTCTGATTTGGCCTCTGTTGTGCGGATGCATGGTAGCACAGCTAGCAGGAGAGATGTATCTAGTCGCATGACGGCAGACTGTAAAGCACCGCCTTTAGGCAGTGGAATCCTCAAATAAATGAATGACAAGAAGCTTAGCAAGCGGAAAAAAACCTGCTTGCGGACCGAAATGCGAGAACTGCAAACTCCGTAGGATTGTTGGGAGTTCCAGTCTACATATATAAGTTGTGCTGCGATATCGACGCGCTCCTGCGGTCCTGTTTTCACCAAGACAGATCAAAGCTTAGCCTTCGTAGCCATGTATTAGCAGACTTCCATATGGAAGTAAGCTTATTCTGGAAACCTAAGCCAAAATTGTCACGGCTTGCGGGCTCCATCCCAGCAGCAGATGCGACGGCCTCTATACTCGAGAGGTTAGGCTGGTGTGCAGACCAGGCACATGGAGTCAGTCGCCGCATTGCTGTCCAATCGCCACAGATACCGCTGACAAGCACATGCGATCAAAGATGCCGTCCCTGCCGTATAGACAGGTAGATTTCGCGTGCTTGTGAAAGCGGCTGAAATTGGCCCTGCCTTGAAGCTCTGTTCGACCCTGGGACTCTGCTCTGACTCTTGAGACGTCCTCATTTGCCACACTCCAAGATTCTCCACTTGATCCTGTTGGATTATAGATGACTTCAGCGGTAGATTGACAAACCAGTTTCGATGCGCAGTGCAAGCTGATGCCTTTCAGTCGCCGAGATGAGGTCGCTTCATGCTGCGTGCAGCAATTCGATTAACGACGTTCACTCTGTGCCTGCATCAGTATAAGCTCTGTATGCTGGCTCCTCATTCGCTGCACTGATCAGTCTGCAGTCTTGAACTTTTGTGAAGTTCTGCCTTTGTCAGGTCGAAGAGGCCCCCGCAGGATCAAGGTTAGAGTTTACTGTCGGTGCACAGGGAACCGCTGCATGTCTTTCAAGGCACAAGCGTTTCTGCAGGCGTTTCAGTATCTCTTACTTCCAGGTCCGGATGTTTAAGGATGCATCCTGAGTCGGATCTGAACACTTCCTGAAATTGACGCTGTCGGAGTTAGAATTGTCTCCACATTGTGTAGAAGCCGACATGCCATAAGTCACCAGTTACGCTGGCCGTGATCGAAGAATGATATGGGATTTCTCCACTCAACAAGCTTCGCGAGCTGAGACCACAGTAGCATCCTTGAAGACCTGTCATTCAGGAGACCTCGTGCAAGCTCGCGAGTTCCTTTATTGAGTCGATTCCGCGAGAGCCTCGCAACGCGTTTATCGTTTATCAGCAGTCCTTGACGGATCAGCACGCCAGCCAGGTCCTGCACAGTATTTGCAATCGTCCTATGCATTATCTCTGCCGAGTTCGATGGAGCTTGAAATGCCGCAAGCGATAGACTGCCGTTTGAGAGTGTGTTGACGAGGCGCTCGTAGTCGAAGCGGAGGCTTGAGCACGGTACTTATGTTACAAAACTTACTCAAAAAGGCGCATTCATTCTCTATTCTCAAACCTCCAGCGTGATTGCAGCAAGCATCGAGGTCTAGGGATCCACTCGAGGCTAGCAAGCAAGATGTGATGCAGTCGCGCAGACTTGCTGCATTAGCCATCATCTCTGCCTGAATTACCTTTTGGGGTTCGGTCCGTAGATGCTGTCTCATCATCGAGACAAAGGTCAGCGTAGTGCCCACTATTTGGGAGAGTCCAAGCATGTCACTCAACAGACTTGGCCCTCAAGGATCGATCCAGGTATCATGCTGGGACTGACTTGTAGGGCGCTTGTGCCTCGGGTCTGCTGTTGTTGAAAGCAAAGTCTCCGTTGTCATCGTCTGGTCTACTGACATCTTTGCAGTGCTGTGAACGAAGAAGGCGTGTAAGACTTTGGCTTCGGTGTCAAGCAGCCACAAGCCAGAGCATCCTAGCATGGATACGTCCTTGATGGGCTGTATATATGCTGAGTCTTGTGAACTCACTTTGGTCGCAGAACGACAGTGCTCTCGTGCTACGGTTCGAGAGGTTCTTCGAAGCTCGTCTAGCAGAAAGGCATGTTGTGCCCGTCGAGGCGGAAGCCGTCCCCTGCTCCTTAGCCTCCACAGAGGAGATGTGGCAATAGCGTAAGCGCCGTTGCGCCTGGCGGCCCTCTGCGGACACCGACCTCCACCACCTCCACATCGCATCTGATGAGGCGTGATGGCGTCTCAATTGTCGCGCGGGACAGGGTAAACGACTGAGGAAGTGATCCAGGAATTCAGTGGAACTTGACATGCCTCAACGTTAGGCGTATACTGCTGCATCGCGCATGATATCTTGCGCTTGGATTGGAAGCTCCGCCGACAAAAGCAACTACCCACTACAGAGGGTTACATGTTACCTCGCGCCCTTACGTGTGCAGAATCCAGAGTCACGTGCCTTCGTGTTGCGTAAGCGATGTCACGCGTGTGGACTCGGGTCATGACGTACCGGCTTCCCTACTCCTGGCGCGACACAGTCAACAGGGAGACCAACATCGAGTCGGTCCACGTCCCTCTCTCTCGATACATGAACGTCCTTGACGACACTCTAGCTCAAGCACGTAAAAGGTTTCGAGGATAATGGACCGTCGTTGGCCAATTTGTGGCCCTGGCCTGCCACCAGTAATCTCAATGCCGCCTCCACCACAGGCATTGGCTGAGCGCAGCCCCAATGTGAACTCCGAGTCTTCAACTACTCCCAGTAATTATGCTGAGCCGATAAGCTTCGAGGAACCAAGCTGACGGATAATTGCATAGACGGCAAGAGCAAACGCCCAAAAAAATCTTCGGCGCCTGCCAAGACAAATCAAGATCATGTCTATACAGTCGCTGAGCTGTCCGATGTCAATCTTGACGGCGAAGAAGATGAGAAGGTCCCCATCTTCGATACCTGCGATGACATTCGCAAGAAAATTAATGAGCATCTCAAGCATCCAGGTGTCACCAAAGCTGGGCTCTCGCGAGAGGTTACTGACCTTTTGCCCAAGAGCAAAGTGACACCTAAGAATATGGACCAGCTTCTCAGAATGAAGGGCCCTTTGGCTGGCGGTCACGACGACGCCTTCTACGCCGGCTACGTGTTCTTTGAGAATTCCGGAGTCAAGCAAGACAAGAAGAAAACGGCAAAACGCCAAAAGATGGAGGATGCATGGGCTCACGAGGGCGGGCTTCCTAGGATTGGTAGCCAAAACATGGGCATCACCTGTATGGCCGGCGAGAGACCGCGCCTCGACTACCTAGGTCATATACAGATCAAAGGCGCACCAAGCGCGCGTAGTGGTCCCATCTTCCGGAAGAAGCTGGGCAAATAGATGGGGTCTTGGGAACGAGTAATGATCATGCCACGAATTGTACATTAGCCTGTATAATATACATGACTGCGGGGGCTGCTTACGCTGATACATTCAACGGTATGTGGGCACAACGGGCATGTGTTGGTGATACGTGCTGCACGTTGTATGTATCGCATAAGCTGATGGAGTCTATGGGGTAGCTAATGCCTCGCGTCGAGACTCGAGCATGCCATTTCTACGCGGGGCTCCACAATAAGCATGGGAGGCATCTCCGATGAATGTGATCGACCGATCAATGTGAGGTCACGGTCTGACAAAGACACACAAATGCGGTGATCACACGCGTTCGTTGCAGGGATATGCAGTTCTTTAACACCGGAGACCCGCTACCACAATGACTTACAGCAAAACGCAAGTACAGAACATTCGTCTCAGACCTCTGTTTGAATAAAAGGGCAATCGAAACCTTGCAAGTCGGCCATATCATCAAAGCCAGAACAGCTCGACGACATCAAGTCGACGACCCTACACAAACAATGGCCACCCTCCGCATGAGCTCAGCAGTCCGCCGCTCTCAACACGCCTTCCACACAGCTCAACGCAACAACCTGCGCCAATTCTCTAGCTCACCACTGCATCAAGCGCTCGTTGCACCGGAGGGCGAAGGAGGGTCGAAAACTTCAGACCACTCTTCTGCATCTACCAAATCCAACAAATCTGAAGAGAATGGGTCGTCGTCAGACGCCGGGTATGCCGAGACCTCTTCTGCGGATACTGGTGGTGCTATGAGTGGCGATATCAAGTTGAGTGGCAATGAGGATACTGGCACGGGCAAGTCGAGGGGAGTGGCTACGGGTGATCCTAGTGGGGAGAGGGGGAAGAAGGGGAGTGGGACGAAGAGTAATGGGACGGCGAGTGTTGCTTGAATGATGTGATTTTGGTTGATCATGAGTTTATGAAGGGTGGCGAGGCGTTTTGGGAGGGATTATAGACATAGAGACCGCTGCTGAGTGCTGCTGAGTGAACCAGACACAGAGATGAGCGTGGAGTTTTGGGTTTGGTCGTCGGAAGACTGCAGAGTAGATCGGGTCGAGGAGATCCTGCCGATACCAGCAGTCATTGTATCGAACGACTAAGAGTTTTCATAAAGTCTCGATCTCGACCCATCTCCCGCCTTAGTTTCGAGCAAGTATCGCTTATGATTCGACTTCGCCAGTAAGTTAGTCCCAACGCGATGAACCGCTGTGCGAACTGAAGCAGCCATACGCATGCTTCTGTAGCCAAGCTGCTGTATAGCTTCAGCAGAATGCTTCAAGCACGCAAGATTCTCTCGATCTGCTTGCCGCCGCGGCCACTTCGGCGTCTTCATCAATGAGGTTGACTGCGCAAGTGAGACTAGCGCCTCGCTACCATGTCTTGGGCTCAATCTGCCGCCGATCCATCTCATTAAACAAGCCAAGATTCGTCGCTCGAGTCCTTGAAGTCTCGACCAGAACGCTGCATGTTCAACATACTCGTATCGCTGAGTCTTTCCCACGCCGATCCATACAATCACCATGAACCTTCTTAGCCTGATGCTAGCTCTGCTCGCCACGACCGTCGCGGCAGAGCAGTTCACGCCCATATTCTGCAAACCTGCAGCGAAACCGGTATGCTTCACCATACTATCCTGATCCAGTGGCAGTCACTTGCTGACTTTGTATTTGTGTACAGGGCAAGGGCGACTGCAACATCTATGACCAAGTAATGTGTAAATCAAGGTGCTATTTCCAGGTTCGCTTGCGCCTCTCCAGATATTGCGGTGTGTTCGCTGCAGGCACTAATTGCATTGTAGTGCAGCAAGAAGCCTTTCTCTGGTGGCTGGAAGTAAGTGGAAGCCATACCTTGCTGAGTCTGAGATTGGTCGCTGACGCATGTTGATCGTGTAGAGGTCCTCAAGGCTGCGAATGTTATTGCAGCTGAAGCTAGGAATGGGATATCCAGAGCTCGGCAACACATATCGGAGTCGAAAGTCGACCTGTGGACTTGAAGACACGATGATGGCTGGTCATGATACGATATCATCTTGCCCAACTTTGCTACTGTAGCTGGCAAATGCTGTGGAAATGTGGATAGACACCTCACTTGCCCCAGCCATACTTGCTGCCGCCCTCTCCTCTGGCTCTCCGACCTTCAGCCCACTTGTCTTCAATGCCTTCCTGGTTGCTCCTGGCATTGTTGACAAGCTGCTGCAAGCTGTGCTTACCAGGCGCAATCGCCTTGACAGCCTTGTGATCGATGGTCTCACCCGCCTGTCGTAGCTGCTCATTCGCGCGATACTCGCTGTCCAGATTGAAGTGCGTGACGTTTGCTTCTTTGCCACCCTTGCGACCGAACAATTGTCGGCGTTCGGCGGCCGATAGGTTGAGGTCGGTAGCAACTGCGTCGAGAGAGTTCGCTGCAGCTTGCGGAGCTGGTGGTGCTGGCTCTGCTTGTACATGATGTATTGATGGCTCCGATGTGTCCGGTTCAGCGTCGTCCGCCGCCTCCTCCGCAAGCTCTACTTCATCTTGCTGCACCGAAAATAGCGACCTCTTCGGCTTGGCGACTGGTGCGGCAGGTGCGACTGCCTCCAGTTTTGCAGCACCTTCTGGCTCTTTCGACACCGACATTTGGCTCTTCAGCGCTTCAGCATTCTCCGCACTACTCGATGTCGCAGTCTTCTTCTTGACGACCTTCTTCTTGTTGTTCGCTACACTCAGCGGCCTGAACCTTGTGGCTTTGCCCACAATCTTAACCTCGCTGCTTGGGTCTATCGTCTTCTCCTTGGCCGTACTCTCAGCCAAACCTGCCTTTCTGTTTCCAAAATCGTCATACTCGCTATCGCCACCCAACTGTGCACGTTGTTGCTCTGACAATGCCAGGGCAACTCGACTAAATGCCGCCTCTGAGCTGGTTTTCAGACTGATTCCTTTCTTCAATCCATTTGCCTGCGTCGCTGGCCTTTTAGGAGCCGGTAGAAGGTCGTTGAACCCGCTGAAGCCTCCAGATGTCTTTGCACGCTTTGCTGGCGGCTGCGATGCTGCATCTTCCTGTCCGGGCTCTGCGCGAAAGCTTGGTAGTTCGACCTTGATCTTCCCTGGTTGCGATTTGCTGATGGTTGGCTTTACTGAGGCTGATGCTGGGGCTGGCTGAGGAGCGTCCTCAATATCAGAGCCTTCACTGTCTGAGTACGCGACGAGCGCCATGGAATTGCCTTTGATCAGATGAAGTAGAGTGTATATCGATCTGGTTAGGATTCACGATAGCTCAAGCGCGCATGACTCGTGACTCTGGAATGAATGGCTTGTCTCTTCATCACGCTAGTGGCAGCACCCACCACTGCCCCTCGGAGGGGTTATTTGGCGAGAGGGGAGCAAAATCGACCCCTCACCACGACTCCGGATGCCTGAATACCTGACGACCACCGATTTGCTCGTCCCAGCCTCGATACTCTGCCAAGTATGCGTTGCCAAAGTTGCACCAGGCCGATGGAAGCACCGAGCTTCCTCAATGTCCGTTCGAGTAGGCTGTCTGACTATTGACGGCAACTTGGGGCACTTGTCAAGGCAAGCTGCATGTGCTATAATGCTCAATTAGGCATTGTGGAGCTATGGAGGAGGCTGTCACGAGGATGGCTGAGGTCTGAACCAATGCTATGAACACTCATGCCATCACTAGCAACGACATCTAGACGTACTTGATCGAGACGTAAACATGTCAGGCCATACCACGGCCGTCCCAATCACCATCTTCACTAATTGCCGTCTGTGCCGTGGTGGACAGCTGATCACAGAAGACCTCGCCGTCTCAAGTGAGACAGGCCAGATCGTGAATGCTCACCATGCAGGCCTGGCTTCGTTCGACATTGTCGATATGGGTGGAGCGGTTATTGCACCAGGCTTCATCGAGCTCCAGACCAACGGCATGCGAGGCTTCCACTTTACGCATTACGAGCAGTCAGCTACCTATGCTGAGAAGTTGAACGAGGTAGCGAAGTATCTACCCCAAACCGGAGTCACCGGGTTTTACGCTACAATACCTACGGTACATGCAGATGAATTTAGAAAGGTATCTTCCTCTGGCTAGGCAAATCGCACATGTGAAGCACAATTGCTCACATGAGGTAAGTAGATCCTTCCAGCTCTGCACCCTCGAGAGTTATCCAACGGCGCCACCCTCTTAGGTGCCCACGCTGAGGGACCATATCTCCATCCTTCCAAGAAAGGCGCTCACAACGAATCACTCTTTCACCAACCCTCCACACCAGCCTCGGAAGTCTACGGTCAAGTAGCCAACTCCAACGCAACTCTCAAGCTCGTAACGATTGCTCCTGAACTTCATGGCGTTGGGCCACTGATCCACCAACTCGCCTCGTCTGGGATTCGTGTTTCCCTCGGCCACTCGTCAGCCAGCTACGCCCAAGGTCTCATGGCGATTAAAGCCGGTGCCTCCTGTCTGACTCACACATTGAACGCCATGGCACCCTTGCACCACCGCGACCCAGGACTCGCAGGGCTGATCTCGGCTCCCTCCACCCAGCTGATGGGGTCACCATACTTCAGTATCATACCTGATGGCAACCATCTCCACCCCTCAGTCGCGACTATGCTCTTCCGTACCAACCCAGCTAAGTGCATCACCATTACCGATTCTATTGAGCTCGCCGGCTTGCCTGGCGGCACGTATCCTGGACACTTACAGATACCGCACAATCAGACAAAAGTCGGGACGAAGGTCGTCATTGAAGGGACGGAGACGCTCATTGGTGGATGTGCGGGACTCGATCAGTGCGTACGAAACCTCAGGGAGTGGAGTGGATGCTCACTGGCAGAGGCTGTCAGGACTGCTACCGAGAACATTGTGGAGTTGATGGGAGATCGGACAAGAGGTAAGCTGGAAGTTGGTAGGAGGGCGGATCTAGTGGTCTTGGATTTGGAGGGAAGTGTTAGGGAGACTTGGATTGGCGGGAGGAAGATATGGTCTGGAGCAGAAGCAGAAGCGTAAGCGTAAGCAGAGATTTTGACAATCAATCACCCGGATGATTAGATGATATGGTTGACAGCTTGTTGACCCGAGTGATGGCTTGTTGATGCGGGTGATGGCTTGTTGATGCGGGTGATGGCTTGTTGATGCGGGTGATGGCTTGTTGACACGTTGACGGCTTCTTAACACGGTCAGCGGCTTATTAACACGCTGACGGCTTGATGACACGGTCAATGGCTTGCTTAACACTGTTGACTGCTCGTCAGTGAGTGACTAGCTGGTCAAATGATTGACCGGTCAGTTGACTGATGGAGTTACTGAGCGCAATGAATAACACTTTCATTCTCATCTATTGATCCCGAGGCGGTAGCAAGCCAGCAACGCTCTCGAATGCTGTGTGCTAGTGTACATTCAAACTCCTCAAGGCTGCGGCAGAACCGCACGACCCTCAAATCATCGCATCGTCGATCAATCTCTACCACGGTAGCCAGCAGCCTCATTCCTTGGGCTGCGAGATCTCCTATCATCAGGCTGACGAGCCAGAGCACCAGGACCAGCACCAGCACCAGCACCAGCACCAGCACCAATGCCAAGGCGAGCGCCATCGCCAATGTAGCTTGAGAATACATCCTCTGCCTCCGCCTCAATTTTGACCTTAGCCTCTTCCGAAGATCCGTCCTCCACCTTAGGCGACGGCGGCAGAGACCTGTTGGGTCTCGCGACCTCCAGCATCGGCACTTGCGGACTATGACCAGGTTGCCCAGGCTCTGGACTATTGAACAGTCTCCAATCTTCATTCGGCCCAACGGCTGCAGCAGGATTCTGCTGGACTGCACCTGTCTGTCCGCCCTGCTCAGCGCCACCTTCCCGACCGGCCGCCTCAACAGCAGCCTGCTGAGCAGGATCCCTCCTTCCACCCACACGATCAAGAATGCCGACGTCCACATGGCCAGCGTATCCCGGCCGCCCCATCCTGCGCTGTTCGACATCCATGCGGTTGACATTGTTCCAATCCGCCCTCACATTGACAGCCACAGTCTCCCAGATGGCCCTCGCCACCGTCAGCTCTGCAAGTCGCTCAGCCAACTGCAGGTGAGTGGCACCCAACAACCACATCATGCTGAGCGCGGGATACTCTGGCGGCGCCCACGATCGATTTGGCTCAAGCGTCTCAACATAATAGTCTGTCAACGGCCGATTTCCACCATGCGCCCATCGACGGCTGATGACGCGTTCGAGGAGAGTATTGAGCTCTCGTTGAATAGGTTCGAGGCGCTCGTAGGCGTACTTGACAGCGTCACGCAGAGTGCTCCTGAAGATGCACGTGCGGTAGCATTCCGTCAGGAGTTTGGCAAGTGCCGCGTCTTTGAGCACATCTCCCGTCGTGTCGAAGAACAGCTTCAGGTCATTGAGTCGCTAGCCTTGGGCTGCGTGGTATTGCTGGCTTCTGAATTGAGCCTCTGTTGGACCAGTCACTTCTGCTAAGGCTTCCTGTTGATGCCGGAGAATCCATTGTGCATCGTGCGCAGGCACCCAAGCTGTTGGGTCTGTCATGTTTAGATGTGATGATCCACTCACCTACAATGACCTACTGCCAGGCTTATATGGTCAGTCGATGGCATTGACTGACCGCTACCATTGTGTCTGAAGCAAGCAACCGCAATTCTATCTTGCATGTACGAGAAGCTTGCCAACGAGAAGTGTTGCACTGCTGCTTTGTTGGCATTCATTCGCGGCGAGCAATCACCTGTTCATTCCTGACCAGGCCGTGGAGGCATTGTTTGTGATGTTTTGGAGAAAGGGGTTAGACTAGGAGAGGCGTACGTCCTGCAATGTCATCAGCCAGCAAGAGCCATTCGTCATTGAGCTTCACCTCCAAGTAAGGATGGAGATTTGGGATGATCGCAAGAATGTCGTGAAAGACTTAAGCATTTCACTCTAGGTGCTCTTCATGTGCTGCTCGGACATATGTGTCGATCATATGTGCCAGTATCCACTAGGCCTTGGGTTGTTCATGAGTCTCAACAATGCCATGCTCCCTATGCTCACCAGCAAGCCCAATTTCCTTCCTTTCCACATTGATGGCCTCCTCGACGTCGGCTGCACGCTGAGCAGCATCGACGGTGCCGAAGAGTATATCAATGTCTTCCAGCTTAAGCTGCTTCGTCTCGGGCACGAAGAAGAAGACGAAGACTGTCATGGCCAAGCAGAAGATGCCGAACATCAAGAAAGTTCTCCATCCGATGTTGGCCACAGCCACAGGCGTAACCTTGGTAATCACAAAGTTGAACAGCCATTGAGTAGCGGCAGCGAGGCCAACACCGTAAGCCCTTAATCTCGTGGGAAAGACCTCACTGACAAAAACCCAAGGTGTCGGTCCCCAGGACATTGAGTATCCAATGACATAGAGGTAAATCATGACGACCATGCCAATAGAAGCAGAGCTGACATGGGCGCTCTTGGTGTTTGGCGGATGAGTAGCGAGCACGGCTCCTAGGATGAACATCATGGCACTCATCCATGCGCCGCCGGCCAGGAGAGATCGCTTCCGGCCGAAGTAGTCGATTCCGACAAGTAGGAAGATTGCGGTGGCGACGACTTTGACCGTGCCGTAGACTCCAGTCGCGAAGAGTGAGGCATCGGTGCTGCTGACGCCGACGGTCTCAAAGATCTAGATGAAGCAAGGTTAGCATTCATCTCCATGAGTGGTTGAGATATGGATGTGTTTACCTGTGGAGCATAGTAGCCAATCGAGTTGGTGCCAGAAAACTGGTGCTTAGTCAGCAGATGCCACATCCCAACGCAAACCATGAATCATACCTGTTGCCAGAGCATAATCATGAATGCGAGACCAAATCGCTTCCTGTTGCCCTTCTGCAAGCATTCTTTCCAAGTAACCCCTTCAGTGGCGTTCAGCTCTTCCTCAATCGACGCTCTGATCTCGGCAAGCTCTTCAATGATCTCCGGACTATCAATGGTGGAGCACCGAACCCAAGCCAAGCTTTCAGCCGCTTTCTGATGCTGGCCTTTCTTCATCAGAAATCGTGGAGACTCTTTCAAGAAGATAAGGCCGATCAACATGATGCCGCCAGGGATAAGCTGAATAGCTACCGGAATGCGCCATTGCTTGGTTCCCGGATGGATGTGAAGGGAGACGCCGTAGTCCAGCCAGTAAGCGAACGTGCTGCCGATGACGAGAAGCTCTTGGAAAAGACCAGCAATACGGCCGCGCTGTTTTGGAGGTGCGTTTTCGGAGACGTAGACGGACATTACAGCGCTGAGACCACCGATACCGAGACCGGCGACGACACGACCAGCGTAGATCTGTTCCTCGACATTAGCAGTTGGCATACGGAATGTGAAGCATTGATGAGACCTACCTGGCCAATCTCATGATGAGCTCCAGTCTGTACAGCCGCTCCAACCAAGAAGATGGAGACGAATGTCATCAACGTGAACCTCCTACCGATGACCTCGTTGATGAAAGCAGCCCCAATGGCGCCGAAGAAGCATCCGGCGGTCAGCAGAGCGACGACGTTAGAGGAAATGTTGGCATTCTTCGTAGAGGCGAACCCAGTCTTGCCCAGAGGAAGACCGAAGTCTTCCTTGAAGCTGTTCAGGGCAAGCACTGAGCCCATGACACCGGTATCGTAACCTGCTCTAGCATTAGCTGGTGTCGACACCGAATGGCTTTGTCGAACTCACCAAACAGCAGCGAGCCCATGTACGCTACCACCGTCAAGAGGTAGACCCTCCTGTTCTGATAGAACGACGACATCTTTCCGGTGATTGAGATGCTGCTGCGCGTGTGGTCTCGAGCTCTCAATGTCGGCGAGATAGCACAGGAAAGACACTGCGCATTCACCTGCGAGCTGATCTGCCGCTATATGTGCTACCCTGTCACCATTCAGTAGTCCGCGTGACACGAGCGCGGCTGCACGCTATTTCACGCGAGGCGTCGAGACCATGGCTCTTTACTCCAGTGTGGAGACTCCGCATTGTTCGGGGAAGATTGCGGTGGCTGCAACAAAGCATCGCGAATGGGCCGCAAAGGTGGAGAAGTCTTATCCGGGTTGCGCGCCGGGGTGTTGGCCGGTGAAGTCCAGCGGTAGCTGCATACCAAGACGGTAGGAGTTATTCCTCCAATGAGCTTCAAGATTCGTTGCGGAACCACCCAAGGCCAAAGTGAAGTAGCAGGCAGCGAAACTTTCAAGTACATACTGTTTTCGTACTTTGCTCCGCTCTTACTATAGTGTCTATGAAGCTGGTTGACAAAGTCTACGATGAGTAATAACAGGCGATCCGTCTTGTCTGCCGATAGCCGGACAGCGCTGAGGAAGACTAGTCTCACAGTGGCCGCAGGCGCACCACAGCAACTTGTATTTGCACATTGCAAGCCTGTGGTTACGAGAAGGTATGCCTGCCACTCCGTGTGAATCGTTCCGGATTGAATAGAAGTCAGTACTCAACAGACGATTGAAATAAAACTCGAGCGTCACAGCCCAAGTCTAGCATTCTTGTTCGCTGGCTCTCCCCAAGCTGGGTCACTATGGCAGCGACCTGACCTGCGCTTGAACAGCGCAAACGTCGTGATTGCGCATGGCAGCACAGAAATCGCATCCCACCTGCCTGGGCGGTGTGCGGCCCTGGCGATCAGCCGGCAGCGGTCCCATCACTCGAGGCTGGCAGCTCTCAGACGAGCGCGGGTACCATTGTTGCCTCAAGCGCGTGTGTGAGGTCGTACCATACAGAGGTGAATGGTGCGAACGCTGCCAGCGAGCCCACTTTCGGGCACATTCACGACCAAATACAGCATTCACCTACCATGCTATCCTTCTGCCGTGCTCTCAACCGCCGTTACTGTGCTTCGTGAGGCTGAATACCAGTAACGACAGCAACATCCGTGATCTTACCGCCGTTGAAGCCCTCCAAATCGTACGGACAGCAGCTCGCTGCACAGATGATGTCCTTCATGGCTTTGAACTCAATGTAATCACCCGGCTTGCTACTGCCGAGAGGCTTCAAGCTATAGTTGGGCGTGTTCTGGAAGATATTGAACGGATCCGTGACCTCAAGGACGCCGTTCATGCCATAAGGCTTCATGACTTCGGCGATATTGCCGGCGCAGCTCCGATGGCCTTTGATGCCCTGCTTCTCGTACATCTTTGGAAAGCAGGACATGAAGGTCATGTCGTGCACCTTTACAGTGTCATCCGTGATTTGCAGGATTGGCTCGTCGTTATTCGTCCAAAGATACTCGCCAATGGCTGGAGTTACGCCGTCAAGGTGGTAGCGTGTGTAGGTCATAGAGAGCTTTTCAACCAGGTTGGTATTTTGAACCCATGCTGCGAAGTCGACGACTTGCTCGCCGTACAGGTCGACTATGCGAAAGTGCTCGCCTTTCTTGACTGTGAAAGCATATCCGTGGGCAGCAGGGATGATGTGCGTTCTAGGGCTGTTGGACTTTGAGACAAGCCTGCTCGGCTCTAGATGATCTGGGAATCCTCGGAAGACCATGATGACCAGGCGCAGGTGAGCCAATTAATGTGGCCTTAGGTAGTTTGTCTGGCCGTGGCAGCGCTTTCTGGTTCAGGAGCTTGCCAAACACCCAAAGAACCGACTGAACACGCGCAAGGGACTATTCGTCGACAGCCGTAGCCTGGCTTGACAGATAGATACAGAAATAGAATGTCAAATGGGTCTTTCATGTTCTCGACTACAAAGTCTTGGCTTCAGCATGTGCCGATGACGTGCAGCCGCGTGTTTGCCGGCTGAGCTTGTCACTGGCTCGCTGGGTTGAAACGCAGGTGAAGACGTAGCTTGCATCTTTTGTGAAAGCGAGCTGTTATAACAAAGTCACTGCCGGCAAGGTGGCTCCTCCACCTCAATCCTGGAGGTCGCTCTTGCGCAGCATCTACAACAGTAGGCACGGCACACACAACCGAGTCTCTCTCCTGCGATTCCTATTCCCTAATGTTGCCCAGCGCACGCGAACCCGGCTGTGGACGTTTCAGTATTCTTACCTTGCGGCCTTGAAGCAGCGAGCTCAGGTTCGTATATTTCGATATTTGCGGGCCAGGCATAAACGCAGACAGCAGCGCAAGCGGGAAAAGGCATCGTCAGGTAGTATCATCCTCGGAATCCTGCGGAGGCAAGGTCTGGTATTCCGGCATGGGCGGATTGTGAAAAATGGTTCGCTTGCTGCTCGACGGGCAGACAAGATGTCCTACTATGGATCAGCCCCTGGTCAGAGCGGGCTGGCCTACGGCGACTACCTGGGAGGCGAAGACAGAGAACCGGGAAGGAGAAGGAGAAAGATAGCTGGGTTTCTGAAGGCTGCCAATGAGGTCAGGCAAAACTACTTCAGTGGGGCTGAGAGCAATGGCTCGCACGATGCTGGTGGTGTGGAAGGTCCGGGAGCATTCCCAGAGGCAGCGGTAGTGCGGAGCGGCAATGAAGAGATGATATTGTTCCCAAGCTATGCTAGGAGGCATGTCAAGCGTAAGGTTGAGAACATGCCAGGCAGCAACCAGTCTGAGCAGGAATTCTGGGCTCGAGAGTGGGAGAGACACCAGAATGACAAGGCGGTGGTAGACGTTGACGTCCGAGGCTGGATATACACTCCTCACAGAGGTCAGCACACGCGCAAACAGCGCCTGTTGATCGGTATTGCACGACAGCTCAGCGGCATATCCGCGCCAGCTTCCAACTCTCCAAGCGATTCAGTGTACACAAGTCAAGTACCAAGCAGAGCTACCAGTCCCACACGTGGATCGGCCAAGCAAGAAGAAGACTTGATAAGCTTCGAAACGGAAAACATACTCAAACGTGGCGAAGCCGAGACGCGAAATGCAGCTCGTGGACGATATAGCGAGAAGCCGAGAGATATGGATGGCGACAGTGTCTATGACAGACAGAGCCGGGAACCATCTCCTGTACGCGACAGTCGTTTTTCGACCTATAGTGTAGCATCATCAGATGCTGGGATGTCGCCTCCGGTCTCACCTACCATCGCACCGCTCAGTAAACGCGGGTCATTGACGCAGCCATCGAAGATGAGCCAGGCTGAATTGTCCGTAGCGAATATGCACTTGCTGCATCGATTGAAGCCATTCATGCATACCGGGCTTCAAAATACCGCCATCAGCGCGTTCTTCTACAATGATCAGGCATCAAGACAATTGACGGTCTACACTGACGCGTCTGGACACTTCGCGTTCCACGCTGCGTTGGACTTCGTACCCACTCACGTTCGGGTCCTGGGCGGCGAGAACCTGTCTGCTACTGAGGAGATTAACGTCACGACGCCAAAAGGCGTCAGCTTGATTAGCGATATTGATGATACGATCAAGCACTCCGGAATCACTGGCGGCGCGCGTGAGATCTTTCGCAACGCCTTCATTCGCGATCTAGGCGATATGACCATCGACGGCGTGAAGGAATGGTACAATACTCTGCACGATATGGGCGTCAAGGTACATTATGTCTCGAACTCGCCTTGGCAGATGTATCCCATCTTAGCGACGTACTTTAAGATGGCAGGCCTGCCGAAAGGCTCCTTCCATTTGAAGCAGTATACAGGTGCGCTGGCTGGCATCTTCGAGCCGGTAGCTGAGCGCAAGAAGTCGTCGCTGAACAAGATCATGCGTGACTTTCCAGAGCGCAAGTTCATCCTAGTCGGGGACAGCGGAGAAGCCGATTTGGAAGTCTACACTGACGTGGCAATGGACAATCCGGGACGTATCTTGGGTGTTTTCATCAGGGACGTAACTAGTCCTGCCAAAAGCGGCTATTTTGACCCGTCTGGCACGCCTGAAGGCAGCGCCAAGCATTCGCGCAATCATTCCCGGAACAGAAGTACTGATACGTTGGCAAAGTCTAAGCGATTGTCCAGACCGAGCGATATCAGGAACGATGATCCGGACCTTGAAGCCGCGATCGCGATGTCGCTCAAAGACATGGAGTTCGAGACACGGAAGGCGCGTCGGAGCATCAACCCTGATGCGCCAGGCTTGCCAGGCGGCTTCGACAGTATCGAAGATCGCATGCCCAAGCCGGCTGTACCCCGTCGGCCGCCACAGCCATCTGACAGGATGGATCTCGGTGCCCGGACGTCGCGTTCTCCAGAGCAGGAGGATCTGATTGATTTCAGTGACGAAAAGCCGCCATCCAAGCCATGGTTGGCGCCGCCTGCACCTCGCAGATCGTCCAGTCCTTCTTCAATCAAGATGAATGGGTCTACGGCAGGTGTCAAGCCATCACCTTCACCTCCACCTAAACCACCAGCACTGAGAAGTCCATCACCTAATCCACCGGAAGGCCAGCAGAGCGCGTTCAAAGCGCCTCCGCCCAGGCCGAGGAAGCCATCTTCGGCAGTTACGGCTCCATCTGTGCCGTCGTTGTTGCAACATGATGGTGCGCAAGGTCAGATGCCTTCTCGGCAGCCCTCTCACACATTACTGAATACACAAATCCCACCTGGGCATGCCCATCCGGTCCAGCCATCGCCTTTGTCGCAAGTGACGTCGCAGTCGCCTATAGCAACTCGCCGACCAGAGCTACCTCAACGTCCAAAGACGTTCCAGAAAGTGACGAGCGTTGTTGGTTCGGCTTTGAAAGGTGGACAATCTGCTGCCAGTACGCCGAAACCAATGCTGCCTGCCAACAGCTCCGCCATGACACTTGAGCTACCACGACCAATGTCTGGTCACATCGCCGCGCGCTCGATAGAAGAAATGCGTTCCGAAGGTGGACCGACGCCTCGCGCAACCCTGAGTGGCCCGCCACCTCCGCCGCCTCGACGTACTGGTACGGGTATGTCGCTGATGTCTACATCTGCTCGCACAAACACCAGCCGGTCAGGAGGCAAAGACCGGCTCTCGGATACTTGGGAGGATCTGTCTGATGGGCTACCGACTAGTCCGAGTGAAGCAGGCATGAGCAAGAAAGAGTGGCTCTGGCAGCAGAGGCTAGCCAAAGCGAAGCAAATCTTGGAACCTAGAGGCGTAACTGTTAGGACTTGGCGAATTGGTGCGGATGTCGCGGATGTGGCAGTCAAGCTTGTTGAGATGGAGCTAAGGCAGATTGAGAAGGAAACAAGACAAAATGGAGGCGCTCGTTAAAAGCATCTCGAAGGGGTGTCTGTGCATTAGGGTGGCGCTCGTTAGGATCTGATGTGCTTTGACTATGATACCATTGGGACTTGGGTGGAGGTGTGTATCGGTATGTTCAGAATGTGTCTGCGCTGACTATGGGTAGCCCTGTAGACCGCATCGTCATTGCTAGTCGTGTAGCGCTAGGACTCGCATAATACATATTCGAATTCTTTTGTGCGCTATGGTATGGGGGTTGGTCTTGAAAGTCAATAGGTTGGTGATGAGCTCACAGGGATGACGCCTCGGAGCAGCTGACTGCCCGAAAGACATGTTGGACTGCGACTCTCAATGACTGATTCGATGCACAGGTAGTGAGTCGATTGATCAACGGACGTGAACGATGGCCAGTACGTCAGCAGCCGATTGACATGATGGTCGACCAGTGGCACCAATGATACAGACCGGATTCTCGCCAACGTTGGCTTGCCACAATCCAGAAAGGACCCGGCCTAGATCTCGATGGCACGGATCGTCGACATGACAAGCAGACTGGTACCTGCTTCACTATGCTCGGTGCTAGGGCGGTCCTGGCTTGACCTTATGGCCAGGACACTTTCGAAAGCTATATATGGACTCATACAGACGATCTGGCTGCAAATTCGAGATGGCTCGATCGTGTATTCAACTATTTGTACCAGATCCAGCTAATATTGATCAGAGAGTACTTGTGCAAAGCCCCTGCACAGCCGACCCGACCTCGTGGGCGCGCTTATGATGGGAATGCGCGAGCCGCCTTGCATTCTTATACGCGCTGAAATACATCTTGTACTTCGGACCACGACTCCGGCTCCCCTTCGTCAACAACGGCGTTATTAGACGTCCACGACTCAGAACGACGTAACATGCTACATAGTGCCGCGCGTTCAGGATGCTATGCTGGACCTATCTTCTCCGTGTGTGTGGCTTGCTGCCAATGCCCTTCTCTTCACGGCTTGGTCGCAATGGGCGGCGGCACAGACTCTGGCGAACTCTAGCTCGATTGACTGGGTGACAGTCACTGAGTATGGGACTTGCTCTACACCGCCGACGACCGTGTTAATTTACACCTCCGGCACAGCGACATATCAGGCGGCAAATGGACAGTCACCTACTTTCGTGGAGTCGCCGGGACAGAGCACCAATATCGAGACAAGTTTGCCGACCATACAAGTTACCACATCCAGCTCTCTGGCGGCCTCTTTTTCGTCCAGCGCAGCGGCAGACATATCGACGTGTCCCACGATCGTTCCGTCAGAACTCGCGATAACGACGACAGTCATATCGTACATACCCGCCTCGGCTCCCTCTGCTTTGCCTTCTGATCTTAGCACCGCTGCATATTGCACGCCTAACAGTGATTCGAGCCTTGTATATACAATAACTTCGTACATAACGATTACTGCTCCACCGAGGACTTCAGCCATCTCCGCGTCTTCTACACCAAGTCCGGCCGCAACTATTTCTTCCTCAAGTTCTGGATCGACCGCTGGATCAATTGGGCCAACAAGCACTTTTGTTCTTGGATCTTCGACGATCAGCGCGTACGAGCTTATCATGACAGACGACGCAGGTCATGAGGTGACTGATGCTGTGGTCGGAGGAAGTACGCTCATGCCAGGTCAAACTGGCACTTTCGGATCATATGCGATTGTGTTCAAGAACGGGGTCCTGTACGTCAATGGCACTGCACAGGCGAACCTCACTTCACCACCGACAACAAGTAATGCTCTAACCCCTGCCTCTTGCTCGGCCGCAGTCACTTCGTACATTTCGGAGGCTGCCTCACCTGCTTCAACCTATACTACGACTGTCTATTCTTACAATCCGGGCACAAACCTTAGCATCCCGACTATATCCTACATCACCATCACACAAAACGGGACTGAGTGCTTCGCATCGTCAACCTCCATCTCCGGCTACAGTGGCTCGTTCTCTAATAGCGTTCTCGCCACGACTGTGTTCTCTTGCCCTTCAGGGAGCAATGCGTTCTTGCCAGGCTCGACGCAGCAGCCTGTCACGATTACGCTCACTGATACGACGACTGTGGGCAGTCACCGATCCAATGCGACGGATGTAGTGACGGTTTATCTCACAGCGTCGAACGCGTCATCAACACGCAGCCATGGGACGACCGCAAATGCAGCCGCAACGGCAGCCGCAACGGGTCCGTTGACAGCTAGTCCAGATGATCTTGCGACAAACTCCACGGCTGATCCAAGCGTGACTGGCACAGTCGTTGAGGCCAGCAATGCTAGCAGCGCCCCCCTTGCGCCATCGAACGCGAATTCAAGTTTCCTCCTGATCACGTTCGGCAATACCTCAACGACAAGCTCTCAGTCAATGCGGAAAAGACAGTCATCTTCGAGCCAGCAGTTGACCTATAACACAACCCAGTCATTCAGTGCTAAGCAGGGCACGACTTACTACGTCTCGGTGGAGGCGGCAGATTCACAAAATGGCGATACAGCACCGGATTGCGCGCTGACAATCTGTGTCAATGACGACTGTGACCAGCCAGACCAGTTTTCGACTGAGTTTCAAACATACGGCTACAACTGGACTGCGCCGTCCAGCGGCTCCGAGGAAGCTACATACAGTGTCACGTGCAATGGGCAAGCGTATGTTGTTCTGAACAATGCTTCTCTCACGGCATATCCTCAGGATTCAGGCGACTCCACTGCAACAACTTCCATCGATTCCTCCACCGGGCCTGCGGATGTGTCGACCGTTTACATCACAGCAACCACGACTCTAGTACCAGCGACGCAGACCTACTCGTACGTTTACACCCTCACGACGACTTTGAGCCAATCTACGAGCATCTATTACGAGACCGTCACCAGCCAGGTCAAGCGAACTCGTCTGTTCCCGCAACCATCGTGACGACCACTGCGTACCAAACCGTAACTTCGGGCTACCCACCGATCACGTCGGTCGAGACAGTCACCTATACGACAGTTATGTACAACAACTATACCACGCAGATCCCTGGAAATACCTCATATGTCACCAGGACGATAGTCCAGACTTTGACGTCCACTCTTCCAGCGTCCACAAGTATACTATACACGACTGCATATGCAACTACGACATATCTGACCACGTTGGTCGAGACGAGCACCCCAGCCGCCTCGACTGCTTACATTACGCAGACTAACTACAGCACAATTCAGGAGACCCAGAATCTGACATTCACCACCTACCAAGTCTCCACACAGCCGGCGTCGACTTATACTGTGATTCAGTCAAGTACTGTCGTCTCTACGACGGTCTTACCCGCTTCAACAACTACGGTAAGTTTTCTCCCATCATGTCGGAATCAGAGCATCTCTCTATGTCACTTGCGATCTAGCGGTGCATCAGCACGTGCACATAGGTCCGGACCACCAACTAGCCGAAGGACGTCATCTTTGGCCTGTGTGGTTGCTTGTCGATCTCGAGCCAGGTTCACATTACTGCCAACTGCGCTTTGCTGGAAAGCCGTCTGCTGACAGCTTTCTCTCCAGGTGACATACACAACAGTACTGCCAGGAACTACCTATACCACGACAAAGGCTGGGCAGAACCAGACCACGTCGCTACCGGGCCAGAATATTACCGTGATATCCACAGCGCCACCAAGTACTCAAATTTCCACCGAAATCATCTATCTCACAAGCACACAGCCTCCGCAGACAGTGTATGTCCAGCTTCGCCCCTTGATTTGCTGCTGAGCTCAGCTGACAGCAAATTCCAGCACTACCTCATTGCAGGGCCAGAACAACACGATAACATACACTCCCCCTCCCTCTACTATCATCCAAACTACCACGCTAACCTTGACCTCCACCTTGCCAGCTTCGACAGTCATAGCAACAAGCACTCAGAATTTTACGGCGACCTCTACAGCTCCGCCGCTCACTTTGACGCAAACCACGACTTCTGTTCAGCCTGCTTCAACAATAACTAATACTTACGATGTTAACGTGACTCAGGTATCTACGGAGCCGGCCAGCACCATAACAACCAGTCTATACATAACGAAGACCACTTCGCTCCCAGCTCAGACGATTACAGCTACTACGTCGTTGGCAGCACAGACCCAGACCAATAACGTCACCTACACACTTCCAGCCCAGACCGAGACCAACAACGTCACCTACACACCTCCAGCCCGGACCGAGACCTTCGATCGCTATGTCACACAGACCGAGAACTTTACGACTACTCCTCCAGCCCAGACCACTACTGTCAATCAGACGCTGTCAACTACGGTCGTTACAACAGAAGTGTCGACGTACAGCACCAGCTATCCAGTTACTACGACTGTCATTTCTACTGCTCAAGGTAAGTCGGAGCAATCTCCAGATCGATCAAGAGAGGCATGCAGACGCCTGTCTCGGCGTCTATCGAGGGAATTCGAAGCATACATCGTCCCGCCTAGCATGAAACAGCCTCTTCCGAAGCAGACCTAACGCCAGAATGCTATGGTAGTCAGGTAGAAAGCGAGAGCATTGGGATTCTCTATTTTATGACCTGTGAACTAGTCATCACAACAGCCAGTCAAGCTGAGGTCAATTGAACTTGGACTGTTGTGATGATTTTGGAGGGGTTGGAAAAGCAACTTTGCAGTCGCTGAAGTCCAACATACACACAACATTTCTATGCAGGCCTAGTCTGGCTGTTCGAAGGCTCAAGTGTGGAACGTCCAATCACTAGCTTCCTCATGACTGTCACGCTGGCAGGAGCCATGAATATGGCGCGCACCTAGAGCAGAATACTGATGAAGCGCGAGCAGGTGCCACTATAATAACGACATCGGTCTCTTACTCCCCTACCACGGTGGTCAGCACGTATTATATCACAGGAACAGCGACCACAACATCGATTCTGCCAGCGAGCACAGACACAGTCACTCAGAACCAAACCATCGTGTCGACCTACGTCACAACTTTCAGTACTAGCTATCCAATTACGACGACAATTGTATCCACTGCACTGGGTAAGCAAATCTCCCTTTCGATATAGGCGACTTTGACCCGTTCATCGACTTCCGAACAAGGAGAATCTATACTCTCTTTCTAGAGCAGTGTAGGCACTCATTGCGAAATGAGATTCTGGATCCCCTCAACAAAGTCCAGCTTCTCGGCCGCCACCCGGACCGCTTGAACTCAAGCAGGCTTGCTCGAATGCTGGTCGATGAGACTATGGCAGCCTCTCCCAGCAAGCCTCATCTTTGGATTGGCACCTCGATGGAGCCATCAATGTCAATCCTGCTACCTTTCTAATTATCTCGTTCGGAATCTGAAGGGTGTAGCAAGCAAGCATCGACAATTAAGCTGACATTAGCGTAGGGACGACCATTACCACGACTTCAATATCGTATCAGCCTACCACTATCGTGAGCACGGTGTCCACAACTCTTGTCAGCACTCAAACGCAGAACGTGACGTTACCTGCCTCCATGGCGACATCGACGCAGCCGGCGAGCACTATCACGGCAACATACGTGAGCACATACGTCACGACATACATCTTGGTAAGACATCTCGTCCCCTGCCCTAATGAACTACCAGCGACAATGGTCTGCGAGCTGAACGATGGATGCCAATTCCCCGATTGTGATACTGGCCTCAGACTTGAGCGTATCTGCTCAAATGAGCTCAGCCTTCGAGTGGTTCTCTAGTCCATAAGACAGTGTGATCAAAATTCATGTCTTACGCAAGCTCTACACAAGTTATGCTGCGAGTACTCTCTGCAGGCCCTGGGAGATCGTGTTCATTCGTCCAACCCGGCTGATTTTGGCATCATCAGACTTCCACCACCTCGTACCCGTTCACGGTCACATCAACGGCCTCCGCGAGCACGATCACTTCCATTTCCTACTCAACCTCAACATATCGGACCACAATATATTCTACGGTGGTGACAACGTTAACGGCTACGACATCCTTGCCGGCTCAGACCACATCACTTCCTCCAGAGACCATAACTGCCACCACCTCGATTCTTCCGGAAACCATAACTACGACGACCTCTATTCCGCCTGAAACTCTCACATATACAACCTCCCTGCCAGCTCAGACCACATCACTTCCCCCAGAGACCATCACTGCCACCACCTCGATCCCTCCGGAAACCATAACTGCCACCACGTCGATCCCTCCGCAAACAATAACTGCGACGACCTCGATCTCTCCGGGAACCATAACTGCAACGACCTCCATTCCGCCCGGAACCATCACATATACGACCTCGCCTCCCCCTGAGACTGAAACGACCATTTCGGTCACAACTTACAGCACGACTTATCCAGTCACGTCAACGCTTGTCTCTACCGCTCCGGGTAAGTCTTGAACGAAGATGGTACGCTGGATAGCAGAGCTGCAGAGGGTGCAACGTCTAGTGTCAGGCATGCTTTGAGCTGACCGAGTTGACGGATGGCATGGCTCGCTGCGCCTTGATTCATCTCTGCCATTGGTTTCAAGGAAGCAGACTATATTCGCCTTTGATCATCGCAGCGTTCACCAAGTAGGCTGACTGAAGCACGAGCATGGAAACCGTGCTTGGCTGTCTAATGCTGGATCGAATCGCATTTTCATCTATCCGCTAAGCCCGGCTGACCAAATTCCAGGGACGACAATCACTACCACGACGGTTTCGTATGTCCCTACCACGATCGTGAGCACTTTGACCGCCACGACCTCGCTGCCGGCGCAGACCCAGACGGCTACTAGCACAACGATTAGTGTCGTTACAAGGTGTGTTGTACCATGCAGAATAGTTTTCGTTGCCCAAAGCACACGCTGATCGATGTCCAAGCACCACAACATTCTCAACGTCTTATCCTGTCACGGTGAGTAAGCCATACAAGGCCGTGAATGGCAAGAGCCATCGATACTAGACTTCGTGTTGTTGAGAGAACCCTCTCATCGAAGGAGATGCGATGCGGTAGGTGCTCAGTCTCTGAGAAAGAGCGCTGACCCTAGAACATGCAGATTACGGCAACCTCAACTGCACCCGGGACCACCATATACTCAACTACCACCTCTTATGTGCCCACCATGATCGTGAGCACTTTCGTCACCACGCAAAATGTCACCACTTCTCTGCCTGCGCAGACTACCAGCTTACCAGCCGAGACCGTCACCCAAACGACCACGACACTTTCTGCATATCCCAGCACGTACGAGGTGACTGCAACGACCACTTTGCCAGCTGAGACTTTTACGACCACAACGCTATCAGCTTATCCTAGCACATACAGCGTTACTGCTACCACTAGCTTGCCAGCCGAGACCATCACCCAAACTACTAGCTTGCCAGCAGAGACCGTCACCCAAACTACCACCACGCTATCAGCATATCCGAACACCTACAGCGTGATCTATACAAGCATACAACCCGCCTCTACAAGCCTAATCACAACGACCGCAGTTATTACGCAGACAACCACTTCAGTTTCTGTCCAGCCTGCGTCTACATTCACCACAACGCAGTACAGCACATATCCAGCATCGACAGCCACCTCTACCGAAATCATCACAAGTAAGTCCGAGAGCCTCGAAGACGCGATCAGAAACGAGGAAAGGATAGGAAGGGCGTCCTGTTGGGATTCCTGGATGGTGTTGCCGGATTTGACCAAAACCGGCTGACCACTTGCTCCTGCTTGCAGCTACATTCATCTCGACCTACGTGACCACTGCGCCTCCAGTCACGTACACCACGGTATCCACTTCGGTGACGACAGCAAGTACTACTTCAACGGTTCGTATATCGCTTCTAATTCTTGTTTCAGAAAGATGCTAATGACATGTATTCCAGGTCTATTCCACAGTCACAAGCACTCTACCTCAGCAGACAGCGACCAGCATTTCGGTATCGACCTATTTGACGACGCAGTATTCTACTTCAACGATCTATCAAACGGTCACAAGCACAGCTCCTCCGCAGACAAGTAAGTGGTGCAGATGACTGTGGGCATGACGAAATAGTCGTATTTTGCCATCAACAGATGCAGGCTTGGAAGCTAGCTATTAGCCCAGCTTCACGCTGCTGGAGCGCTGGCGTGCCTGTGGCCAGCCCTTCATTGGGTCGTCCTTGAGCAGCTTCAGCATCCTTTTCCAAAAGTGGCTTTGGAGATGTGGAAATATTGGTCTGACTTGTCTTTACACTCAGGCACAGTAACTTCTACAGTCGTTACGACTTTGCCGGCCCAGACAAATACTCAAATAGTGACAAGGGTAAGTCATCCTGCGATTCTCCACAGGAAGGAGCTGAGCTGATCTGGGTGTAGTGAGTCCCATGGAATTCAAATTAGCTAGCTGTCAGTCGAACACGACAACGTGCAGGCAGCTATGCCAGCAGTCGGTCATGAATTATCACCCATAGACTTGACTTGAGACTCGGTCCCTATCGGATCGTGACTCCACCAGTTAAGCAGTCAATCAATGAAAGCTCTTGACTCGATTGACTGCTAATAGCTGTGCGTTGGCGTGGTTGGTTTGGGTGTCCACCTCACAAGAGTGCTACCTTGGCCGATGCCGTGCGCTCGTACAACGAACTGTTTCTGGCGACCTATGGCTTGACGGATGACCATGCTACTCTTTGTAGTTAGCTGACTTGAATATCACAGCACCCTGCCTGCATCGACTACAACTGTTGTCTCGACCTATTCAACGACTATGCAGGTGACCTACACCAGTGTGCAGCCGGCAAGCACCGACTACCTCACTGCTACTGTCACTGCCACAGCAACGTACGTACCAATCGACTTTTGGTGCCTGAACACATCCTCATTGACGCTCATCTAGGACCACCCCGTTTCCTGTGACGACCACTCAAAGCATCACATCAACGACCGTACAGACTGTGACGAGTTCGTATCCAGTGACCATAACCCAGACTTCGTAGGCCGCAATTTGGACGTGCAGAGAAACTCATATACTTATGTGCTCATGCAGGACTGCTCCCGGCACGACTTACACAACGACGACTGTCAGCTACATAACCACAACTTACGCCACGACAGGAACTCTCACGGCCACAGCTACTTCCGTCTCTACATCTGTTCAAACTGTAACGACCTCTTATCCTGTGACGGTCGTACAGACGTCGTCAGTCCCAGATTCTCTCTGATCTCATGTAGATCGTCGCTAACCTGCTTACAGAACGGCTCCAGGCACGACCGTATACTCGACAACTGTCAGCTATGTCACGACGACGTACGTTTCGACTGCGACCCTCACGGCCACCTCAACGACAGTTCAAACGGTGACCACTTCTTACCCAGTGACCTTGACCCAAACCTCGTAAGCTTTTGCCTGGATAAGTCTACCTGGACGCATCGGCTGCTAATTCGTTCCCATAGGACGGCGCCAGGCACCACGATCGTCTCAACAACAGTGAGCTACGTAACCACAACCTACGCCACAACAGGAACTCTCACAGCCACTGCCACCCAAACAGTAAGCAAAGGAAAAGATTGGCCTTTGAATATGAGGTTTCGACTGACCCTTCTATCCATTTTTGCAGGCAACGACGACGAATACAGCGACACAGACCATAACTTTGACTCAAACTGCGTAAGAATCTCGTTTCTATCTTGTCTAGAGAAGCCTAGCAAGCTGATACACCGTACAGCACCGTAACTTCGACAACGACCAATACCAAAAATACTTATACCACGACCAATACAAAAAATACCGTCACCGCAACCACTACTGCAGCATTAACGACGTCGACACTTTTAGCAAACCCCAGCTGCCCAGGCAATACTGGCCAGATCTACAAGTCCAATCCCGGTCCCGAGTACCAACTAGCCTGCAACTACGATTCGCCGAACTACGATCTACAGAGCTCGTACATCACTACCGGGTACAACCACTTTCAGACTTGCATAGATATGTGTGGTAATAATACGCAATGCCTGGGCGTATCCTTCGACACTAGCGGGCAGCAGGAGTGTTGGCTGAAGAGTGCATCGATCACCGCCTCGGCAGCTGCTACGAGCCGAGCTCTAGCTATCTATGTCTCAGGAACATGATCGACTGTTCGAGAAAGGTGTGTATGCCAGGGCATTGGTGGATGAGCAGCTCGAGCTACTTAGCTCCTCCACCGGGCTGAATCAAGGAGCTGTCTGTGGACCTATTTCTAATCCCAGAGTTCAACTCCCACCGACGGCCCATCTGGTGTTTCTCGAGGCGAGCAAGAAAGCGGAGTCGATGTGAAGATGGCTGGATTGAAACCAGCATGCCTACGTTCCAGTACAGGAAGCTAGCCCCGGAATCCCAGATCCAGAGTGTTCGAACTAGGTCGCAGCGTCTCACCGATCGATGCCTTACTGATTGCAGTATGAGTATCAATCTCCAACGTGTTGGAGATGTCGCCGAATTTCTGCCGAGCATGTGATCCGGTTGCTGAGATAGGCAGGCGCGCGTAATAACAAGGCTTTAGGTCGGGTAGCACTAGCTTCTGCTGGCGCCCTAAATTTCAAGCGTATTGTAAACATAAAGAGTGTATGTCCTTGAATCAATGACAGCGTGACCACGAGCAAATGCGTCATGCGTTACAATCGTTCAATGAGGCAGGCGCAGATATTGTTCTGATATATGAATTGATGGATTGGTCGCTGCTGGTTTTGACTGCTTGATGACACGATTGACTGCTTGATCACGCACTGAAGTTGATGCAGCGGGAAGTTTTGGCGCCGTTGAAGGCGTTCCAGCGTCATCAACAAATACTGCAGGCGCACGTGGATCGTACCAATTGCGAAGTGTCTTTAGCGCCCGAGAGTCTGGACGCCACAATGTCAAAGCCGTATGTTGTAGTAGTACTACGCGAATCACGTCCTGCTGAATGCGTACCAGAACGCCGATCTAAACCTGCTCGCTCGCCTGCCTCATAAATCGTCGTGTCTGTGCTGCCTCCCAAAACGCCATCAAAATGCATAACACAGGGGTATGCCCATTAAACCTCATGCCGCGCCTAGTCGCTGCGCAGCATACTCTCGACCAGCTCACCCAGCGGTCCAAACCACTCGCCCTTCTTCCCACCTTTTTCGTCCGCAAGTCCAAACTCTTCCACAAACAGAACGTAATGCTTGAAGCCCGTGTTCAAGTGCGCCTCCAGGCCTAGGCCTCGCACCACGCCGTAGTGGTGGCAGTAGATGTGCGCATACACTCTGTACAGCCTCTTGAAGATGGTGCGGACGGTCTTTTCGAACCCCTCTGGAAATGGTACACCTGGTGCAGTCGGAAAGAGTGAAGGGTTGGAGAGGTGGTTGGAGGTCCATGAGAGGAGGAGCGAGATGTATGTCGGAGCTGGGAGGCGGGTGGGCTTCGGGTAGGCTGGTGGATCGTGCCAAAGGTACTCGAACTCCTCGGTCGCTTTCATCTCGGGACAGGTCTGAGGACTGCAGAACTCGGTGATGGCGCCATAGAGCAAGTTGAGCTGGTTGTAGAAGTCGACGACTGTGCCATCATGTTAGCATCACGTCTATGCTCATCCTGTCGATTCTGTTGTACCATTCACAGCCAACCACTCGTCTCTATCCTCGCCTTCCGGCAACTGCACCACCTTTCTCAAGCTGCCACTCCCTAGAGTCGCTTCCGCAAACTGCTTCAACTGCCAGCTGTTGCTACCCCTGGCCTTCTTCTGTGTCGGCTGGAAGCTCGCGGTCCCCCGGTTCCTTGCATTCGAATTACTGCGTGTCAACAAGTCAGTGATCGGCTTCTTCCTGCTCAAAAGCTCCGCCGCCCAGCCCTGTGCTATGGCTCCTGCCACTTTGGGCCGTGAAGTCTCATAATGACGGTCCTCCTGCTCGAGAGGGACCGGGACAGGGATGCGCGATCGCTCGTGTCTCTGCTTCTCCCGACCTGGGCAGTAGGTGTAGTCCTGATCGCCATCGAATATATCCTGAATGTGGCGTTGCAGCGGTGACTGGTAGACACTCTGCGGGCTCTCGGGGTAATCGATGTGCAGACAGGACTCCGACTGCGCGAGGATGTTTGTTTGGAGGGCAGGCAAGGGCTTAGGCCTAGAGCTGTAAGGCTGCGGTGGGGAGTTGTGTACGAACATTGTCTGCATGAAAGAGGTCATCTTTGCCTCCCAAATGGCAATCTCTTGCTCTTGTGTGCCGTCTGTCGTGATTACTGTGCTGTTGCAGATGTCTGGCAACATTCCAAGCTCGTTAGCAAGACAATTGCCGGCCCAAAGATGGAGGAATGCTTACGCTTGTCGCGGTATCGTAGAGAACGGCAAGGCACTGAACCTATGGCTGTACAATGAGCGTACGAAATGTAGCGAGTGTCAATTGTGACGTTTGGTGAAGCTGGTTGTTTCAAACGGCCCTCAGCGACCCGGAATACACAAACAGATCAACAAAGCTACTTCCTGTTTGGGAAGCCTAGGCTGCCACGGCTATGGCTGCTTGTCGGACGAAACTTACGAAACAGGGTCCTGTCTGAAACTAGCTTGGGCCCGCCGATTCGCTTGTTCTGAGTCGATAAGTCCGAAACTCAAAAGGATAATAACCATGTTCTGCGGCTTCGGCGATGCAGGGCGATGCTCATACAAATTCTGGTAGACGCGGCCCATCCCGACATGAGCCGACGAACGCCGAGACTATCGACCTCACCCTTCAGGCTTCAAGCGTACTCCATCACCCGTCCTTTGGAACATGGCTCAAATACTCGTCGCACATCTTGCAGTCATGAGCAATCAAGTGTGCAGGAACTTGGAGGAAACGTGGACAACGAGCACAGAGACCTCGTGGTCAAGGGCGCGGATGTAGGAGTACAGGACCGGGATAGGATACTCGATCGTGTGCGAGAGCGGGTGTGCGTGGCCAGACATGAGGTAGGATGATGGAAGGGATGCTAGTGAATGGAGTTTAAGAGCAGCGAGCGGGTCGTTGTAGCGCGATGAACATTGTACAAGCGTTGATCTTGCAGACACAAATTGTGTACTGCTATCTAGAATCCAAGCGAGTATCCTACGCTCAAATGCTCCTACGATGTCTATGCGCTCTGCCTGCTCCGCCTTCTCGCATACCAGAGCGTGGGTGATTCCAGGATATTCAACATGCATACCGTCATCAGCCTGGTCATCAGTATTGCAGGCTCGGCAAGCGTAGGCTGATCGATCCAATATCCCAGGTTCCATGCCGGATGAAGGTCTTTGCTTGCGCGGACGGTCACGGCGATGATGTGGAGCGTCAGAGGCAATGGTGCAGCTACCACGTGCGACCTGGCTTTGTTGTCCGCCGCGGAGGGCCGTACGCGTTCATCAGGATGCCGGAATGCGGCTTGGTGCCGTGGCTACTTGGGTGATCGTGGGTTGCTACGCAGTAAGTTGTCGTTGACGGGTGACGGGGAAGCGCGTCGGCTCGTTGTCGACATTGCATGCTATCATGCAGGAATCATCGAGGGTCAGTTGTGTCGAATCCTTCGATGGACGCTGGCCAAGGTAAAGGGACGGCCGTTGCAAGCAATGCTCGAGCGAGCTCTGATCTCAGGGTTACATCATCCCGTCAGCAGGCGAAGTTGATGGGGTTTGAGACGCGAGTGGTTGTTTGAGTCAGGGAAAACTTAGCGCCTTGGCGTTTGCTTTCAATTCTTCGCGTTTGGCGACCAACGCTGCCCCCTTCCTTCTTCACCGTTACCCGTTATATCGTCGCGCGCTCGCCTTTCTGGCTGTACACAAACGATATAGCACCGCGCTTGGTCAGCGCATACGACTCCACCAGCTTTGCTGGGATCAGCATAGCTGATCACCCTCGGTCCTGTCCGTGTGTTCTCCCGTCTGAGGAGAACACTATCTTGCTCATTCCCACCCCCCTGTGTTCTCCCGTTTGAGGAGAACACTATTTAGCTCATCTTTACTGTGTTCTCCCGTCTGAGGAGAACACTATTTAGCTCATTTTCAGGATGTCTTCGGCAACTCCTGTTCCAACGCCCTCTGCTGAGGACTTCGAGCATGGAGCCACGGCGACCGTCGATGGAATCCAGCAGAGCATGTCCGGTGCACAGATCGACGAGTTCAGCAATCCGTTGGCCGACATACAGGACGCTCCGCGGAGGAAATGGCCTCAGACGAGCCTGAGACTGACCCCGCCATACTGGATTTTATCGCTGCGATGAAGGAACCGGGCGAGGTGAACCAACTCCCGATAGCGCCGCAAGAGAAGGTGGAGCCGCTGGCAGTCAACCAGCGCAAGGTCAAGACCCAGGACCTTCCCGAGGTTCTGAAGCAGCAGCTCATGTCCCAGGAGCACCTGCATCCAGGCCCCTACCAACATGTGTACAGCACGTTCGATGCGTCAGACGGTCCAACCGAGGAGCAGCTCACAAAACGCTGGCGAGTTGCCTGGAACGACAACAAGGCGAAGAAGAAGAAGACCAACAAGGGCGGCCCAGCCCCTGTCGCCCGGCCGGAGTATCATGAGGCCAAGAAGAAGATCAACAACAACTCTGATTTCGTTCAAGTTTATTGCGCCGATCTTCGCTCTGTGGTCAGCACCTTCTCCAACCCGGACACGAACGACAGGGTAGCTGGGCTGCAAGATTCGAGCTGTGTGCAGCTGGCATGGATTCCACACAGCCAGGTCCCGGGTCTGCAATTCAGGATCAAGCCCAAATTCCTGCCAGGCAAGCGTGGGAAGGATGTGACTATCACAATGCACGCCAACTGCCTCCGGAAGATTGATCAGGGTGAGAGGTTAGAAGTGGGCTTCTACATGTATATGGCTCACTCAGCATCGGGCACGGACTACAGGGCCGCAGGCATTACACCAGAGCAGATTCAGGCGGGTCTCATCGAGACGAGCTTGGTCCTACCAACCGATACGGAGCTGGAACATGTCGACTATCCGACCTGGGGAGCTCCCACCCGCCGGCCAATGCTCAAGAACTACGGCCAGGCCGAATACGAGCGCTTGAGACGCAGATTCACCGAAGGCGACACCAGTCTTACTCCAGGCGAGAAGGCCATTTACGGTTTGATGGAGAGCAGGGAGCTACAGGTTTTCAGCATCTGGAAGCTGGAAGGCAATGCTTTGCAGGTGTGCCAAGTATTCGCCGATTACATGAACAATGTCATGCTTGACGCGGGAGCAACCGGCAACTTTCCTCATTATCGGAGAGTCGCTGCGCATGCCGGCTATGATCTCGAACACTGGGAGGTCAAACTCGAGGAGTGTCCGCCTCCCCATCAGCTGGTGACTTTCTGGAAGGTTACCTACGCCGCGGATGACACGCCAATTCGCGCGGAACCATACCAGTGGAAGTCGTTCGTGCCTCTTGTCGACTACCCGGATGAGCAGTCCAAGTCGATTGCTATTCGCATTGCAATCAGTCGCAATCGCCGGTACAACAAGGCGGCCGTCCAAGAGATCCTGGACCAGGCGGTGATGAAGGCTGATTTCTCTTCTTTTGGCTGGACTTCGAACTTCTTCCTCTGTCGTATCTCCACAGATGCTACAGCTGCAGTCTTCGCCGACGAGAAGCGTGATCGCCTAGCGATCAACACCAAGGTCACGGTCACGATCATCGAGGACGGACCCTTCAAAGGCGTCAGTCTCCCAGGCTCGATCCAAGATGACATTGTTGCAGTGGAAGGGACCAATGAAGCCGAGTACACGGTGGCCATGACCATCGCTGGACCCAAGCCTGACCCCAAGCGCCAGTATCAGGTCAAGCTGGAGTTGCACGACGATGCCACGCCGGCCAATCGTCAGAACGGCGCCATAATCGACTTGTCGTATGGCGTGGAGCGCACGACGGGCGTCGATGTCAGTCATTTGGTCCTCTCTGCACCACGGACAATCCCGCTCGACGATGAGGACGCTCTGTATCAGGAGGTCAAGGATATTCCAGAGGCCGAGCAGACATACAACTCGATTATCGCGGCCCAGGGCATGAACACAGAGCAAACTCGCGCCGCTGAGCTTGCCTTCAAGAAGGGCTTTGTTTGGGTTTGGGGTCCTCCTGGTACTGGCAAGACGAACCAATTGGGTGGCATTGCCCTCGGTCACGTCGCCGTTGGGAAGCTGGACGGTGTCGAGAAGAGGCAGATCATGGGCTGTGCGCCGAGCAACGATGCAGTCGATGAAATGTGCCGCAAAGTCATCAAGGCTGCTGGTGGTGCGAAGGGTTTGAAGGACAAAGGCATTCGCATCTGTCGCTTCAAGAACGGCTATCTCGGCAAGGGGCCCAACACGCGAGGCACAGGATCTGCCTTGGCTGCCGCTGCCGCTGCCGATCGCGAAGCCGCTGATGCTCACGTTGGCGACGACGTCACGGAGAGGCTGTGGGCTGTGACAGAGGGCATCAGCATGAAGGAAGAAGATCTCGAGCTCTGGCCGTTTATGTTCCACAACCAGCGTCTGCAGTTCATCTACGATGTCAGGGCCACCTGTACATCCACGAGCCCACATCCGCTGTGGAGGGAGGCGGATGGATACATCACGCTCCGCAGGAATATGAAGAAGGCCATCAATAAGGGGCAAGCCGGAGAGGCCGAGAAGCTGAGGGACTCGCTTCGCAAGCAAGAAGCCACCTGGGATATCGAATTCCTGAAGGATGTCGATATGCTTTTCTGCACGAATAGCACTGCTGGGCACGAGACTTTGATCTACAACTTCCACCCGCAAGTCCTACTCAGTGATGAGGTGGCTCTCGGTCCGATCGGTGATGTTGCTACAGCGCTAGCGGCATCCAAGGAGTCCTTGAACACTGTGGTCATGGTTGGCGATCATCAGCAGCAAGAGCCAACGACTCTGATGCGCGGTGCGAACGAGACGATACAAGAAGTCTCCAGGTCGCTCTTCAAGATCATCGAGGGGGAAGAAGAGTACGACGGAGCCAAGGTTCAACTGGTCGAACAGCACCGTATGTGCCCGGCAATCTCGCGCTTCATCTCCGACAGATGGTACAACGGACAGCTGAAGAACCATCCGTCTGTGGTACAGAAAACCAACTTGGACCACACGCTCACGGCGGCCTGGAGTTCTTTGCTCCACAAAGGCTGGAGTGGAAGCCCGCGTGTCGCGGTCAACGTGAGCGGAGAGGAGCACGAGCCGGTCAGCGGGTCCAAGGTCAACATCAAGGAGGCCGAAGCTGTCATTGACCTGGTGGAATATTACCGCAAATTCCCGGTTCCATCAAACGGCCGCGAGATCCGCCTCAGTGACATTCTCATCGTCACGCCTTATGCTGGCCAAGTCAGTCAGATCTACAAGGAATTTGCCAGGAGGACAGGTCTCAAGGGCGTCGACAAGGATGACAAGCTCAGGGTCAAGACGACGCAGACCATCCAGGGCGGTGAGGGCAAGATCGTGCTCGTTTCGATGGTGCGTCGTCTCAGGACGAAGCCTCACATGGTTGGCTTCATCAAGAAATCTTCGCAGCTGAATGTCGAGTTCTCCCGGGCAATGAGGCAATTGGTTGTCTTTGGTAACTGGTGGGACTGGGCGATTGCGAGGAAGGAGGGCAAGGCGGCATTTGCCCTGGACAAAGACAACGCGCTCAAGACGAATCCTTGGTCGCAGTCGACGAAGGGAAAGCTGAGGAAGCTCATCGCCGTCATCGACGACTTCGTGGACCACAAGGACCTGGTCTCGTACAACTCCTTCCGGTCGATGGTCACTGCAACGGCGGTCAACCCGGCTGACGACATCAACGTGAAGGTGGAGTCATGGAGGACCAAGGACCTGCGGGCAGCCGGCAAACTGTTCGAGACCACTCCTGGCGGCGTTCCGAAAGGCCACAGCGCCATCACTGACCTGATGCATCGGGCGCAAGGTAAGAACAGGTCCGACGCCAGATCATCGAGCGGCTCTTGCGGTCAATCGACCGGTTGACGCGGTGATTGCTTGACATTGGTTAAGCTAGCTGTCGACCAGTTGAGCGGCTGATGAACTTGCTGAAGTGATCGATGACGTGCGCTCCATGCTGAACGTACCCATGCTAACAGCGACCTTCTAGGCAAGAAGAGAGGCCGCGATGCTCATGGCGACACTACGATGGATGTCGATGAGTAGTGAGAGATCGGAGTTCGTGCAGAGTAATGCTTTCAAGCTAAGTCTCCCTGCCCTCCTGCTTGCATATGCTAAGGTTCTGCAGCAGTCCTGAGCACGACATTAAAAGGCTTATCGGGATCCTGTGAGGTCGGGTGTCCTGGGCAAGACGTTAAAAGGCCTCGTGGTCTTTGGAGACCACAAAAAAGCGCTCGAAGCGTGAGGTACGTACGCGAGATCCGAGCCATGCATTGCTTGCTTGAACAATGACTGATCTCTATCACAGCAGTGGGTTTCCCGAAGTGACCTGGAATAATCGGACAAGACGTGGTCTTTGGAGACCGCCAAAAAAAAAAAAAAATTGCAGTGGCCTGCCAGGTAAGACAACCGCGGTCCGGCATACTGGGCAGTGGCTGACCAGGACAGGCGAGCATACCACGCTACAACGTCCAGCACGACCGTCGACCTTGGCTTGGCACCAGCTCCGTACACCGCTGCTACAGCACCTCACTGGCTGCTTGCCTGACGTTGCCTCGCCTCATCAACTGCCGGTGCAAGTATCCGTACAACACCAAGACAACCCGACATCAAGTTCTGGCACGCACACGCATACACGCATACCCACAAACAGCACCGCATGCAGCGCTCTGCGACTTTAGCCAGCATACTACAGCCAAGACTCCACCACCACACCAAAGACTCCGCCGCTACACTTATGCACGGCCGAAGCACACCCAGCCGTGGCTCAGGCACAATCTCACCCATCATGTCTTCCACGGCAGATAGAGAAGTGCGAACAGAAGTTATCGCGCTTTGGGTGGGAAGCGAAACCGCGTGCCCCACGACCAGCATTCGAGCAACGCATAGATTCTCCGCACTTGACGTGCCCAAAGGCATACGAATGCGCAATAGAAAGCATCCAATGTACACTCATGGCACCTGTATCGGAAGCTACTCAGGATGCTGGGCAGGGAGGAGGCTGTCAGCGAGGACGATGCTTTGACGCGAACTGTGGTTCGCGCAAGGACATTGGACTTGATGGTGGAAGGGCTGGAAGGAAGAAGTTGCACGATGTGTTGGCATGGGCGCTTGGGATGGGAGGTTGGCATGATGGCTGCGCGCAAGGACGTGAGCAAGGACGTGGGCAAGGACGTGGGCAAGGACGTGGGCAAGGACGTGGGCAAGGACGTGGGCAGGGACACTGGCAAGGACGTGGGCAGGGACACTGGCAAGGACGTGGGCAAGGACACTGGCAAGGACGTGGGCAAGGACACTGGCAAGGACGTGGGCAAGGACACTGGCAAGGGCGATGTCAAGCCGGCGGGCAAGGACTGACTAGGATGAGTAGTGTGGTATGGACGGTGGCCTCACTAGACCCGAAGGCGCTGTGATGAAAGGGTGCTCAACAGATATCTGAAGACATTAACATGAACGCGGTGTACCAAAGCAACACAGGGTTTCTCCTCAACCTCTCACAACGCCACTACAAACATGTTAAGCTTCTGGAATGCACACACATCACGCACTTGATTGGGAGAAGGCTCGTACCAGCCACACGCTACGCTGGAGCTCGCTCGATCGCTCGGTTAACAGATCAACCGGAATCGCCCTCCAAGTCTCACCATAACCGTAACGCTCGCGGTCGCTCCGCGCATGAATCCTGAGCAGCACCGGCTCGATCTGACCGCAGGTTGACCTGGTTCTGAGTTATACGGCTCCAACGCCCAGCCTTCAAGGCTTTGACAAGTATCTAACCATATGAGTAACCTCGACGACATGAGGGCAGTCAACTCCACAGCCACCGAAGATCCACTGATCTTTAGCATTGGATCCGCAACATACTCTTCTCACCCTTGCGGTTCTACGACTGGCCACACCACCACAGCCACCGAGGATCCACTGGCCCTTTAGCATTGGATCCGCAACATACTCTTCTTACCCTTGCGGTTCTACGACTAGCCACAACATCAGCTTCATGGCCCGGCATGTTGGTGGAGGCACGCCGCTGCCATATCTCGGTCAGGATTGGGCTCTGACTGCGGTCGTAGGCTGCTGGCTTCCATCGTTCTCCTCCGCTGGTCGTTGTCATGGCGATCATCGATAAGCTCAGGTGTAGAGCTAACGAGCCGGCCTCCGAAACGTTCCTCCGAGTGCCTTCGTATCTTCATACCGGACCTTCGCAGCACAAAATCAGCGCCGGGCTCCAACTTGGTGCGATCAAGTAACATTAAGACTTACATCAGCGGCCTTGGCCTCAGCCGACAACCCGGTTTGCCGGAAAGCGCCCGTGGAAGAGGTGCAGTTGCGACAACACGACATGCGACTAATGATGTCTTTTGCAGCGCTCTCGTGCTGTGCAGCGATCAGCCATGATCTAGTGGAGACAACTGCCTACGAAGGCACGACAGCCGTGCAGCGTGGAGACAGTGGGTTAGCACAACTCGTCAGCCCGGCGGACACGTACCTCAACCTCCGCCAATGAGAGTTCAAGCTTGACGCAGGCTGTGGCCTGGATGGGCCGTGTGCCTGGACACTGGTGTTCTTCGGTAACAACAATCTGGCTGGAGAGAGGCGCAGTCTGTCCGCTCAGTCCTGATCAACAGTATACTGGCGTTTGCTGGGGCGGCAGTTGAGTGGCGAGGTCGGTTGCTCAGTCCTGATCAACAGTATTCTGGCATTCTGGCATGCGATTCGAACGATAAGAAGGTCTGCTCAGTCCTGATCAACAGTATACTGGCGTTTGCTGGAGCGGCAGTTGAGTGGCGAGGTCGGTTGCTCAGTCCTCATCTACGGCAGAGGCGGTGTGGTCGAACTACTGCTGGCAGTCACAATCTGCCTCGTAATTAGCCAGGTTCTGAGCAACAATGCGCTGGCATGAGCTGTGGTCTGGTGGTGGTGCGGTGCGCCGTCACCAGTGCGGTGAAGGTTGCGGGCTCGAGCGGCGGTATATGAAGCATACTCAGTCCTGATTGACAGTATGCTGGCAGCTGGTGGAAGGTCGTCACGGGTGAGGGCGAAGGCGGTACACACAATGTGCTCAGTCCTGATCAACAGTATACTGGCCGGTGCTTGAAGGCTCGTCTTGTCGGCGACAGCTTTATACCTGCGTCTGCTGGGTGAGTAATACGACGAGGAGACGTCTTAGATGGTGCTGGGATAGTGGGCTCGCCAGTCCTGATACACAGTATGCTGGGCCTTTTCGGTGGTGGCGGTCGAGGTGGAAGGCTCGCCAGTCCTGATACACAGTATGCTGGGCCTTTTCGGTGGTGGCGGTCGAGGTGGAAAGCTCGCCAGTCCTGATACACAGTATGCTGGGCCTCTTCGGTGGTGGCGGTCGAGATGGAAGGCTCGCCAGTCCTGATACACAGTATGCTGGGCCTCTTCGGTGGTGACGGCGGTCGGGATGGAAGGCTCGCCAGTCCTGATACACAGTATGCTGGGCCCATGATGGTGACGGCACAAGGTTATCATAGACGGAATGACATGAAAGTTGAGAAAAATATGAGGGCGATTGACACGGGAGAAACTTTCAGACGACGAGAAGAGACGTGAGGAAGCTGCAAGATCGGTCCTGCCGTAGGTGCGACAGCCAATGTTCAGGAGGAAGGGGCGGTCGCGCTTTCCGCACCATTGACCTCACCTCTACTTCTGCTTTCTTCCGTCTCGTTTCTTTTTCCTCTCATCATGTGCAATACCAGTACGCGTCGCCAGCTCACCTATCACTGATATCGCATTTTGTTCGTTGTGGATGATCGGCCTTAGGCCTGGTCATTCGTCCCCTTGTCTTCTCCCGTCTGAGGAGAAGACTATTGTGCTCATCTTCCCTGTATTCTCCCGTCTGAGGAGAATACTATCTTGCTCATCTTCTTTGTGTTCTCCCGTCTGAGGAGAACACTATTTTGCTCATTTCACCATGTCTTGGTTTCCAACCAACTGGGACACTTGGTCATCGCATCCTCCTGCGCATGGAGTTGGTCAAGCGGGCAAGCGCGAGCGGGACCGCTGCGAGGAGCCTGACCATCTTGTCGACTCCGACTGGAACTTCTGGGGAAGCCCAAGGACAGCGGCGTACTACGACAGGAGGCATGGACGCGGCTCTTTCTTCCAATGGAAGCAGAACTTCGAGCAACGCCTGAACCAGACACTGGCCATAGAAGACGGCCCGCTGATGAACATCAGCGACCATGACCGGGCAGCACTCTTCAAGTCTCAATGGGAGGCTTTCGAAGCAGACTATGCGATGCTTCATCCGGAGCTGACAGAAGAGAACGACGATTATGTGCCGTGGCATGATGATTCCGAGCAGCAAAACGACCCGTCTGGACCGGAGGAGGATATGTCAAAGCCGCCAACGCCGGGCAGCAAGAAGCGGCCGGCAGAATCACAGCTGGTAGGTGAAGCATCCTCCAAGCGGGCCAAGGGCGACGTCTCGTCCAGCAAGGATGAGACGCTTGCATCGTCAGGGCCGCTGCAGCAGCAGTCATCGACCAGCACGAGCTCCACCAACAAGAGCTCCACCAGCATGCGCTCGACCAGCGCCTTGCACAGTCAAAATGACCGCGGGAATGCGATTGACCTCCAGGATCCTGCGGTGTTGGCAGATATCCCAGAGTCTGACGGTGTGACAGCGGGAATGTTTAGCCAAGCCGAATGGAATCAAATACGGACGACATTCCAGCAGCACAAAGGTCCCGGTTCTCAAGTGCTCTTGCAGATCATGGGAAAGTACGATGCGAAAGCGGTCCAATCTACTCGAGGACAGCAAAACGTCAGGCATGGTGGCGCAGAGTGCCTGGCCAGCAACAAGGCATCAGAAGGAGCACACCTCACATTTGGTGATTGGTTAAGGCTGTTCTCCACATCGACTACTGATGCTGCATGGATGACAGACTCTCTTCTGGACGTTGATATCTCATCGCAGCAGTCTCACTTCAAGGAGGGTGCATACTTCTGGGCGCCCTGCCTTGTAGCAAAGTTCAACAGTGCATTGTCAGATGCAGAGACGGCCAACAGACAGCTCTTGGCGACGATGGCCAGCAGTAATGCGATAGACTGGCCAGCTTCTCACATGCCTGCGAATGCGACCTCGTTGCACTTTCTCTGGAATCCGGACGGAAACCATTGGATCGCAGTCGAAGCAGTCCCGAACTTCACGACGAAGCAAGGCGACATCAACGTGTATGACTCGTATTTCAGCAGGGGGAAGAAGCGTACTGTCGAGCGAGCACGGGCTATCTTGCCCAACATACTGGGTTTCATCAGCAATCGTCCAGATCTGAGACAGACTTGGAACCAGGTCGCCAAGTGGACGGTGTGCTTCTTCAATTGCCCGCAGCAAGACCCGGCAGACACCTATACGTGTGGGCTTCTTGCCGCCGACAACTGCCTGCGCCGGCTCCTGGGCGACTATATTGGTCCTCAGAACCTCTTGGGAATGTCTGTCACGGATTACGCAAAGGACCTACGGCTCGCCATGCAGAAACGCCTGTTGAAGCTGTTCTTTGGCGAGGATATTAGTCCTGATCAGCTGCTCAGTGGCAACTCTGGCATCAGAGATGCGAGCAAGGTAAAGAGCCGGGTGGAGCACGTCGGTAAAGTGCAATCCCGAGCCATGGGCGACCGTGGTCGATTGGAGGAGTGGAAGAATGTGCTCAGACGCCACAAAAGCACAGTATTCACCGCGCCATTGTCTGAGCTGGTGGATTCCTTCGAGTATCGAGCGTCGACTGCAGCCACGGAAGCCAATGAGTTCGCACGGGCGCAAAACGAGAAGGTGGCGCCAGAGACCATGTCCACGCCTTGTGAGATGCCGAATTACATGTCATCGCTCGATATGAGTTCACCTACCCGTGGACTGGCAGGCTTGAGGCTGGACGATGTCTTGTCCGTCTTGCCAAACGGAGCTATGCGGACCAGCTGGGCTACCGACTCACTCCTGGACTTCCTCGTTCTTGCGACAATGCAGGACGGCACAGCGCGGCGGAACCATGCCTACATTGCGCCCATAGACGACGTACATCGCTTCAGGGGCGCGGGTGCCGCGGATGGAAAGACCAGCTTGCAACGCGCGATGCAAGAGGCTACGTCGTTCGATCCATCGAGGCACGACCCAGCCACGTACTTTCCAGCAAGTGCAATGCCAAATAATGCCCGCACCCTGTCGCTTATCTGGAACTTGGATGGCAATCATTGGGTCCACGTCTTCATGGAGGTGAATGCGGAGAAGACAATCGGCAACATTTCCGTCCATGACTCTATCTTCAGACCGGCTATGGTCGTACCGCCGAGCATACTGGAAGAAGCACCGCTCCTAGCGAAGCTGGTGTCTATGCGTCCTTCGCTGGGATGGCATACGGTCGAGTGGCGGCAGCCGCGACTTGTAGCCTGTCCAAGACAGCAAAACGACTCGGACTGTGGCTTCTTCAGCTGGTATTTCGCCAAGCAGACTGCACTTCACGGCGTTGATCGAGTGGCCGAGGAGAGTGAGACTGCGCCTGAACTCGGCCTTCAGCTGCGATTGAACGTCTTGACAGCGATCTATCGATCTATCCTACGCAAGGACATTGGGGCAGTGTCTGCAGCGAAGTGGTTGACCGCCCGTCCCCCAGCAGCAGGTGACAATCGGAAAGGTTCAGGTGCGAAGAACAATACCAGGCAAACCACCGGCGGAAAGACTGCCGCTGCGAAGACTGCCGCTGCGAAGACTGCCGCTGCGAAGGGGCCTGCCGCCGCCAAGACCGCGAAAAAGAGTGCTGGCTCGAGGCCAGATGGCAAGTCGACGGACTCAGCAAATGGTTCGTCGGCCGCAGACTCGAGTAATACGAGGAGCAGCCATGACGCCGGTGTCGGTTTCACCGAAGATGCGGACTTCGATGTCGATGACGACGTGGAAGATGAGCTTGCTGCGAAAGCTGCGTGGACTGGAAACAACTGGAAGATTGACGTCCGCCAGCTACTCTGCAACATCATGCTCAACGCACCTGATCGCACATTCCCCGAGACTGAGCTCTGCGACTCGGTCTGTCGGGAAGCCCAAACGCTGGCCACTGAGCGCGGCTTCGATATCACCGACGAACTGGAGATACTTTGCAATCGAACAAAGTACATGTTGACTGCCTCGCCGGAGACGTTCGTCAGGAGCTCAGCCGACATCGACCCAGCTTTGCTTGAGAATGGCGAGGAACCAGAGTACTTCCTTGACTTGCGACCAGGACACTGCGTCAACACCGACACTCAAAACGCCTTGCTGGAGAAACCCCTGGATGTGGCTGTCAACGCCCGGGACCAGCGTCACTTCAAGTTGATCGTGTCAATTGTCCGTAGCAGCGGCAAGTTACGGACTACCGACCAGTTTGCACAGCTTGCAGACCGATGCCGAGAGCAGATAAAGGCATATTGGTCGATGTATGTTCCGCACGACGGGCTACCCGAAGAAACAAAAACTTGGCCGTCTTCACCGGCGGAAAACTGCTGCTCTTGGACAGGGTACTCGTACAGCGGCTCGAGTACTGATGTCTTACTGCATCCAGAGGCCGAGGGTCAAGGTGGGATGGCCGGGAAAGCAACAAGAGATATGCTGCAAGAGATAAATGATCAGGCTGCGGCTGTGGGTCAGTTTGCGGATGTAGCACTTCTCCAGGGTGGCCCGGACGGTGGGTCAAGCAACAACAGGACCTGGAAATACCTGCGCGACCAATATCCTTCCATCCGTTTTCGAGTAGTGATGGTTGTACATTGGACTTGGAACAATGCCGATTTTGAGATGGACAGTGCAGGGAATGGATGGGCATCTTTCGATGTCAATCTTCTGGCCGACCTATACGAAGGCGAGCAACAGGACCAAGCTGTTCCCGGTGTCGAAACTCATACGCGGTTTCTGACCGCGTGTCAGCTGGTAGATCATCATAAGATAGACCATCGCGTGGGGTGGAAGATGAGGCAAAGCCTTGGCCTGCATCTGACTCAGCACCATCTTGTGGCATCGGCACTCACCAGGGCAGGGCGGAAAACATTTGATCTCTACAAGGAGACTCCTGGTCACATAGCGCAGGTTGCCGTCGACATTACACGATGGCACGACTTGTTGCGCTGTCCAGACTGTAGCTTAACTGTCACGTCGACTACTAATATGCGGCAACACTGCAGGTACTATTGTCCGAAGAGCAAGGAGAGGTGTTGCGACATTTGTCAACGAACTTTCGCACAGATCGATTTCCCAGCTCATCGGAGCGATTGCCTGAAAGAGGCACACAGGGCAGCGGGATCGCCTCATCAGGGCCAAGTCGGCGCACATTCAGAAGTGAAAGAGGCACACGACCTGTTGCGCTGTCCAGACTGTGGCTCAACTTTCAAGAATACTAGTAATCTGCGCGTACACTGCAGGTACCGATGTCCGAAGAGCAAGGAGAGGTGTTGCAACATTTGTCACCAAGTTTTCGCACAGATCGATTTCCTAGATCATTGGCGCGATTGCCGGAAAGAGGAGGGGTTCAAGTGTGACCTCTGTCCCGAAACAGTAACCTTCGGCGATCGGAAAAATCTGGACAGTCATCGGCTTCTCAAGCATGGCATTCGACCTCCGGGAGCTCCGAGAAACATTTGTCTACATTGTGGAAAGGAGTTTCGGCCGAGAGGTTTGGGAATGCATGAGTCGGCTTGTCGAAAGCAGTTTAGATCCGGCGCAGCCTAACTGCCATCACTGGGCCTTCCAGCAGGATGGCCAGCGTAAGTTTTTCGTACCCGGCGCTGGGATCGCAAGAGACTAAGAAGTGTATGCAGGTCAATATTCAGCCATCTTTGGAAGATGTACAGAAGATTATAGAAGCCGGCAAGAGCCTAAAGAACCCGCCGAACCTCATACCCATCTGCGCCTCCATATCTTCAGAGTTCTTGACGCCCAGCTCGATCTACTTGAAGATCAGCGCAAGGTAAGCAGCTTAGATGCGTGCCTTCCCAACTTGGACATCGAGCTCAAAGTAGTGCAGCGCCAAAAGCAAGCTCTCCTTCCTCTTCGAGTCCGCCGCCACCACCGAGACCATTGGTCGCTACAGCTTCGTCGGCGCCGACCCGCACAAAACCCTCGTTTCAGGCCCCGACCATGGCCTCGAAGCAGACCCGCTGCCACGCCTGGCGGAAGAGCTGGCCCAGCACAGATTGGCAAGCGTGCCTTCCCTGCGCCTCCCGCCGATGACAGGAGGAGCGATCGGATATGTGGGCTACGACTGCGTCAAGTACTTTGAGCCGAAGACGAAGAGGGACATGAAAGATGTGCTCAAAGTGCCGGAGAGCTTGTTCATGCTGTTTGATACCATCGTGGCTCAGGATCACTTTTCACAAAGGGCGATGGTGATTACATACCTACACGTTCCAGAGGCAGGTGCTTCAGCAAAGGCGCTTTCGGATGCATACGAGGCCTGCAGGAAGACGATTGCAAGCTACATCGAGATTCTGCGGACGCCTGACCTGCCTCTTCCGCCGCAAGGACCCATCAAGCTGCAGCAAGAGTACGCGAGCAACATCGGCCAGCCAGGCTACGAAGGCCACGTCAACACTCTGAAGAAGCACATCGTATCCGGCGACATCATCCAGGCTGTCCCCTCCCAGCGAATCGCCAGACCCACAAGTTTACATCCCTTCAACATCTACCGCCACCTCCGCACCGTCAACCCTTCGCCTTACCTCTTCTATATCAGCTGCGAGGACTTCCACATCGTCGGTGCCTCACCCGAGCTCCTCGTTAAAGCCGAGGCCAACGGCCGTGTCATCACGCACCCCATCGCGGGAACAGTAAAGCGCGGCCCCACGCCCGCCGAAGACGAAGCACTCGCCACGACTTTGCGGGAGAGTTTAAAGGACAGAGCAGAGCATGTCATGCTTGTCGATTTGGCCCGTAATGATGTCAACCGTGTCTGCGACCCCTTGACCACTCGCGTCGACAAGTTGATGGTCGTCCAAAAGTTCTCGCACGTCCAGCATCTCGTCTCTGAGGTCTCAGGTATCCTTCGACCAGGTAAGACGCGCTTCGATGCCTTTCGCTCGATCTTTCCAGCTGGCACAGTCTCTGGCGCACCGAAGGTCCGTGCCATGGAATTGATTGCCGAGCTGGAGAGGGAGAAACGAGGCGTCTATGCCGGCGCGGTGGGCTACTTCGGCTACGATACTGTTGATCCACAAACTGGAGAGGAGGCGGAAGGAGCAATGGACACGTGTATCGCCCTGCGGACTCTGATGGTCAAGGATGGTATTGCGTACCTGCAGGCCGGCGGAGGTATTGTGTTTGACAGTGACCCGACTGAGGAGTACGAGGAGACAATGAACAAGGCAGCTGCGAACATGAGATGCATAGAGCAGGCTGAGAAGCTGCACTACGAGGAGCAACAGCAAAACGGTTCACTCGCCACGGAGGAAGGGAATGGTGAGCCCGTTGGGCCGGAAAAGGTGACTTTGGCGGCTGGCTAGAAACACAATCATCGCCGTTTTGATGCTATAGTACAGTCAACCGTCCTTATGTCCGCACTTTCAACCTTGCCATTCTCTCCTACTCGTCATCAGACTCGCTGTCAGCGACCTGCACGTCGTCCATGGCTTTGCCCGTCACGCCTGTGGCAAGGCTCAAATTCGTAGTCTTGTTGACGTCGTACAATGTCTTCCTCTGCACTGTGTTGACCTTCGCGAACCCGCTTACGCTCGTGCCCACGTTCGTGGTCGTGCCAACGACAGAGGCAGTCGGCGTAGCGGAGTTCGAGGCGCCATTCGACGTGCCACCAATGCTGAGGCCCGCCATAGTGCTCGGCAGCTTGGCGCCGTCGCCATCATCGTCGCTGACGGAGTCGCTGTCATCGCTGTCGTCCCCTGCGGAGTCGTCCTCGCTACTGCCACCCGGCTCCATGTTCGCGCGCTTCTCCATGCCTTGAAATCGTTAGCGGATGTCGACATGAAACAGTAGGGCTCTATCCATATCTGAGCTTACATTGCCAGCAATAGGCCTTGTCTGGGTTCCTCAGCTGGGCCTTGGAGAACTTGTCCCTGCCCTTCCATTCACCGCAGCCGTGGCATTTGAATTCGAATTGCTGTTGCGGAGTACAACGCATGCAGGGGATGATCTCGCGCGTGGTGGTGTTGACCGCCTTGCCCGCCTGCTTCGCCGAGTAGATTTCGCTCTTAAGGTGGTAAAGATTCTTTTTGCTGAATGCGCCTGTGTCCTTCACGATCTTGCAACTCTTGCACTTGATCTTGCCGTCGATGTTGATCTTCCTGTGTCGTTACGTGTCAGCGATGCACTTCCAGATTTAGCGCTGATGGTATACATACTCAATGACTGGGTTTGAGCGGTAGCCGTTGGCGAACATTTTGATGATGTGGATGGCTGAGGCTGTGGGTGTGCTGTATGATGGATATGTATGTCAAGGAAAGAAAGTCGGAAAGGAGCAGATACTTATGCTCAGGGCTCGTGAGTTTCCGCAATGTGGGTCCAGCCTTGTGAGGAAGGAGCGAGCGCATGTGCTTGCGCGCCTGCCTTCGATGTCCTCACATGCTATCACGCGACATCAGCCACGTGCTTCATTCGAGCATCTAAGGACCGAATTGATAGGCGAGTGAAGCTGAAGTACCTTGAAGCAACGCCCATGCTTCGGCGCCTGCCTCCAGACCATCTTCCATGATGTCTTTCGAGGCGCAGCACGTACCTGATATCAACACGTCGCAACCCAGACCAGCCAATGCTTAGAGCGGACACCTTCATGGAGAGACACATGCTTCCGCACGTGTCTGAAGGCGTTCCCAAGCTATAGGTACATCGCGAAATCAGCCATGTGTCACGTTCAAGACTGTGAGGACCAAACCAACGTGAGAGGGAAGAAGAACAGATCCAACAAGAGTGAAGATGTGGAATACAGAGGTCATCATGACCGATACCGCTAATGCAAGAAGCAATGAGAAAGCATGCTCGCCTGACCCAAATCTAGAACATGGCTCTTTCTTGTATTGACACATGCCAACGCTTCTAACCCTCCTGCTCTACTGGTTCTTCTCGCATAACGTGCGTGAAATCTAGGTGGTAGCCGCGGCTCTAAGAGGTGTGTAGTATTACAGGTCGAGGTATAAGAGTACATAAGTGGTGGCGGGGGGTATGGCGAATGAGATGCGCGTCGCTGCAGCATCTACTTGGTCTCCTCGCGGAGGAAAGTGATCAGGTCGTTCCTGTCCTTGGCCTTCTTCAGGCCACCGAAAGCCATCTTCGTGCCAGGAATGTACCTGATGGTGGTCAGTATAAGGATCTCACGGTAGAGTGCTACTAGCTGCTCTGCTCACTTCTTTGGGTTCTCGAGGTACTCGAACTGGATCATTGTCAGCATTTGCAGCCCACTTCCTAGGTCTTATGGTTTCAACTTACGAGAGTGTCCTCCTTCCACTCAACGTTCGCCTGCTTGTTCGCGTCGGTGTATGAGAAGCCCTCGACGGAGCCAGTGTGGCGGCCGAAGAGACCGTGGAGGTTGGGGCCGATCTTGTTGCCCTCCTCAGCCTTTAGGTTATGGCACTGTTGACATCTTGTCTTGAAGAGGTTGGCACCCTTCTTAGAGTCGCCTGCATGATGCTATCAGTGATTTGTTCCCCGAAAAGTGATGGTATCGCATGAGCGATCGACAAGGCGCAAAGCTGGGCGCTGAGGATTGCGTGTTCGAAAATAGGTCGGTTGCACTCGATGTCATTAGGACATTGTCCTTGAGCACTCCCTTGCCTTTATGCGCCTCTTTCACGCTCCCCGCGCAAGACCTTTTGCGATCATCCCTATTGATGATACGTACCGTCCGAGAAGCTGTCCTTGCCCATTGTGTCTGAGATATATGTGGTAGATGTCGTAGAGACGTGTAATGGACGGTTCAATGAAGATGGATATGGTTGTGAAGTGTTGATGTTGTGGTGTGGATGGACGAGATGATGATGCCAGTGAGAAAGAAGTCCAAGGAAAAGATCAACGGCATGCGGCTCTGCGCCGGTTATTCCCTTTTGGATGCGTCCCAGCACGCTCGGCCAATGAGCGTGTTTCTGCTGACTTCCGATTCTCTCCGACTCTTTGCGCCACGCACCAGCCGCAAACGGTCCAAGTGTCGTTTACCTCACGAGTGCTTTCCCACCTGGACGCATCCTTTCATGCAATGTAAATTCGTCGACAGAGTCGAGACCGCAGTTTGCATGGCAGGTACAATGACATAGTTGCTTAGCACTTCCCAGCGGTGCCACGCGCGAGAAACAAGGACCGTAAAACTCAATCTGGGATCTCTCACGGTGACGTTTGCGCTAGGAAAAAAAAGACACGGCATAAGCGATGCCACGAGACTGCTTATTGGCTGGAATGGTCTGCCATGTTGTTGCCTCAGAAATGGGCTGGCGAAGATGAGCACAGCTGTTGAGACGTACGCAGCAAGAATTACGGACCTCACGGAAATGGGGCAGAGAATTGAACGAGAAATTGCTCAAAATCTAAGTTGAAGTCATAAGGTAGGCAAATAGTGAACGCCCTGGATCTATCCCGCCTATCGCTTTCTGGGTATCATGAAGAAGCAGTAGCCAAACCGCGTATTCCTCATTGGAGTGATGCCAATCACTCCCATTTGGTCTTCCATTCGTCCGCAATATGCTGCAATTCCCTATTAAGCCGTTTCTCATCATCTGCAGTGCCTGTGCCTTCCTTGCTGAGACGTTTGGCTCGGCGGATGATATCCTGATACCGTTCTTGGAGCCGAATTTCCGCGTCGCGCCTCTCTTTTGCTTTGCGTGCCAGATATCTCGTGTCGTTCTCTTCAATTGCTCGCTGGAACACCTTCCTCATTCGTCGAGAGTAGAGCTGACAGCTACTGCCAATTCCTTCGCTATACACTGGCTGGATGGTGCGGTTGAATCGCATCGCCAGATCATTGTTGCGCTTGACTTCCGGCTCCACGATGGCGTCGAAGCAGTCTTCGCAGACAGTGAACTCCGGGATTTTGGGCGAGAAATGCCACAGTCCACCGATGAGTAATGTGTCCTTAGTGCAATCACGCAGCTGCGTTTTACGTTCCACGAGATCAATGAATGCGACCTTGTCGGCTACCTTGTGCGTGTCCAGTGAACGCTCGTGGGTGGTGATCAGTGCGTCGAGATAGACATTGAAGCGATTGCTGTCGACTCGAAAAGCACACCTATACTTTCCGTACGATGCACGATTCGGCAGTGGCACAAAGAATCCATTCAATGTGGGTAGGAGGCGCTCGATCTTCCTAACATCTGCGTAACACAGATGGAAATCGCGGACGTAGAGCCCTTCCGCATCTCTCAGCCCGTACCAGGTCCGGACAGCCTCTTTCTCACCAGGACACGGTTCAGACGTTTCTTCGATGTCGGCAACATCTTTTAAAAGTGTGAGATCTGTCCGATGCTGTTGCAACGTCAGCACCCAAGCGAGACGAGTCCAGTGCGATGCACCGAACGAGCATTGGACTTTAGAATTGAAGTTGAGTTGAGGCAATCGGCGTACAGAAGGCCTGAAGATAGTGCGCTCGAAAACGTTGTCCACGCAAGCTGGACAAAAGACCAATTGCGGAGCGCCAATTACGGTGTACCAGTCATCGAAGCCAGCAACCGGGACAGGGCGAGGGCAGTCCGGAAGACCCTTCTTCAACAGCGCTGCAAGTTCTCTCTTTGTTTGTGATGATGCAGCAAAAGCCCTCGGTTTCTCGTCAGGCTTGTATCTACCGCTATCAGCTGCCACATCGGGAGTCGCGGAGTATCGAGTGTACAGTGAGGGCCGCGAAGTTTGATCAATGGTTGAGGCACGGGCCGTTCTGGACGGTGAAGCAGCACGGGACAAAGTCTTTGCCACGCCGTCAGATGGTACTCCAAGGGTGCGAGCCGGCATGTATTGATACTCTCGTTCTGATGGCATGTAAGAGCTCGCAAAGTTTGGGCTGTCATCGACCGGGTATGGTAGGCTGCTACTCGTTCCAGTTCTCATAGGGCCATATGGTCGGCGTACATCGTCAACGGAGTCTTGCCGCATTGACTGCTGGAGACGAGACGACGTCTTTGGCCGGCGAGCTGCATTTGCTGCAAGTAAAGCACTCCAGTCCAGATCAGTCCTAGGCAGCTTTGGTGAGTCTCCCGGAGTTTGAGGAGACGGAGTAGATGGGTGAGAGCTAGACATTGAATCCTCATGCGACGAGCTATTTTGCTTGTCATGGGGATACTCCCAGCTAGTTCTCGGTGAGCGTCGAGGCGAGTGCTCTCGATGGGATGCTGATGAGACATAGGATGCCGCAGAGACGCCAGAGACGACCGAACCAGCCGGTGAGACACCTCTGGATGAGCAGTAGCTTCCTTCCCGAGATCGTGGCCATACATCCAGATTGCCAGGCGTACCGGGCGCTGAGTGGATAGCTACATCATCAAGCTCGCTTAAAGCATTAGAGGCCATCAATGGAGATGGTCGTCTGGTTTTGTCCGCATTAAGACGTGGTAAGCTTGGGACAGTATTCAAGGTATCTGTATTTCTACGGGCACCAAGGTGTCTCCTGCCAGGGGGAGCGTTCGTATTCGTTGCGAAGTCGACGATAGATGTACGTGAGCCCGTGCTCCGTACATCTATCCCATTCCTGACAGGACTCGGCCCTCTTCTACTATTGTCACGGTCATCGTCGAGCACGGCATCGTCGTTCGAGCTGTAGCTGGAGAAATAATCTTGACCAGCTCTCGCAGATGGGCTTGCCCGGCGGGATTCAACCTGGGGCGTTGACGGCTTGGATGACGGCACAGACTCCCTATGTCTCCGCCGCCCAAAGCCGGCTAGCGGTGGCGTCAGGCTGTCGGGCGACAAGAACTGGCTACTCGAGGAATGATCCTTCTTGAGCGGTGTTGGTTTACTGAATGCATATGGCGACGACGTCCGTTTTGACATTTCAGGCACGGCATTGTTCAGATTCGTGTTGAGCTTCGATGGCCTTCGCCGAAGCGTTCGTGCCCTTTCATCTTCGCTTGTTGGCGGTGTGGGTATGCCATTCGAAGCGGCCTTGTCCCTCTGCTCTGAGGCCGACGCATTGACATTGCGTTTCTCTGGCTTGGCAAGGTGTTGGAAATACTCAGGTACCTCTTCGATGAGTTGTTCTTGATCGACCGTACCCCGCGATGGTGGCGCCTCAGCTTTCTTGACCTCCCTCAACAGCGCCTGCGCACCTGCCTCCTTTGCCAACGACTTCACCTCCTCTTCGACAAACGGCTGAGGTGGCCATGAATACCGCCTGCGGCTTAGCGACCGGCGCCGATGAGGCCTGCCATAATCCACAGACGGCGCGGGAGGGTAATAGCCGGAGTCTCGTGGATCGTAGCTGCGCCTGAATGCCTTTCGCTCACTGCCAGATGGGACTCGAGCCGTGTCTGCCTCACCGCCTCGAGGATGGCCTGAACTAGCGTACCCCGCGTTGGTTGTTGGATAGTAATGAGGCTCGTGGTCTCGCAGAGGATAGAATGAATCATGCCGTGAAGTACGTTTTCGATCGTGTGCGTCGTAATGAGAAGCCATCAAGGCTATTCTGTCGCTTCATGAGAGGCACAGGTTTGTTGTAGAATCGCAGGTGCGATCACTGATCAAATTGAAGAAGTGAATTGATTGAGGGGCAGCGAGGCCCCCTCGGCCCTGTCGACCTTACTCCACCTGGTCTATGCAGCGGTGCGTTTCAAATTGCTTCCAAGAAGAGGAGAGAGGCACGCATCTGATGTTTAAACTGGGGTAAATAGGTTCTACTGCGAAGTATCGCAGCACTTGACCTGCCGCAGATCGCCACATGCTCTACCACAAGCTGCATGTTCACCGCTTTTCCACAGGTACACGCCCAATCGCTACACTGCCTTGCCCTCCAGGGTTTTGCAGGTCGTACCAGCGCTACATCAGCCGATTGCTTGGGTGTGTGCCGACTGGCGACTCGAGGTCAAGTTGTTGGGAGCCGATTGCCCTACGCATTTGGCGTTGAAGTGCCAAGCAATGCACGATTGGTACCTTGTCTTAGTGTCAATCAATCGACAGCACATTTGGATCAATAATGCTAAAACCTGAATCGGCCCTCAAGCCCGGCACAATTCGAGCCTACAAAAGTTTCTAACACCGGTCTGCCCATATCATCTCTGATAGAGATGCTAGTCTGCTGGACACCAGCCCGCGTTGTACCACAACAGGCACGTACCCACAGCTGTGCGTGGACAGTCCGAATCTCGAAGCAAACTTTTCTCCGCGCATTCATTTTGGCGGCCTGAGACTGCGCCCTGTTCGTCCCGCCGAACACAGATGCGCCATTGCCGGTCGTTCCGATTACGTGCATGCATGCTGCGCAGACAGCATTGATATTACAGAGTCCTTAGGTTCCAGAGAATAAACCCAGAGACCACAATAACGCCATTGATAATGACGCCGACCCTCGGAAACGTATGCCGAGCTAGATTCGCCATCATGCATAACAGTGAGTAGTGACATGCAGCAATGAGCAGACAAGGGCGGGGACGCCCTGGGCAGCACTGCGTTGTGTAACACAGTCTCATTCAGAGGTTGCCAGCTTCAGGACTTGCCCAATGTGTGCATCAAAAGGTTCCCAGAAGCTGTTGAGCATGTCCTGGCTGATGTCTCTGGAACGCAACTCGTGTTCACCCATCAACATGCAAAGCACAGCCTCTGGTCCATGTACCTCCCGGACGTTGCCGATAGCTGCATGGAGGCCCAGCAATTTTCATGCAGCTAGGCCTTAAATACTTCGCACTTCAACCGACTGGTTGAACCCCTAGTTCAACCGCTCGTAGTTAAACTAGTTGATGCTCTGTTATTAGTATGTCCGTACTACTTGAATACTCTATATGTTACTTGTCTAATCAACTAGTACTAGAGGTAGTATATCTAATATAAGCTAGCTATATGTACTAGAGGTATAATTATTTATTATAGAAGCTAAATAATTATTAAAAGATAGTAGAAGATAGTAGAGTTAAGATTATATACTAGTATAACTTTATTATAGCTAGAAGCTTATCTTAAAAGACTATATCTTAATAACTACTTAGTATTAATATATAATTGTTAGCTTATAAAATCGCCTAGAATTAGAGTAATTAGCTCATCTATGTCATAATTGCTAACTCGTTGTTGTTGTTGTTGTTGTGTTATTAAAGCTAGTAATGTACTCGGATAGATGAAATTTGTCACTCGGATATTTATCAAAGCCCCGTCCAAACCACTCGTAACAATGTTGGTCCCTCTCGTCGCGCGCAATCATGGCTGCCATTCCTTCGTCTCCTTCTCCCGGCGAGGAGGTTCTGTCACCTGCATCACCCTCACCCTCCGTCTTTTCGCGACCGTCGTCTACAAGACGCTTATCGTCTCAGACGTCTCTCTCCAACTCCACGTCCTGCAACCTGCCCGAGTCGCCCTCGTGGCACTTCCCGGGACCGAGCAGCAAATACCATATACGCGAAAACCGAAGAGGCATACGCGCTTCTCGAGTACTGTCACGACTCCCATCGGTCCGGTCCTGTCAACAGCGAGTCGCGCGCATCGGAGGACTCAGAGCGCGTTGCAAAACCACGCGCAACGCTTCTCTCCCACTTCAAGTACCGCCGGCAGTCGCAAGAGTTCACTCAGCCGCTTCCCGGCCTTCAATCCGACCATGTTACCCAAGACGCCGGTCAAGAGCCCGGCTCATCTGCGCCTGCAGGACTCGCCCTTCAGTGATTACTTCACCGACGAAGCGCGTTCAACATTTGCGCCGTTCACACCCAGCGGGCCCGCGCAATGGCACGCGCCTTCACAGGACGTGCAGAACCTCCTGCTCAGGTTGAGCAAGCTACAAGGACAACTGATGCGAAGTGGGGACTACGAGAAGGAGACCGTGGAAATCGTGCGGGCTGGTGTCGACGAGATCGATGCAGATCTCGACGCGCTGTTCAGTCATTCAGGGAGTACGCGGGAACCGCAGTTGAAAGACAGCGCGTTATTCATGGACGAAGAGCAGGCTGAAGCCTCACAACAGACACCGCAGGAGGAGACCCGCGAGGAAATAATTGATAATGGCACTGCAGGCAGTGTGGCCAACAGCATAATCGAGGAGGAGGTGGAAGAAGACGCGAGAGACGAGCAACTGGCAGAAGCGCAGCACATATTAGAGGATCTCACCAGAGCGCAAGAAGAACTACGGAAGCGTCACGCCGAGATGGTCGAATTGAACGATGAGCAAGTCAACGAGCTTGAAGAACGTGACCACAAGATCGAGCAGCTGCAAACAGAGAATGAAGCTTTGAAGAGCGATCTGAGCTTCGACCACAGTGAACTTCTGTTCTTGAAGCTGCAGATGAAGTCGCTCGAGCTTGAGTTGGAAGAGTTGGCCGACAATGACTACCGCATCGTACACGTACACAAGAATGGCCGTCTCGAGACCAAGCGGGCCAAGAGTGAAAGCATCATGCACACCATGAACGGATGGCGACAAGACTGGCACGATGTTGACCTGCGGCTGCGACGAAGGAGGAGTCAGTACAGCTCATACTCTTCGAGTGACAGTGAAAGAAATTCTGAGGCTGACCTCAAAGGTACGGTGCTCGGCGAGGATGGGCACTGGTGCGTGGAGACTGTGAAGGAGGGCAAGGAAAGAGTTTCGAGTATCCTTGTTCGACGAGTGGACAAGGACAAGTCTGAGCAGGCCAAGAGCGATAAGGACGAGATTTCAGACGAGAGCATGCCGATTTATACCAATCAAGGCTGTCAGACTGCTGGAGAGACAACGCCGAGAGCATCTTACTCCGAACAGGCCATTCAGACGGAGCTCACATTAAATCCAAAGGAGGGCATATATGCTCAATTACTACCCACTGCCAACATGCAGACCACGGAACGGCTACACCCGGACGACGACAGCACAATTGATGTTGATGCATCCGAAGTTGCCGAAGAGGAAGACGACGACTGCGCCATCACTACGTCAGCCTCGTCAGAGCAGAGCACACCTGTCATCAAGCCACAAGAGCAGCACATACTTAATACACCATCGAGAAAGAGCGCCTGGGCCGAGCTATGGCAAGGTCTGGGTCAGCTGGCCGGAACTGGTGCGTGGGATGATGAGGAAGAGGAGAGCTGAGGAGGAGGCGTAATAGCACCTAATGAGCACGAGAGACGTGGCACGGCTGCACTGCATCATAATCAGAAGAAGGACGCTCTGAACAAGACATTGCGACCAGGAAAGGGAGGAATATCGGTCAAACATTACCATCTACTCGACAACCATCGATTGGAATCGTTTTTGTTACTACTGGAGACTGGGTCTACTCACACATTCCTTACTTATTCGAGACTGGATCTACACCACACACTCATTGCAATACTAGACTGTTGATATTTGGGTCTCGCCTCTGGAATTCTAAAGGTTGGACATCGGAGGGTTGGATTTTTGGGGAATTTTGCATCGCACTGGATACCCGGCCTGTTTCCTCTCAGGGAGGGAAAGGCGTACGTACTGCTCTTGTCTCCATTTGTCCATAATTGTCTGGCTTAGCGTATCTCGTTTCTGTATAGCGTTTCCGCGGTCAATATAGCATGTCCATGTTACACTTGATTTTTGCGTCAAAGCATGATTTGATTATGTAACCGTAGAACTACTCCGACGCGTAACGTCTCTGTGTTTTATCCAAGGGTATCTATACGACATATTCGTGGATGTGAACATCAGCATTCTTCGATTCAGTCACGCGCGTGGCGCGACACACACAGCCAATTTTCCTTTCCCGATACCTTGCGCTTCGCAAGCTTTGCTGGCGTCTTGCCTGCGTATGCTCGCGGAGCGCGCTCCGCAGCATTGTACCTGTACTACAGTACGCCCGCCAATCCCCAACAACATGTTTTACGTGGCCCAGAGGTTTGGAACCTCGCGCGCATCGGCTTCGCAATATGTAGTACACGTGCTTCTGACCTGCCTCGGTCTGAGCGGACATCAATCCGGCTCCGATGTTTTGCATTAAACCTATGCTGCGCGCTCATGTCACGACAGTCCAGTCTGATCGAGGTTCGCAGTTGCCCGTCTCGTCGATGGTTTCCGCCCATTTTGTGACTCTTCGTACTATCCATCCAGATCTCGCTCCTTCAGCGAACGAGCCCATGTACAAGTTCTTGCTCAATGCACATCCGGCCGAGGTCAGCTGGTACTGCAAGCAATCATCCTTGCTCTCGCACGCGGCTCGACACTCGTCCATGTTCCATTTTTCACTATTCGTAACAATGTCCGGCGACTTGTTTGACCAGTTCTCTCGCTCCTTCGTCATGTTGGGCAGAGCGTAAGACTCGAATACCTCACGGTGATGCAGAACCTCGGATGCTCCCGGCATACTGCTCGCCAGACGGTTCTGTTCGTACCACCACATAGCTTCAACTTCGCGTGCGTTGAAATGGTGATAAGAGAGTGCAGGAGAGCACCACAGAAGATGATTGGCCTTGACTTCGTCCCATTGCATTTCAGAGGGGTTGCCGCCCTGGAACATGGGCCAGGACCACGTGAGACTGACGCCAGCTGCCGTCAGCGCCATGCCTAGTATGCAGTCTCCTGCCCAGTGGTTGGCTGTCTTTTCATGCCACTTGTCGAGATTCGACATATACTCGTTGACAGCCTTCTCGAGCGCTGGGCGCGACAGCATGAATCCTGTGCCGCCGTGCGCGAAGATGTCGGGGCCGATTTGAACTTCACTCCCAAAGTAGGACGCTTTCGAGGAGTCTAGGCGCTGAAGCCATTGAACCAGGTTGGACCACACAATGTAGGTGTCTGGCTCCACGAAGACGTACCATTTCTTGTCCGGTCGGAGTCGCAAGGTCTCGGTGGCCATTGGTAAGAATTTCCATTTGTCCAGGCGCCATCCTGGATTCTCTTTTTTGCCATCCTTGCCACCCTCTTCACTCTCGCTGTGAAGTTCAGCGTTGTGCAGGCCCTCTCTGCCCGTGTCCTTGAGATGAAGATAGTGGACGAAATCGTCGTTAGTCTTCTGAGTCTCTAATGGCACAGAAACCAGTGCGTCGTGGACCTCGTGGCCCTCGAACACTTCTGCGTAATCGCTGAAAATGATAAAATCCGAATAGCACCGGAATGTTGTAGCAAAATGGATCGGCAATTTGTCTTTGATCTCTGTCGCACCAGTCCGCATTACAACGACCACATCCTCAGCCCCGGTAAGGTTCTGGCATGCAAGATGGTCGTTTTCTGGCGTTGCAGCTTCATTCTTGCCTTCGGCTTCAGACTTGTCTCCAGCTTCAGTCTTGCCTCCAGCCTGTATGGCAGAAAAAGATTCCGGTACCCGCCATTGCGAAATTGGCGGCGCGAACGTTGCTAGGTGAATGGCAACAAGCAACAGGGCAACAATGCCCGCCGCGAGACAGACGCCTTGCCTCGAGTTGCTTCCCAGCATGTCAAGCAATCCAGAGGCGGGAAGGATCCGTCCGCTTAGGTCCAGGCCAGAATTAGTTGAACGGGAAGCGCGTCATCGTCCAGAGCGAAAGAAGTGGCTAAACAGTCATGGGGATTATGAGATGTCTAGATGGAGAGGTAAAATGTAGTCGCGAAGTGCTCACGTTGTCGTGTGGCCGATGTTCCTGGCAAGAGTCGACAGGGTTCGTTGGAACGGCGGACGATTTTAGTTCTAGCGCCGCGAAGCTCGACTAGGGAGGGGCTCGAGTTGCGTGGCGTGCGTGGTCAAGTTACGACGTATGCACAAGCAGTTTTAATAAGTATGGTTGTTTTTTGGCGGCGGCAAAGGCCTCAGATTCCGCGGACGGAACCCTATTCACAACGTCCTCTTCGTCAGACTTGCATCGTTTAGTACTTGCCCTTGTTCGCCCGCAAAATCAAGATCTGGCGTGTTTATCGCAGATGCTGCAACATTGGGCCTCTGTCTTAACATCGGAAACATGCTACAGCGAGGATGAGGCTAGACATCGCAATCTTGGTGTAATCTCTGCCGTCGGAGGGTTTTTCGAAGCTCGGGACAGCTCGCGTGAAACTCTCATATGCGGACTGCTCTGCGACTAGGACACCGAGGAGATGCAAGAGCAAACCGCATGATCGTTCATGCAGGCAATGGTTGCCGACATTAGCCAGGTCGTGGCTTGCAACTCTGTAGCAAAAGGAAATGGAAAGTAAGCACAGTCAAATGAAGCGTTGATAGACGTGGCAGCATCATCATGGTAACAGCTCTATAGAGGTATCATAATAGCGACTGGCTACATTCGTGTGGCCCGTCTATCTTGACTGGAATACCCAGTGCAGCCGAGCCTCAGACGGCGCGTAGAAAGTTCTCTTTGGCTGAGTTGCGCAATAGACGACTCAGTGGCAGACAAGTCCAGTTCTGATTGACACGGCGCAGCGTAGGGTGCGGCCTCCTCCCAAAGGTCAAGGTTCATGACGATGCTCGAGATCGTATGCAACCAGTGGTACGCCAGTGCTTTCAGCTGCAGGCTAAGCGCGTTTGGACCATATTCCCTGGCAACTATACCAGAAGCTGTAGCATGCCGTGCTCAGGTCCTGTGGGAGGAAGACATACGGCTGCTGGCTGATCAATTGGTAGGCAAGCAATTTGCAGCGAACTGCAGAGCCTTCGAGGAACAGTGTTCGGTCAGTGTCCGACGTGTTGGCAACCTAAAGTAGCTTTGCATTGTGGGCATCCGGAGACAGACAACCCCAGCTTTGTGTGTCCATGGCTCTGCAATTCTCCATACAGCCTGTCCCAATGCCTATGGATCGACCATTGTATTCCCAGCACGTTTTGTGTGGCAACAAAATCTATCTGGTCAGCAGCCCGTACTTACGGCTGATGAGAAGCACGCTGTAGAATTGTTTGGCCATCCAACCAAATACCGGCTCGACATCCATGTGACGGTCGAGCACACCTTTGACCTTCTCCCAACTGTCCAAGTTTAGCTTTGACATTAGATTCCTGATATAGTCGTCGCGATCTGCATCGCGGGAGATTGAGCAAAGGATGTAACGGGTCCAGAAGGCCACTTCCTCATATTTGGTGCCGAGCAGGACTTCAGAGTTGAGATGTTGGCAGCTCATGCAATGTACGTCCAAGGCCAGTTGCATATCAAAAGTTGATGGATAGTTCTGCAAATTATAGCACCGCTGCAGGAGGGCGCCATTGATCGAGATCAGAGCTGCGCGGACGTGGTACAATGCCATCAGTTCCAATTGGTCGTAGGCCTCTTCAATGGCCGGCACGGCCATACAGCTTTGTGTGTGCGTGGGATTCCATGCAATGATCTCCATGCCGAGCTTTCGCTTTGCCATGATTGATTCTGCATTTGTAGGACTGTGAGCGGACATGGCAGCCACAAGCATCAAGATACTGCGTGCTTCTGGTCGACCAGTGTTGAAAACTTTGAAACCAACCGGTAGGCTGGTGAGCTCTCTTGTTGTTTTGGCGTGCTGCTGCGATCGGACCTTGATATCACCGGGACTTACGAAGGATCGCTCGTCCAGTCTCTCCCGGAATATCTCCAGCGTAACTTCAGTCAAGGTCGAGAGGTTGTTCTCTTCTAGCGCCTGCGAAGGTAGCTTCATGCGTCGCCAGGCAGACATGTGGATGTCGTAGCTCTCTTGGTCCCCAAAACGACGCTCCCAGCCTGCAAGCAGGGCAATTGCAATGGGTGTGGATTCCGTCGATCCTTGATCATCTGACTGGACTATTGCAGCATTGATGGCCTTTAATGAGGCACCTCGTAGCATGAGCAAACCTGAACCTTTGTGGTGTGTGACCGTGGGTGGGAGACCACATGAGTTGCTGTGTGTACCGGAGACGAACAGAGCGGCCTGGAACAAGGTGTCGATGGATGCATAGGAGTCCCATAAAATCGTGTTGATGGCCTTCCGTGCCAGTGTGCTGCCTGCCACGCCGCCAGAATACCAGTCTCGACCTTCTTCAAGTACGCTTATGAAGTCCAACAGTTGAATGAGCCCTGCGTCTTGCTCAGAAGAAAAAGCCTGTCCACCAACTTTCTGCAGAAGATCCAGAGCTGCTTCACCCTTTTGAGCGGCGTACTCGTCTCCCACTTCAACCTTACGTACACGCTGCTGCACAATTGCGACCTGTAACTGGCTTGAATCTACCTGGTGGGTCTTTAATGCCTTCTTGGCAGCCTCCTTCTTGGCTATAGTAGCCTTCCGTGCCGCTGCTGAAGCCGCAGCCGCATGCTTGCGCACTCTACTTCGCAAGCCTGCCGCATCCTGCGTCGCATTGTACTCGATCCACGTTCGGCTGACCGGTCTCTTGACAATCCACGGCTCATTCTCGCGGCCGCCTCCTGCTACAGTCTCGACACTGAATGTTGGTTCTTGATTCGCTGGTGGTGGCTGTTGCGCCTTTATCGAAGGTCTCTTCTCAGTCGACATGGGTGGGAAAACTGCCTTCTGTGACAATCGCGCCGCGGCACCAGAACATAGCGATGACGATCAGGAAGGCGCGAACCATTATAACAGTAGCTGTGGCTAGCGAAGCGCTGCTCCAGGATGATTGAGGGCACTCAGGCCTTGTTCGACGAGGCAGAGGTCAACCATGCCCCTCGAACATTCGGCGCTGCCCGCACGCAGGTCCAGATCAGTCCAGTACCTTAGCCCCTGCAAAACTGCAGCATTTCTTCACTTAGCACAAATTAGAAATAATCTGAGTCGACGATGCCTATTCAGCTCCATTCATGCTCACGACAATTTCATATTGGCAATATTCTAGACCGCGCTTTGGTGCACGGCTGCACGGCATATTACATGCTCCCCCTGGTTTTGCGTCATGGCAGACTCCGCCCATTCAATTCATTCACTGCAGCCCATGCATCTCGGATGCATGGCTTACTACTGCATTGGCGTAGCTGGAAGGCCATCGGCATGGTGTCGACCAGGTCTACATTGCTGGCATCGTCTGTGATACAGTTGCACCTGCCTGCACAGGAGAGACGGTCCAGACATGATGGACCGACAGAGCGGATCAACGCCACATCTGACAATGAGATCCTACGCAGAGAGCTCTCGAAGATCGAGGCTTGTAGCAGGGACTAATAAGCATAGAATTCCTCCAGGGTCTGTGACTTGCAAAACGATAGACTGTTTCGACCCAGCTGTAACGCGTTGAAGCTCATGACCGAAGATGCACTTCACAACTTCCAATTCTCGTACATGGAGAATGAACTGAATACGATTGAAGGTTCATGATTGGTGCGAACATGTGAATGGTCAACACACCTTGGTAGTACTAGCTACGATGTTGTTGGAGCAAGGGTGCTTTGTGGCGAATCCTCCACTCTGGTAGTGCATCACTACAATACGCCGCAATTCTTCAATCATCCTTTGCTACAACATTTTCCTGTGCTGATCAATGCGTCGCTCATAGGATGCTTGTCTGCTGGTCCACCCTGATCCGACACAGCAGGCCAGCAAATGGCCCTTCCTAGGCTATTTCCTGATCGCTTCTGCTGCCTTCTTCGCCGCAGACCTTGTTTGTGGCACTGGCCTCCCATTCGGTGTATCCTTGATAGCAGCCCCCGGCTCTTGGGATTCGCGGCTGTAGCTCCGCCCTTTGACACCAAGATCGACGCTGTCAAGATCGATGGGTAGCGAAGCAGGGTTGTAGACAGGGTCGAAAATCTCCCAACCTTGAACGTCAAGTATCGACTCCTTGATCTCAGCCCACTTCGCTCGAGCAGCTAGAGACTCTTGCCACATCACCTCATGCCAGATTAAGACTTTCTCTCTGCCCTTGAGTAGCAGGATGAGTCCCCTGAGGTCTTCAGCGGTCTTAAGGGGACGCTGCCGCACGTCGGGGTGACCGAACTGATAAATGTAATCCAGGTGGCTGATAGGCAAGCTGACAGATCGTTGTTGTTGGATGTAATGCTTTGGCAAACATGCCTCAAGGCGATCACTGAATTCCGTGAGAGAAACCTGAGAATCAAGAAAGACTGATCGAGTAGAGCCCGGGAAGCCATTACTCTCGACGCTTGTGACCAGCGTGACTGTCAAAGAGTCTTGTTCGTTCAAAGTCGCGTCTGCCTGGGCTTTGCGGAGAGTGGGGAGCGCATGTTGCAGCTCGAGCTTCTCAAAAGATGGCGTGGATGACTATTGTACTGCGGTGGGTAGCTTTCGCCATTCTACACTACCGATCAGCAAGGCCCAATCCATCACAAGCTGATCACGAAGGTCATGGACGTTCTGCTTGGTCCAGTATATGCACCGGACCAAGGATTAAGGTACTTGCTTACCTAGCAGGAGCCGCCGATGCGCCAATGGCCACGCGTTCTGGTTGGTCTTCTTGATGTGTGCAATCTTTGCACCGAGCTGCTCAATGACTTTCGGCTCCTGTTGATATTCTTGTAGCGTCGCATCAAGTCCAAAGTCTGGGTAGCATGCAAGCGAAGCAGGAGTACTCGGCGTTGATGCCGCTAGGACTTGACTTGAAATGCTACTCAATACCTAAGCAGTACGTCAGCACATGCGGACCGCTTGTATCGTCGTGGCGGCTCGGTCACCCACAGGTGTTACATCCTCGCCATGAAATAAGAATTTCGTTTCGCCTCCCTTTGCCCACAGATACTGGTCAAGTAACTCCACCAACTCGATCGAGGTCTGCTGGTCCGCGTCGCTAGGAAAAGGTCCTTGATGCATTTCCGCCGCCATAGAACGACAATGGAGGCCGTCGCTGTCGTGAGACCTAAGCTTGGCTTGACGCAGATGATCTGAATCTTCACCTTCCTGCTGTTGGACTTCTTCTGCAGCCCGAGCACCTGACGGAAATTTTTGCATGAAAGTCTTGATCTGATATTCTGGCAGGCACTTTTCGAAGGAGCGCTTTCACAGCCGCTTGTACAAGTATTTTATCTCCGTGGTGGAGCGTCGTTCCGTTCGAGTAAGGGCGAGTGTGAAGGCGAAGTTTGCTCAGAAGCGAGCGAAACTATCCGTCGTAGCAACAAGCAGTGTAAACAAAGCCGCAGCACCAAAGCGGAAGGTACGGCGCAGTCACATGTGGTTCTTGGTCGCTGCCGCAACAGCGACAATGCCCGACGACTATTACCCTTTCATCAGCGCCTGGGCAAGTACAGAGGTATCACTCGAGCTTTTCCAATCACCATTCGCCCTAGCCCAATAGCTTTCTTCAGGATATACATGCCAGAAAATGGCTAATCCAACCCATATGCCTGATCGAAACTCACAGTATGACCAGACGCTTATATCGGTTCGGTAGTGCTATCGCCAGCCTTCGTCCTGGCACGCCTCGCCGCCTCGCGCCTTGCTAACTTCGCTTCTTCCTTCTCCAGCTTCTTCGACCATATTTGCCCCGCGGCAGCAACGTATTGACTTGAAGAGCCTGGTGGGTAGGCAACCGTGGCAAGTTGTGCCGGGAGTGATTTGCGAACATCGAAACATGCGTCTCTTGCAGCAGTTTCTATTTCCTGATCATCGCTGGCAATGACATGCGTACCTGAATTCAGTTGTATATTGAGATCTGAACCACTGGCAGCTAGATCGTCTTGAGGGCGACCTTTGTGCACTGCAGCTTGATCATCAGGCGCAGGCTCCACAGCAGACATACCCGCGAGAGGACTTTCATGTACCGTACCCTTTGGCCATTCGGGGCCGGTGACAATCCCGATGCGTTCCTCGCGATCGATGCCCGATCGACGGAAGCCAGAGCCCAGCACCTTGCGCCAAGGTCGTCTCGGTAATGAAGCAGAGACGTTGTCGTCGATACCCTTCTTCGTTGCTTCACGCATGAGGGTTCCTCCACCAAAGTTTTCAGTTGGCACTGGCTGTTGAGAACGGCTCGCCAATAACGCACAGCTTGATACTTGCCTATTGACCGCTTCTTGGCCTGCTTTGAGTTCCTTGAGATCGTTTCTCTCGGACTGCATTTCTTAGCAATATGATTGACCGAATAGGTCATTTGGACTGCAGCTCCTACCTGGCTCCAAGAATAATCAGTAGGCACAGATCGCGCATCTCTTGGCTTCTTAAATGGCCGCAGCCCGCCCCTAGCAAACACGAAATCACTGCCATGTTCTGGAATAACCTCGTATTGAGTTCTTTTAAGCGCTTCCGGGTCAGAGTTGCAGTTGTCAGGCCTAGCATCGTTAGTTTGCACTTCCCACAAGCGGGACCCACTTCATGGGGAATAGCCGTCGTATTTGCCTGTGAGGAATGTCAATGTGACTCAACTTTGCGGTCCATCAACGTCTTCGAAGTAGCACCTCAGGAGATGTGCTCTTCGCCAACCACTTTCGCCAGAGTCTCTCGAGAATAATATACTGTATAATACATTGAGGTGAGGTAGGCATTACATAAGTCTCCTAGACTGGTCTATACCCATCCGTCGCCATGCTGCGCTAAAAGCAAAATCTCGAATATACACACAGACCATCGTGAACGGCGTGCGCCCCGTAGCCGTGAGGCTTTCAGCCCTCGAAAAAGAGCTTTCGTGTGAGCTGTACAAATATTAGCAATGTGTCACCTGCAAGCTGTTGAGGCAGGATTGAAGCCTGGAGCATGCAGCTATGCCGGGACTGCCGACAACTGATGATCCTTGGTACTTACCGCCCATGTACCTGCCACACTTGCAACAATGCCGCTGGAAATCAACATTGGCTGCACTCCTCTTGTACACTTGAAAACCGCTCCACTGATCGCACCGGCCGCCACGCTGTTGAAGCTGTCATGCTTCCCCCGATAATATCCGATCGTACTGTTGACGCCGTTGTACATCATCGCGACCACACCTGCACTGTTTCCCAGAAATGGGCCTCGTCTTGTGATCGCGTTCAGTGCGCTGTTTAATCGTAGTTTCGGCGGCGCAGTGCTCGGTAATCTGTTCAGACCCTCGGCAAGCCCCCATGCGCCTCCTATCGTGAGTGCGGTGAGGTAGGTGACGCCGGTACCGTAGCATAGGTCATCCGACCAGCCGCGTGATGGGAGGATGGAGTTCGCGCCGGGGAGATCGCTAAGGGCGGAGTCGTCAAGGCTGAGATAATCGAGCGTATCTTGATTTAAGCCGGCGAGGGGATGTAGCGCGGAGGGATCGAAGGCGCCGGGTGTGCTAATGAAGGAGGAGACATCGTCGGTGGTAGGCGCGTCGAAGGACTGTTGTATTGTGGTTGTCGGTGCTGTGTCTCGAAATTCTTGCTCCTGTTGAGATGTTTGCTTTTTGCCGCCACCAGCGCCAAAGAGACCTAGGAAGCCTGACATGGTAAAGGCGGTTGGTGGGTGTGAGGTGTATAATTAAGAGTCCCGTCGTCTCTTGGTGATGGAGTCGCCGTGGTTGTCGTCGCTTCACAATTCTCGAATGAATGAACGAACCCTTCGGGGAAGACCTGCCGGATCTATCCGGCGATCGTTCGGAGATCTCCCGCTCTTCGCGAACGACTCTCGAAATTGCTCGAGGCTCACACGAAGAGATGATGCGCCCTTTAAACTTCAGCAATTTTTGCTCATGAACTTGATATGGCAATCGAGAGTGGCGTTCGAGCCACTGCTGTAGTGCTCACAGAAGATAAAATCAAGCACATGTCACGGAATGTCCGTACATTCGTACCTCAAGAGGTAGGAGCAGAGGATGAAAAGATAGGGTAAGGCGTCCGGCATCGAAATGGTCGGTATGTGCCAGTGTCTTCGGTCATATATGTGTACTGATGTTGTAGCCAGCGAAATACTGCAGCACTTGGACGACGTCTTTGCCACTGCCTCGTCTGCCGCCATAACAGCCTCGCACAAAGTAGCAGCATGGAACACTCTCTGTGCTTTCCTGGACAGGATTTCAGACGCAGATCTCGAGAGTGTCCGTGAACTGCTTTGGAAGCAGGTCATATGGAAGCGTGCCTTTGATCTCTATCTCTCACAGGCTCACTTGGTCAGGCCGAAGTCTTCCCGTCAACTCCTGGTAAGCCTCACGGTCGTCTTACGCAAGGTGCAGGAAAGCAATGCCTCCGTAGATGGAGTAAAACAGGATGCTGTCCATTCGCTGGTATGTGGCGTTGTCCTGAGCGAAGATCAGGGCTGCGTCAAGACATGTGCTCAGGCATTATCAAACTTCCTTGGAAAAGACATCCTGCAGCCGCAGGCACTGCTCCGCTCTATGCCTCATCAACCTGGAATGTCATGCCCGCCAAGGTTGGATGATTTGCTCTTAGTACTGTTTGAGTGGATCGGCAAAGCTGACTTCGGTTCTACAATTGGCCAACTCGTCTCTGCCATTTTGGATCGGGTCAATGGACCGATGCATGAATCAACCGAGTCTGGTCATGAGATGGCAGTAGCCCCAATCTGGTCGTCTGCATTAAGACTTGCAGCCCGAACCGGCACTGTTGATGTGCCGAGCCTACGTGTGCATCTGCTGCCAGTGCTATTCAAACGTAGTGTTTCCGAGTACATCTCATTCCTACACGATCTTGATATTCAGCGTTTGGATAGCCGTCGATCAGAATCGGTACCGACGATGCGGCGAGCAGCAGATACTGAGCTGCTGTATGCTTCACTACAGACTGGCAAAGATATTGGCTTTGTGCAAGAGTTTGATGGCACTGAACTCAGGCAAGAGGGAGACACCATTTATGTGCCGGTACGCTGGATGGGCCGTCTGCTGCGGCAAGCCTCATCAAGTGCCCGCTCGACTAGTCTTTCTCTCCTCATCAACTCACAGTCGATGACCAGACCTTTCTCACCGGTAACGCTTAGACATATCAAGCGGAGTCTAGATCACCTTTTCGCGGATATCGATGCCGACTTCCGTAGCGATGTTTTTGGCTACGTGCAGAGGTTGCTTGACCGTATCCGATCTATCACTGCAGTTCTCGCCAGGCAGTCAATGCGACCCCACGACGGTCCAGGTCCGGCGCCATTGGAGGTCTTGAAGTACCACAAAACCTTCCTGGCGTGGCTATTGCAATTCACGCACTGGGAGTTGAGACCTACAGCGAGCTATCAGCGTCACATCTCTGCGCTCAAATGCTTGTCTCTTCTTGTCAAATCCGGTCTCGACCCACGAATACGGCCCGAGCATCTCTCAAAGTCTGCCAGAAGAGAGACTCGCTGGCCATTCGATCTGCAAGTCCTGACAAAAGAGTCATGCCAAAGCTTGCTTGACCTTCTTGTTGACCCGTTCGATGATGTCAGACAGACAGCAGCTTCCGTCCTGGCGATGTGCCCAGCATCGATAGACGAAGATCAATCTGGGCTGCGACTCGCCCTTACTCGAGCTGAAAGTGCCATGTTGATGACTGGCCGAGCGGACCAGGCAGACGGCGTTGCGCATGCATACAGCTTGCTCCATGCTAGGTTGCAACGAAAGGATGATACTGACGCTGTGCCAAGAGATCTCTATGACAAGCTGGAACAGTCGCTCATCACTGCTAGATCCGACCTCCCCACAGCTGTGCAGAGATATCCATTGCACGGCTTACTGACCAGCATTCGATACGTCCTTATCAAAAGTGATGAGAGACAGCGTATTAAGAGTATGGATCGCTTGACGCCATTGCTTCAGGATGTTTGGCATGTGGTCAAGCCAATCTTGTGCAATGATGCGCCTGAAGGATATTTACCTGAAAGTTTTGAAGAGGTCACTGAAGTCTCTACAAAAGATACTCTCAGCTACTGCTGGCGAGCACTTAAAGAAGCCAGCTTGTTGATGGGAGTGCTCGTGTCTGCTGGGACCGGTGAGGCAAATGACAGAGGCAATGTTCTGTGTGAGCTAAGCTTCACACAGTTGACAGAGCTTCGACATCGAGGTGCATTTTCTACGGTGGCTCAAACATGGATCACCTGCTGCTTGCAGCCCTGGTCGAGGGCCAAGTTGCGAGGTTGGTATGACCAGACGCTGCTCATTCTTCGCAACAAGACAACAATCAACACCAGACGCTCGGCTGGCCTGCCATCACTACTTTGCGGCATACTAGTAGCTGATCAATCTGCGCAACTTATGCAGCGGGCCTTCGCCGACCTGGAAACAATCTCCAGGGAATTGGTTGATCCGGATTTCGCACAAGAAGGCTCTCTGCCGCAGGTGCATGCAATGAACTGCTGCAAAGATATTTTGAAGAATAGCAGGCTTGGAGAACATTCGGAGAAGCATGTCCCGTCAGCCCTTCAGCTGGCTGCTGATGCCCTCCGATCCGATGCTTGGGCAGTGCGCAACTGTGGCTTGATGCTTTTCCGAGCTGTTATTGATCGCCTACTTGGGACAAGTGACGCCCATCTGGAGGACGATACATATGTCCAGAGGAAGGTCTCGGCCGAGCAGCATCCGCAGCTTCTGGGTATCGTACTTGGACTCTTGTCGAGACAAACAACGGGCTCCACGATGTCGCAGCAGGCACGGCAGGAGGGCGTGTTCCCAGCCCTGCAGCTCCTACAGAGGCTGGCCATACCTGTTGACCGACTGGTGGAGGTACGGCACTCTGTCAAGGCGCTGATGGCTAGTACGTCTTGGCATATTCGCGACAGAGCCGCACGAACGTACGCATCCTTTATATCTCAGGGCGAGACCATATCGGAAATGCATCGGCTGCTTCATACAGACACATGCAGTCAGAACGCTCTGCATGGAGCTCTTCTGGCTGTAAAGTATGTCCTGCTGACATTGCTTCCTAAGCATACGCAAGCCAATTGCGCGGACGAAATGGTCATGAGGCTTTCGTCGGTCACTACTCTTGTCACCGCAGCTTCAGATTTGTACGCCGAGAATACTTGTCCAATAACCCAAGCAGCGTATCTTGATATATACAACCTCGCCGCTGAGCTAGAAGATCACTTGGCCGCCAACGCATGCCTGCCGAATCGTTCCGAAGAGATGCGAGGTACCGACATTATACGTGCTTCGGACGAACTCTCGGCATTATTTGGGCTCGAGCAGACCATAAGACCAGCTGGTGAAGCTACATTGCGTTCGTCGCTGGCAAGACTTCTTGCCACTCAGCTCTTCTCTCTGGGGAAAGGTGAGAGTCTCAAGGCAGAGTTGATAATCTCTCTTGTGGCACGATTGGCGAGAGTCGACGCAGATGCTGCGACAACCTTTTTTGACTCTGCTCAACCCTTCATGAAGAGGGATGCGACATGGATACACGACACCAAAGCAGTCGGCGTACTCGTCGAGACAGCGGCTGTCGTGCTCCATGATGCGGACTTGGACATTAGAGCAGTGTGCGCCGCGCAGGAACTGCTCATTTCAATTTGCGCAACCTTGCGGCAGCGCAATCTTCCAATTGATGTGATGTCGAGTGTGGCTCGGTGGATGGTCCGTCAACAGAACGTAGTAAGGCTGAATGACAATCAGCAATCTGCCGACCTGACGCTCGAACTGCGTAGTGCCTTGCTTGAGACCCAAGAGCATCTCGAAGTTGCCGATAGGCCTCTTGAGGGATGGGCAGAAGCCTGCCGCAATGCCGTCGCGGATTCTGGCCTGCATACAAGAGAAGCAGCTGCACATGCTTTGAGCAAGACTACCATTTGGCAAGGTATTATGAAGCGAGCTCAGAAGCGCACTTCCTTGCGATTGTGCTTTGCAGCTTACGATCTCCTGAACGACGATGACGAGGAGATACGACTGCTAGCTTCGCATACCTTGACAAACATCCTTCGCGCGAACGGGGGGACGATGGACGAGAATCTCGTACCCCTTGTTGCCAGCTCAAAAATCTTGACTTTCATGCTTAGAAGATGGCATGATCTTCCAGAGATGGTCGAGGAAGCCTTCATACGTGCTTTTGGCCTGAACGAGACCTTTGCTATTGACGCGAAAGCAGAGATAAGTGCGAGGAACAAAGCAAACACAGCACTATTTGCAGAGGAGAAGCAGAACCTGTACATTGATCAGGCAAGAGAAGTGAAGGTGTGGTCACAAGCATTGATGCACATACCTCTACTTCGGATTGCATCGACACTGCGACGACGCCTGGCAGTATGGGTGGAGGAGAGCATACAAGCACTACGGAGTAAAGCCAATGCCTCGCCGGATGGCCCGCTGGGCTGGTCGACAGACTCAGAGGTGTTCGTACTAGGCCTTAGAGTCTTCTATGGCGCTGAGGTACTCTTCAAGTGGGTGAGGAAGGGTGTGCGCGTACAAATACGTCCTTCAGTGCTAAGAAGAACGATGTTCGAGCTGTCATGTGTTGACCAGATCAACGTGCATTGGTGTAGAGAGATCGAGAGGATAGTGGGAGAGTCAGTGTTGGGCAATATGCGATCGCTGCATTCGAAGCTAGGCATTCGATGTGACCCGAGAAGTCAGCTAAGCTGCAGATCATGAATAAGCGTTCACTGGCGCTGCTAATATATCATGAGTGTATAGTTCCCTTTACCAGCGCACCTGCTCTCCCATGCCAGCAACCTTCGCAACTTCAGAGCTTGACCAACATCTCCCGCATCGTGCTCCCGTACACCATATCAGCATCGTGCGACGAGATACCAAATTGCATGAAGCGGAGCTTCTGCTGTCGCACCTCATCTAGCTTGCGCGCCACAGCTGCAGCCTCCTCGGCACGGTGCTTGGCCTCCCGCCTGATCGCGACGGTTTCCCCAGACTCCTCTTCGCCATTACCGCCACTCGACGGCTCGGTCGAGATGTGATCGCGAATCTCAAGCATGTTAGGGCGAGCACGTTGCTCGCCTGATGGTCCACGCTTGCCTGCCCGCTTTGCTTGGTGGGATCGCTTGGTGCCCTCAGCCTGCAAACCCTTCTGCCTCGTCAACTCAGCATCAAACATTGCACCAACTTCAGGATCCTGGTAGATTGCACTTTCGAGGGCCTCGTTGTCTCTTGTTGAAATCCTGTTGCCAACGTAAAAGTACGTCAGAGATTGTACTGCGGACTTGACAAGACCATGCTCCAGTGGCAGCACACTGAGGATGGTTTTGAGTTCGTGGTGGAAGATTGGCTTGTTAACCATGATCTTGTGGATCTCGGCTCGCAGCGCCTCCATCTTGACGGTGACCTGGAGGGCCTGACTAGTGGCGTAGACGTTTACGGCTTGCCGAAGGTTCATTTTCATGTTCTTGAAGTGCAGAGCCGGCGTGCGCTCGTCCTCCGCATGCTCGACGAGCCAATTCACGAGCCACTCAATCGCTTCGACCGTAGGGTCCAGCTGCCCGCCGCACCGCGGCATGATGACGGGGAATGCAGGCTCACTCGCGTCAAACGTGCTGCTATCCAGAGGTGTGTGCGCCTGCGCGAAGAGGCTGAATCGACGGAGCTTTTTCATATTGATGCCAGTCATTATGAGCGTGGTGCCATCTGGTCGGTATAAGTCGACTTTGCGACGGCGCTCCCCCTGCCAAACATACACCTTCTGGGTCTTTGGCGGTGGAGTCCGGCTCTTCTCGGAATCGCTCTTGCTCTTGGAGCGACTGTGCTTGGAGGTAACTTCTGTCCACCCGGTCTCCATTCTGATCGTAGCGCGGCAGTGCTGACTGAGCTGACGATGTCTTGTCTTCGGTATTGAGAGTTTGTTAAGATCGCTGGGTGTGGCGAATTGCTCACAATCTGAGCGAACGAAGCAGCTGCCGAACGAGGAGCTTGATCAAGGATTTTGTCAATGGTGTAAGTGTTGCTCTATATACTTTCGGAAACTGACGGCGCAAGGCAACACTGCAGTAGTGTGGAAAGCCGAAATATTCACATGCAAAGCCACTAACGCTAGTGACAGTCTCTGGAGCGTCTTTCACTGAAGCAAACGACTGCGAAAGCACACAGAAACAAGATCTGTCTGATTAGTCGTCAAGCAAATGCCACTTATTTCTGAGCCAGCCGTCCAGCAAACGAGTTTTGCTGAGGCAAGTCTATACATATGGCAGACCCTATCATGTCCATGGAGGAGTTCTCTTCATGTTGGATCAAATGTGAATCCTTGAAACCTTCACTCTCACGACTTGCCTGGCTGCCAGTCAACATACTCAGCAATGTATCGAAACGCAATTCAATCACATATAGGCGAGTGCACACCCTCGCAATCTCAAGGCTCCACGTCGACATCCGGACGCCACATTTCTCCCAGCAGACTCGCAGGCCACTCAATCCGCCTTCTGAAAGTCAAATATCCATGATCCAAGGGAATAGCTGTACGTACTCAAGACGACCAGCTTGGACCAAGGCTGGACCACGGGCGCTGATAGGCCGCGCTGCGACTACAAAGAGGGCTCAAGCAACGCGCCAAGCTACGATCACCGAGTGCAACCAAGCATGCCTAGGAGGATACTGTCAAGGTCGACGTCTATAGTCTAGCTGGCACGACTTTGATCATTAGTTATGCCAACGCCAAGGTGTTCCGCCGCTTCAGCACTGCTGAGCGTGCAGCTGTTCCTCCTACCAGTATCACTTCGGACGCTGACTAAGCGGGTGCTGGACACTGCGTCTGTATCCCGACAAGTAGCTTGGCGAGGAAGAGCAGACGTGAGAGCGCATCGTGGCGTCCTAGTCGTGGAATTGAGTGGAGAAAATAAAGCCGCTTGTCGGACGATGGCTCAAATCCAAACCCAGGGCGCTTCCTTCCTTTATGTACATGATGATCCTTGCATCTGATCTGCCAAGATGTCACTTTCCTTCGGGAGGTTGGGCTCCACCTAGGTAAACAGTTACTTTTGGGGCCTTGCGCGATTGTTGGCATTGCACGGAACGCGTGAGACCTTCAGAGACACGACGAGACATCGAAACCGCCAGCCCAGAGAACGCACAACACGTAGGAAAAATCCGTCTTCGACGGGACAATAAGATCACCTCTATTCCTTTTCATCTTGCCGTATAAGCCCACACTCTGTCGGAAATGCTACCGACAACGTCGCGCCACAGTCCAACATCTTTCTCCAAAAGTTCGACGTTCACACTGGGCCCTGCCACCAACTTCAACCATGCGCACAACTCCTCTGCCCTCATCACGGCGAAAGCAGCGCTCACGATCCCATTGCCCTTGGTCTCCATACACTCCATCGCCTTGAGGTACACTTTGCGGGTCGTGATCGCGGATGTCGTCTGATGAGGTTTCCTTACCTCATTTACACGATACCTCTGGATGGCCGTGGTAGTACGGTTGAAGTTCTTCATGGTGGCGTACAGAAGGTCGGTCATAATCTCTTCGAGTGGTTTGTCGCCGAACTCCAGCTCCTGCAACTTGAGAGGGTGAATCTTGTCGGTATGTAGTGCCATTCTGGTCTTGTCCGAGACAGGAGCCGAAGCTATAGAGGCATGAGGCAGCTTGCGGAGAACGAGGAAAGGTTCAAAGGTAAAGTGGCGCGGGCTCGTGGAGCTGAGAAAGAGCACCTCGGGAAGGTCCTTAGCATCACGCCAGGGTTTCTGAGTGATGCGGACGTGGTGATAGAAATTGGACGGAAAGAGTATCTCGTAGGCGGCACTGCACCTGGGAATGTAGTGACCTGGAATGTCGTTGGTCAGGGCCCAGACGCCGGCAATGCCATTGGACCAGGTGTTATTGGCGAAGTACTGCCTGGGCAGATTTCCTGGTGTAGGTGCTGGCCGGGCCTGAGCAATCAAGGATTGAATGGTGCCCACTGAGTCTAGGGAGTCCTTGGTGTCATGAACGTCCTTTGCGCGGTAGGCTAAATGGTTCGTACTGTTACTTCCGGGGCTAGGGTCGAGCGGGTCCGCGAACGGATTTTCATGCTCTCGAGACTGGTCTTTTGTCAACTGCATGATTTTTGTGCCGTCAGTACTCGTCCTGGTCCTGGTGAGCGACGAGGTGGCCATCTCGAATTGATAGTCCGCTATTGCAGCCTGGAGGTCTTGTGAGGTATGCATAGAATAGAGCGGCGGTGGAATTGGGAAGCGATGGATTCCTCTTTCAAGCCACTGGGCCGTGGCACGGAATTGGACGCTATTGCTGGGCTGGAGTGAAAAGGCCGATTGACACGAGATTGTATATGTACTACCTTAATGGGACGAAAACCTCAGCAAGGCTACTCTACCCCTCGTGCGGTTCTTGGTACGCTGACCATCAGAATCGACGAGAGGCTTGTTCACGTTCCTCCTGCTCCGCATCGTCGATGCTTGTGAAGCATATTGTTTCGCAGTGTGATCCTCGGCATTCTGCGCATATTTCAGTGCCGGTCCCATTGATCGAGCAGCTGCTTGAGCACCCGTAGTCTCGTCAAGCACATGGAAGTCGCGTGGGAGGGATAGTTGAAGTCAAAGGCGAGCTATATTCGGCAGCCGTTACAATCGGGCCGGCAGCAGGGACGCTCGAGCCACCATCATCGGAAGAAGAGCTCTCAACCATCGAAGAAATCCCCCATCACCCCGTCCGCTCACTACCCTCACCATTGACCCCTCTTCACTCCCTCCACACACAGCGGCAGCTCCATCACACCGCGATGCTGTCTAGATTCGCGCCTCGCGCATTTGCCGCGCCGGTGCGGTACAATGGCACCATCAGAGCAGCTTTCAGCCCTGCGGCAAGGCGATCAGTGACCACTGATGCCGCCAGTAGCCACGCAGAGAAGAGCGATGTGCCGGCTGTATGTCTTGTTCTATCATGGCTACCGCTATCTATGTATATTGACAATGCCTCAGGAAGACGATAAGCCCTTCTCCGTGCGCCTCTCGGATGAGGCCTTCGAGACCTACGAACTCGACCCTCCTCCGTACACCCTCGACACAACGAAAAAGGAGCTGAAGCAGATGTATTACGACATGGTGGCTGTGCGCCGCATGGAGATGGCTGCCGACAGGCTGTACAAGGAGAAGAAGATCCGCGGTTTCTGCCATCTGTCCACTGGCCAGGAAGCCGTCGCTGTCGGTATCGAGCACGCTATTGAGAAGACCGACCATCTCATTACTGCCTACCGATGCCACGGATTCGCTATGATGCGTGGTGGAACAGTGCGAAGTATCATCGGAGAGCTTTTGGGCCGGAGAGAGGGTATTGCGTACGGCAAGGGTGGATCAATGCACATGTTCTCGACTGGCTTCTACGGTGGAAACGGTATTGTGGGTGCGCAGGTGCCGGTCGGCGCGGGTATCGCGTTTGCGAATAAGTACGAGGAGAAGCCGAACGTGACATTGGCGCTGTACGGTGATGGTGCCAGCAACCAGGGTCAGGTGTTTGAGGCTTTCAACATGGCCAAGCTTTGGGATCTCCCTGTCATCTTTGGCTGCGAGAGTGAGTCGCGAACCAATATCACGTCTGAATGACACTAGATGCTGACACGCGACAGACAACAAGTACGGCATGGGTACTGCTGCCAACCGCTCCTCCGCCTTGACCGACTACTACAAGCGCGGTCAATACATCCCTGGTCTTAAGATCAACGGCATGGACGTCCTGGCCGTCAAGGCTGCTGTCGCTTACGGCAAGGAATGGTGCCGCCAAGGCAAGGGTCCTCTCGTCTACGAATACGTCACTTACCGATACGGCGGCCACTCCATGTCCGACCCGGGCACCACCTACCGTACACGTGAGGAGATCCAACGTATGCGCAGCACAAACGACCCGATCGCAGGCTTGAAGCAGAAGTTGCTGGACTGGGAAGTCGTGAGCGAGGAGGAGCTGAAGGGCATTGACAAGGAGGCCAGGCAGCATGTGGATGAGGAGGTTGCGGCCGCTGAGGCCATGGAGCCACCACCACCAACGCCGGAGGTGTTGTTCGAGGATATCTACGTGAGGGGTTCGGAGCCACAGTTCCTGAGGGGTCGGATACCGGAGGAGAACTTCTACTACCCGGAGAGGCCCGTTGAGGTGCCCAAGAGCCCGGCGCAGACTTGAGCAAGCGATGGCAGGTGAGCGGGGGCGTGGGAGGTATGGGAAGATATTCATCCAGTTCGGCGTGCTGTTTAGCGAGAGGCAAGGCGTGGCGTGAAATGGGAAATGGTTTTGTTGCACTACCTTGCAACATCCGCGTGTGAGCATTACAATGTCATTGCATACAATGAGGTCGTGCTATAACAGCAGCTTGATGACAGTCGACTGTCACCGTTGCAGCCAAGTAACTGCTACTCAGAACCTGCCAAGACCCCTATCTCTAGTCCGTGCGCCTACATGCCACCCCTGATACCCTAGATGAGCTATCTTCAGACGCTCCGGCTGCCCTGGGATTTGGGTCTAGTAGCATGAAATGTCAGCGTACTGCTATACGATTATACAAGGGTTTACAGTCGGACAGCAGCCGTGAGTGAGATTCTTATTGTTAGAGCCAGGTTACCGGTACTCGGTCCACTGCTATAGCTTGATCTGACTGTACTGAGAAAGCTTGCTGTTCTTGCTAGGCGCCAGCCACAGGACTTAGCCACGGTTGACGAGCAAGCACGTCTGATAGCATCTCATCACCGAGCACATGTGCATAAAGTACAAAATGCACAGCTCTGCTTGTTACCTTACACAGGACCTGACACACCGACGGCGTCTATACTCTGGTACGGCGCGAAGTGTCCGAGGCGGCCGTGCACGAGCGCGAGGCATTGCGAGGTAATCTCTGCTCGGTACTTCGGGGTGTGCTGGCTGGAATTCTGGTTTCTGAGGCTGCTCACGAGGGGAAGTGTCTTGTATTGATTGCTAGCTTGCGTCCTGATTCGAGACATTGCACAGTGCAACCCAAATGGCAATGAGACGAGGTGTCGGGTCGCTCTCATGCGTGGTGTAAATCCCTCGCGTTCCTTCTCTTCTTGGCCTTGGCGTAGATTCTGACGCGATTAAGTTAACGCTAGGGACAACGCAAAAGTTCGGATCTTTCTGCGCAACACGCAAGTCTTTTCGCCATTACTACTTGCTGCTAGCTTGCGAGAAAGCCAATGCAGAGGTGTCGCACATACAGTATGGGATCATCCTGGGTTTTGAGTTTCACCTGGGGCAAAATCGCTACAGCGCCTTGCCACGTCGGATGCCCAACTTGAGCGTGGACGACCATTTGCATACGTACTGACATAACGTCTGGCAGGGCCGAAAAAGCCACCTCGAGCACGAGATGCTAGGTCTAGAGTGTTTCCGAGCCCTTGTTCAGCGTGGTTGTTAGATGACCCACTTTGGCGGCCGTGATGGTATGGCCCTGTATAACGCGAACTGGCTCGCTACCAAGACTAGGATGCAACGTATCTCAGACGGCATTCGGGAAGCTATGATAGGCGTGTGGCGCCCCGAATGACCTCTATACGGTCTCTGAGCGGATCGTATGTCTCCCGTGCAAGGCCTTTGCAATTGTGCAGAGACGTCCTGAGTATAAGAGCTCGATGCTTCAGATCCTTAACGATTCTAGACTGTCGCCATGGCTGCTACCAAAACGACGCATTTAACGATGTCCTCGCTACTCGAATCCGCACTCGCCACGCTCTCCATCTCACCAGTAACATTGGGCGTCGCGGTCTTAGCCCTGGTCATCTTCGCGCTGCTTCCTGTGTATCGCAGCATCTCCCACTACTTCCTCGAAAAACGAAGATACTCGCCCAGTCGCTTCCCAGTTGCAAGTCTTCCAGGCCTCGATCCAGCAGTCAGCTTCACCACCAAAGGGCCCGAAACGCTTGTCCACGCCGTCAAGAAATATGAAGGTCGTCCATTCCAAGTACAGACAAGGGTCGGGCCTAGGATCATGCTGCCGCATCGGTATGCGAACGAAATCAAGTTTAAGCCAGAGCTTAGTTTCAGTGATGCTGAGGCTGGCGAATTTGCGTTAGGTACTTGGTCTTTGCGAACATTCTCTCACAAAGTTCCATTAGCTGATAGACAGCTCAGATGCTCCAGAGCTGCACTCTTTGAAGGAACTGTTCAGGGAGGGTTCCCTCGCTCCGAGGGTCTGCGTCAAATTGACACAGTCTCTCGGCCTCATTAGCCTACCTGTTGCCGCCGAAACCACATTCGCAATTCGAAAGCACTGGCCTGCGACGTCGACTTGGCAAAAAATCCCGATTGAGCGCACGATTGAAGATACCGTTTCTTGCATTTCTTCACGTGCCTTCATTGGCAAACCACTATGCAGGGACCCGAGATGGATCAAGATCCTTCACGACCATGTTGGCGACGTCTTCATGACAGCCAACAAACTCAAGAACTCACATGGGCTAGTTCAATGGTTCAGGCGATGGCGCGATCCAGGGTGCCAGCGGCTTCAGAAGCAGTACAAGGACGCTGAAGAGATGTTCAAGCCTGAAATCCAGGTGCGAAGGGCTCGGCTTGCGAAGGCAAGAGAAGCTGGCGAGAAGTCGTTGAGGGAAGTGGATACTCTGCTCTGGATGCTGGAGGTAGGGAAGGACCATGAGACTGGCGTGAAGGACTTGGTCGCCGCGCAATTGGCGATGAGTATCGCCGCCGTGCACACGACGACTGCGACGCTGACATTTATGATGATGGATCTGTGTCTTCACCCGGAATATATTGCACCGTTGCGGGAGGAGGTTGTGAGAGTCTTGCGTGAGGAAGGCGGAGGAGATCCGAAGAAAGCTTGGCAGAAGAAGACGGTGTCGAAGCTGAAATTCATGGACGCCTGCTTCAAGGAGAGCCAGAGGGTGCATCCAGTGTCGTATAGTAAGTCGCCGTTGCTTCACGCTACACGCCCAAACGAGCTCCTTGCTGACCAGACTTGGCGTGCATCAGCTGTCATGAGACGCTCTTGCCGCCGGGACTACACGCTTTCAGACGGAACCTTGCTGCCACAGGGGAGCATATTTCACGTCGTCCCACCATATCTCGATCCAGAAGTCTATTCGAATCCAGCCAAATTCGATCCGAATCGCTTCATGCCAAAAGAAGATGCGGGCGAGGACGAGGTAGGATGGCAGATCCCAACCACTAGACCTGAGCACTTGGCATTTGGCCATGGAAAACATGCATGTCCTGGGAGATGTAAGCAGGATGAAAGCCTTTACTAACTTCAAGAGAACGAATGCTAATGGAATGCGTAGTCTTCGCAGCTGATGAGGTGAAGATTTTGTTGTCGCATCTGCTGCTGAAGTATGACTTCGAATTGGTTGATGCCAAGGAGAGGAAGGATCCGACCTGTTTGTCCTTCAGAGCGGACATCACGGAGCTAAAGCGTGGGTATGAGATCAAGGTCCGAAGAAGACAGGAGGAGGTGGATGTTGATATCGAGGATGAAGATGAGCTGTGAGCTGGAGGGCGCGTTTGTCGCGTTCGCAATGCGGTCTTGCAGACAGACGCTGCGTGTCAGGCGCGAACGAGAATTATCTGACGCACGTATACACTGCATTATTTCTGTTGGCAAGTTTCCATATTGCACGCACGTCATATTTCTGATGTACACTGCCGAGCTCTCGGGGTCCAACGGCTCAAGTTCGCCAAAGCATCATCTTTACCATCGGAGCGGTCAAGGTGAGCGGTCGCTAGACTGGTCAGAGATGAACTTTGTTGCCGTATGATCAGGTACCGAGGAGAGACGGCGAGCGCTCTTGCTTTTTTAGAAAGGCGTGAGCGCTTCGACCGGTCCTTGTATGTATAGCGAATGAAGCGTCACTTATGTCGTTGTACATGTTATCAGCAGAAGTAAGCAGTATTAGTGATGGCGCCTACATCGAGGTCGGTGATCGGCTAGTGGTTTTGTGAGTTTTAAGGGCCATCGTCGGCTGAGTCGCACGAAAACGGGCTGGTGATTGTCGATCATATGTGGTCTGGGCTTTTGGCCCTCATGACAAGCACGCAACGTCGACGCCGTCGCTCCACTCGCAGACCTCACTGGTTCTGCTACTGCTACAACTGCCTCACCTACTATCGCACTGTCGTACTTGCTGCTCACTCTTGCTCGCGTACAAACTGTTTACTTTTTGCGTCAGGAGGGCGGAACTGGGTTCGTCGCGAGACAAAGAGGAGACGGCATCATCCTTGTCTCACAGTGGGCGGCGCAACGGTCGGCAGCGGGTCGCGATATCGAGTTGCTTGTTGTCACTGTTGTACCCCAATACCCGATATATACGTTGAAAGCGGTACTACTGGCGGTGTTTCTGTGCGAAGCCAGACACAATCCCCTGAGCTGCCGATAGCTTGATGCAATAGATTTTCAGGCAGAGAGCATCAAGAGAAGATGTGGTAGCTTGCACGACGCCGGTTGTGCTTCTCAGGAGAGGAAGTAGAGGGGCAGGGAGATCTCGACTGAGGTACCAAAAGGTTAGGAGCGCTCAAGATTGATCGAGCTAGGAGCAGGCGGCATCAGTCACGGGGGTTGGTCAGTCACAGGGCAGCCCGCGTGGACTATGGACGGTGAAGATTGGGGCATGGCAACTAGACGGCCTTCTAGCAGCATCATGGATTACAACACAACGACCGAGGATGATCATGCATCTTTGGCGCGCATGCATTCGCAGGCTCAAAACAACGCATTCTATGCCGCGAGGAGCAGTGGCAAAGCTGCGGTAACACGACCGCGACCTGTTACGACAACACCCTCTCATTCCGCCTCGAACGTGCCGACTATGCCCATCAATATACCGCCCAACCCGAATGTCATACCGGGAAACACACTGCCATCAGCACCTGCAAGCCCGCCCACGCCTGCGCCAAGTCCCACGCCCATGCAAAGAGCGCCGGATTGGAGTACCGCAGCAGAAAGAGAAGACATTGGCGACATAGATCTCGAAGAAGAAGCAACCCAAACATCAGCGCATGCTTCGTTGTCGAGCTCGGCACGAGGGTATGGGTTTGGGTATAGGCATATGCGCGCCATGTTTGCAGAGATGGAAAATGACGAGAGGCAACGCATGCTAGCCGAGCTGCTGAACATGTGCGATGGCAAGCTACTGGGGTTTGTGGCAGGGTTCGTGGGACCAAGGCTGAAAAGAGACCCGTTCTCGGTGCTTCCCAACGAGTTGTGCTTGAGGATATTGACGTTCATCGAAGACGCGCGGACATTGGCACGGAGCTCGCAGGTGAGCAGGCGGTGGAGGGAGCTAGTCAGCGATGATATGGCATGGAAGAGCTTGTGCGAGAAGCATGCGTACAGGCGATTATCTGACGAAGAACGGCCAGCGACGCAGCCTCGAGCGATACCGAATGCTGGCTCTGGTGCAGAAGCACGATATCATCACATCTATGGCTACAGCCCAGCGACGAATCCTCAGCTGGCTGGGCTTTCCTCTAGTGCTCCAGACCTGACGAGCCGATCTAGCATCAATACATCCTCCGTGCTCCCACCTACATTGTCAGCTCGTGCTTCCTCTTCGAAGGCCGCCAGCAGACGGCCTAAGGCTATCAGTTACCGCTCACACTTTAAGCAACGCTACCAAGTTGAGACCGCATGGCGAACCGGCGGAAGAGTGGATACACGACAGATCACACCAGACCAAGGTGTGGTCACCTCACTACATCTCACACCTAATTACATTATCGTGGCCTTGGACAATGCGAAGATACATGTATTTGATACCGAAGGCAGGCATCTAAGATGCTTACAAGGCCACGTAATGGGGGTCTGGGCCATGGTACCTTGCGGAGATACGCTGGTTTCGGGAGGCTGTGATCGTGATGTGCGGGTATGGGATCTGACCACTGGACATGCAGTGCACATGCTTCGAGGACACACCAGTACTGTACGATGCTTAAAGATGAGTGGAAAAGATATCGCGATCTCGGGCTCCAGGGATACAACATTGAGAGTGTGGGACATCAAGAAAGGCATCTGTAGGCACGTTCTGATCGGCCACCAAGCGTCGGTACGATGTCTTGAGATCCACGGCGACCTTGTGGTATCCGGTAGCTATGACACCACAGCCAGGATATGGAGTATCTCGGAAGGCCGCTGCCTACGCACTCTTCAAGGCCACTTCAGCCAGATTTACGCAGTAGCCTTCGACGGTCGGCGAGTTGCAACTGGCTCTTTGGATACCTCTGTTCGCGTTTGGGACCCACGGGACGGCCGATGTCTGGCGCAGCTTCAAGGGCACACCAGCTTGGTTGGACAGCTGCAGCTGCGAAACGATACGCTTGTGACGGGCGGTAGTGACGGCAGCGTACGAGTGTGGAGTCTGCAGACATACTCAGCTATCCATAGATTGGCGGCTCATGATAATAGCGTCACGAGTCTTCAGTTCGACGATGGGCGGATCGTGTCTGGTGGAAGTGATGGTAGGGTCAAAGTGTGGGACTTGCAGAGAGGATGTCTGGTCCGGGAGCTGGGCAATCCGGCAGAGGCGGTGTGGAGGGTCGTGTTCGAGGAAGAGAAGGCCGTCGTACTCGCTAGTCGAGGCCAAAAGACAGTCATGGAGGTATGTCGGCCCATTACTGCTGTGTGCTGCTCACTTGATTGATGACATTGTTATTAGGTCTGGTCCTTCGCGCCACCTCCCGACTCGCCCATTGCCTCGTCCTCATACCTCTCACCCACAGCGTCCGCGTCCACCACACCGACCCTTGCGCCTCAACTTATTCGATCCTACGAAGATCCCGGATACGGCGAGAAACCCGACTTCGGCTACGCGCAAGAGCAAGGAGAAAGCCATCGGAACCAACACTGGCTTAGCCATGAAATTGCACAGGCTGAAGACCAACGCGTACAAGAGCGAGGACACCAGAACAGGTTAAGTGCTTCGCTGCAGGACTCCGTGATGACGGATATCGCGACCGGAGGTGGTGTCTACGAAGGCGTTGTTGATGTAGGCTCAGGCGATGGCGGTATGGAGTATGGTGGATCAGAGCAAGAAGATGGCGGAGCTCCGATCTGGCATACGGGTGCGGACTAGGAGTCAGTCCTGGTAATAAGAAGGATGGAACCGCTGGAACGGTGTTGTCGGCTGCACATACCCGATGGACGTGCGGGAGTATGAGTGAGATTTGGTATCAACGGAAGATCGACAGGGTGCGTCATGCAGAGAGGTTTTGACGATATGTTTTGTGACGAGGCATGGCATTGAGAGGTAGCATTTCCTTTTCTTCTGCGTGTTTGGTGTTCCTGGCGTCTGCGAAGAACTTGCTTGTATTTGGGAATTGGAATCAAAATGGACAGGGACTGGGCCCAGCGAGTCAAGTGATCTTGGCTTCGCCTTTTGGAACTATAGGAGGCATTATGACCACGAGTAGAAACGGCAACATTGCGAATCAATCATGTTGCAGGCAGTATTTCCTCCTCATCACTTGTCAGCGTGTGAATCATCTATACATATATCAAATCTTATATCCGCCATATCTGGAAAGGAAGCCTGAAAGCTGCTGTAAACCCTCGGAACGCCTAGCTGAAGTAAATCCACCCCTGAACACCGTGAAGCTCTATAGTATATTCTGTCGATGGCTTGAGATAGTTTAGTGACCACCAGTGGTCGGCAACTAGGTGATTATTAGCAAGAGCTTGAGTGTTGACAGCCAGTGGTGGGACTTACTCCAAGATACACCTTGAACGAGTCGTAAATCAGCCATTGGAAGGCCGTTAGCGTACCGATCATGGCGATTCTGACAGGCAGACCATTCCATAGGCCGGAGAAGCCAATGTTCTTATATATCCTGCCGATAGCCGTCACAGCTCCCTCGCCGGGCTTGCGGTCCGCGTTCAGCTTGGACACCATGACATCTGCTGGATGTGAAACGACCGCGCAGCCCACACCAGCAATGTAACCACCCAAGAACGAGACACCGGTCTGCTGTAAGCTGTTGTAAGACTCCTTCGGCTTCCCAAGCTGCGCGTAGATGGCGTTCACCGCAGACTCAAAGGTCGCGAACTTTACCATTGTGTACGGGATCTGGCGGGCCCAGAGCGGGTACAGGCCTTTGTAGAGACCTCCATAGCCTTCCTGCGCGACAATTTTGCTCCAGCCTTCTCGGAGGCTATTCGCGAAGGGCAGTAGAGTTGTTTGCATGCGCACTTTGATCGCTTCGAAGGGGCAGAGGGCAATGTCTGCGAGGAATTCGGCGGATGCACTGGCACCGAGGTAGACGATGGTCTTGGGGGTGTTGGGGAACAGTTTCTCGCCGTAGTAGTATTTGAAGACTTCGTAGAGACCGTACTTGCCGGCGCCTTGGAAGGAGTAACCGACGAAGGTGGGAGCCTGGTCAGGTTAGCAATGGCAGCATATTGCGAGTGATGTTTGATCGAGTCTTACCCATCCGAAGAAGATGCCGCGCAGACCTTCCTCAGCACCAATCTTGCGCCATGCTTGCAGGTTGGATGTGTAGAGCTTGGAGTCGACCTGTCTTCTGCATTTCACGAGATCGAGCGGCGTGACTGAGGTGTGCGTGGGACCACATGCGATGATACCGCCCAATGTGCAGGCGCCGAAGTATGTGCCAGAGAAGAGTTCGATCTTCTTCTCTGGTGTTACGGCACCAGGAGCTTGTGGTTTCGTCTGAGGCATTGCAAGCGCTTCGTGTGGTTCTCTCCTTGCTCGTGGTGTCAATGTCTAATGTCCAATGGCTTGCGGATGTGTTTATAGCAGATGTGAGAGAAGTTGCTGTTGTTGGGTGAGCTAATTTCTGACTACGTGAGATTGTGGTATCTAGATAGTGTTCTACTTGTAGCCGGCGCATCCGTTTCTTGCCTTGATATCTGGCTCTTCCCAGCCGCTTTCATGTGATGCAATAACGGCTCGCGTGCCGGCAGTACGTCACTGGGCATTGGCTCTGGGTTGAGTCAGCATTTGGTGTGCTTTGTGTCGGTCGGCTGTTGCCGAGGATTTTCAGACTTCATCTCTTCTCGGGCCTGACTATGTGACATTATCGGCGCCGGTTTCACGTTTCATTCTTTCTTCTTATCATACATTTTGATCATAATCATGCATTCTGGTTCACCAATTACTCCTGAATGCCTTTCTGGCCGAAGCCCACCGTTCTGTCTGAAGCGGTCGTCCGCTTGCGCGAACCACCAACTTCCTCCTTCTTTCCCTCCGCCTCCAAAACCCGCAGCCTCGCATCATTCTCTATGGACATGATGCGGGCGAACCAGCCCTTCGAAAAATGGCCCCGACGCGGGCGGCTGTGCTCGCAGCTCAATGACTTGAAGCGCATTGGCGGATGCTCTTCAAAGTCACGAGTGGTCATCACCCAGCACGCCTTCCTCTTCTGCGCCATCGGGGCGACACTGAATGGCCCCACGAGCACACCTTCCGACAGGTCTGGCTCGGGGCGCTCACCTGAGAAGCAATAAATACGATGGTCAGTGAATGTTCACATTGAAATACTTTGAGTGATTACATCAATCAACCCAGCCAATCGCCTCAGCAAGTGTCAACTGCCTCAGCAAGTGTCAGTCGCCTCAGCAAGCGTCACTCGCCTCAGCAGGTGTCAACCGCCTCAGCAAGTGTCAACCGCTTCAACATGCATCAACTCGTTGACTGATGGTATCACTATGATTCTGATTGTTGCTTACCCTTCTCGACGGCCTTGCGGTACTCATACGCCTTCTTGCCGTACGGTGCCTCCGATTCGTCCTCCTCGCCGTACTGCAGGATCGCCAATGCCCTCATTACGTCGCTCTCAACCAAACCAGCAATCCACCTGTCTTCCGCAAAATTGGTCTGATGGCGTTTTCCTTTGCACTCTTGCAACAGCCTGCGGATATCCTTGGCTCTTTTGTTCTGCTCATCCGCTGCTTGTAGGATCATCTCAAGCGCAGTCCTGATATTGCCTGTTGTCGCGCTGGGTGCGGTGCGAATCATTTGAGTGATGCGGCCAGAAGCGATATCCGATGTGGTCACTGGATCACCATTGTGAGCCTCGAGCTGCCACATGGCTGGGTCGACGAGATGGTCGAGCGTCAGAAACACCATGGTGAAGGATGAATCAATGGATGCTGGTGGAGTCAACAGATGACAGTAGAGTCGATTGATGATGGTGGGGTCGATTGATGCTGCAGGAGTGTCTGCGCTTGAGAAGGATCTCGTGCAAGTTGAAGCCTTGACCGCTAGTAGCTCAGAGGGGCCACGACTTTCGCCTTGTTATTGTAAATGTGGTCACGCGTGGCGTCGATTTCTGATGCCAAGGCTCGCTGTCGCTGACTCGCGCACCGCTGATCTCGAGCGAAGTTGGCTTTTCAACTTGCTCTTGTTCATCAACCACTAGATGCGGATGTTCGGGCGTAGCTACTGGCTCTCCATCATACCCATCCACCTCAGCTTCGACATCGACGACTAAGCAACCTGTTAGTGCAGCTTAGCTGTGCAGTAGCCTTGTTTGAGACTCACCACCTCGACGAGAGCAGCAGGAAATGGCACGCGCACGGTGAAGGCAATGCTGCTTCTGAGAGCTCACTCTCAGGACACTCGCATGGTTCCAAAATGTCCCTGTACCCGTTTAAAATGCCAACCTTCGCTTTGCGGATGTGAGGGAGTTCCATGTCGAGGATCGTTACACCCCAAGCAGCGCGCCTGTCCCGGACGAGTCCAAGTACTCAGGGAGAGGAGAGCGCCTCACGAGACAGCAACACGTCACGCTGTCCACGAGTTGACAATCGTGTTCCAACCTCAACAGTGAACTCGACATCAAGTGCCTCGCGAGGGTGGTGGTGTCTGCACACGCTCGGTGTTGCCCCGTGTGTGCAGGCGCTACTTTCCCGTCGAACATGTTCGGAGCGGCAAGATGCAGGTCATATCATCCACCTCACAACGAAAGGTCTGTTCAGGCAAGCGGGAAGCCATCGGGGTGTGCTGCGTCTGCTCGAGAGAGCGACAGTGCGTCTCCGAAGGGATCGACCTGGGCGCCTGGTTCAGATTGGCTCTCCAGCCAGCAGAGATTGATCATACGTGGTTAGCTATCTGCATTGTGGAGGATGACCGCTCACGTTGTATCTGGGATTTGACACCGGATTTGTGCGGCGGCTGCGACAGTCAGCGCGAAAGCGTTCGACGCTTGCCTAGTCCTGGCTTTACGAAGCATTGATCCTCTACACGACTGAGTCGCAAGAAACTTGAAAGAGCCTATCTCAAGGCTGCGGTCTTGGAGATATTAGAAGTCACCAGGTTGGCTCAGCGAAGCTTCGCGGCCATACCGGGCTCCGGTAGACAGTGAGAGGCAGGGCTATGAGTCCGAAAAAGAGACTGAAGCTGGTTGCTGCGTACACAACACAGGTCCCAGCGGATGGTCTCTCCATTACATGCAGGCCTTGGTCGGGCCTGGCGCTAGTCGCCGGGCTCAGTCTGAGAGTCTTTGTATGGTTAGGAGGTTGACTCCACTCTTTTTCATCGGTCTCAAAGGTCTGTTGCCTTTGCGCCGGAGGAGGAGGTCTGTCACCGAGTATTCATTGAATTCGTTGCACCAGAATTCAACGATTGACATGGGTTTGATGCTTGGGAAAATGCTTTTATTGGCACAGCTATAACCGCCAAGTATAGGTCACCAAAGCCAACTCCTGTCCATTGACTTCGCCGACACGACTAGATACGTCGGGTCCAATATCACTCCGCCATTACCGTCGCCGCTACCGTTCGCTACTGCATGACCTGCTACTGAGGTTCCGGGCCAGTCGCAAAGGACTTCTGTACATGCCCGGTGTCGATCTTGACCGATCCAATCAAAGCTCACTCATTCTCGTATAGGCGATAGACGCTGACATCACCGCCAATGTACTCGTCAAAGCCGCGGCTAGCTGCATCACGGCTCATGTAATGAACGCGACTCCCTGACTTCGGATCAGCCTGTGCGGTGACGGTATAGCGATCGCGAATGATGTCGTACACCATCTCCCTCTTCTACAAATCAAGCAGATATCTGTCAGTAATCCTTGAGACATGGCCAAACAGCTCGGGACAGGGTACTTACGAATAGGATCTTGTGTGCTGCAATGACATCCGCATCTTCTACGAAGTGCTCTGGGTCTGCAAGATCATGTCAGTATATCCCGCGTTACAGCTGCATTGGGGTATAGTGGTTGACGTACTCCATGGTATTGTAGTCTTCTTTCGCTCAAGGCGGTCCAGGTAAGACTGCAGAGCCGCAAAGGTCAGTGAAACGGCGCCATGAAAAGATTGCGATACTGCTTACGATCATGACAATGATTGCATTTTCCAACGGCTGACCCTCGATGTTGAAATGACAGCACTGGGTATTGGAGCACAGATCACTGGTAATGCGCTCGTAGAAAAGCATACGCTTGGCATATATGCCGCTGAGCATCCATTCGAGCTCGGTGTTCGTGTACCAGTCTCCTTTGTTGTTGTTACGAGTTTGATCCCAAAAGCCTGGTTTGGTGAAGCATATCCGTTGAAACGCATTGAAGAGAGGCGGGGAATGTCTGGACTTGCGATTGTGGTCGGGCGCTCTTGGTATGCTGGCCATGTTGTCTGCTGTGTTGCATGCGTGTGGTACAAGATGCAGCTATATTGCAAGGCAACAGGAAGAAATTTTTCGCGGTTCGGCAACTTGATGAAGGACTTCAGGCAGAAGCTTTCACGTAAATTGTGACTGTGACCGTGATATTCACAGCGCTTCCGATCAAGGTTAGATACGCAGGGCGAGTCTGTCTTCAATCAGCGGAGCGCTCGAGTACAATCAAGCACATGTGATTGCTGAATACATAGCATCCGCCACGGGGTTTCCATCCGTCCAAATTCGCGTATCTGCTTCCGATGCTGTTGCGAAAACTCGTATCGCCAATAATGTGACCTGCCACATACAATCGCTGTCGATAGAGTGAAGTCAAACGACCTGTGAGAGCATACTCGAGTCTCGCGCTAGCTTTTTCACTGAGTTATGGGACGCTCCTTCCTCTCCTGTCCGCGATGAACATGGCGATCACGGCCTGACCGAGGCCAAACGCCTCGCTAACACCTTTCCTCCCTTCATTGCACTGCTTGACATCATTTGCTCTGATTGCCTCGAAGACAGCTGGAGAGCAGCGACGCTGGCATCCGACCGTCAGGGCCCATACGGTATCATCCTTCTGCTTGAGGCACATTCATCGATTCCTCAACCTCTGTATGATCCACCCACGCCGATCGCCATCATGAACCACATGAAACGAAGGCATCAGATCAAGATCTATCGTCCACTGCTGGGCGTCCTCGCTGCCACATGCCTTATGATGTTCGGGGAGCGGCTGGACGGCTTCAGCATTCAGGCAAAGTGCCAGCTCAGAACCTACTGGTGATGCTGCCAAAGCGCCGCAAGTCTTGCTCGGCAATGCCAGCCGTGCGGTCTCGGCGAAAGCACGGACTGGAGCCTGGCTCCATCGCCAGTATCGCAGAAGAAATGGAAGTCAGAAAGCCGAGAACAGGAAGTCCGACTCGTGCGCCAGAAAGATTTGTGATGCTTGCGCCCAGTACAGAACGATAGCAGTAGCCCGATTCGCCAGAACTTCATAGCCAGTATCGCAGAGCATAAATCCGTACTGTAAGGCAATGAACCCCGATTGCAACTAACGTGGCGTCTCTGGTCTATCTTCACACCAGATCGGTACCCCAAGCTGACAATAAAACAGCCACACTAAAATAAGCTTCGATTAGCCCAAAATATTGCGTAGGCATTTTAATCTCCGGCAAAATCCCAATGCGAGTCCTATGGATCCGAACCTGCCTTCCAGAGTAGACCATCAGTAGGATATATGCCCTCGATCACCGGAGAGGAAGTGGGGTCTCAGGGCACGACAGCTTATCGTGCGCTATGTCGGTGCTAAGTGACGCGAGAACAACCACGCTAGGATAGAGTTTGGTTGTTTCATCATGGCCCGTTCTTCCCCGGACGCGCGCATGCTCTGGTTCTCGCGTGGCCTCCATGATCTGGCCCAGACCTGGCGAGCCTGAAAGTCACTTCTGGGCTGAGCCCAACCACAAGTGCTGAGCCGCTGCCTCGGCTGATGGACGAGGATGCATTCGGTTCCCAGCATGTGGCACAGTATCAGTTGGCAGGAAATGATCAGGACTGCTTGTGGGAGTCCAATGTGCAATAATGATGAATAGAAGTAGCAGTCTGTCAATCGCCGTGAGCGCACAGAATTGTGCCCGTCATTCGGTACAGCTGCTAGCCTGCTGCTAGGCTACTGACTTGCATACTTTCGCGGCAACGTGAAAAGACGGGATCTAGTCAGGGGAGGACGCCACGAGGGCGCCTGCGCTCTACCTGTGACGATCTCCTCGTCCAGACCTTGACCAACATCGTCCTCTCGGCTCACAAGCAGAGAGTACATATGTACATTGCAATAATGTCCAAGAGGTTATTTGATGCTTCGTAGGTCCCGCCAAAGTCACCGAGCAGCAGTCGTCGACGTTTGACACAACATGTCGCCAACTTTGTTGAATCACGCAAGGGACCTCGCGTCGACTTCCGCGACAGCGCACAGTCGTATTGCGTACACAGTTGTGTCGCAGGCTTGCCAGATCATACTGTGCTTGCTGCTAGGTCAGTCACACAATATGCTTCACATCCCCATGAGAGATTACTGACAACTCACCTGCAGGCGCGCGGATGTCTGTCAACTGGCACAAACCCATTCGTACTTGGGGCTTCACACGCTGCCTCGTCTTCTGCCTTGACCTCATTGGCGTCGCATTCGTGGCCACCGCCGCAATCCTGGAGTCAGGTCTCAATCTCACAACCCTGAGCTCCTGCGCTGCAGCAATCTACCTCTGCCTCGTCTTCTATTTCTGCTTTAAAGCACTCATTCAAGTGTTTCTTATCGAACGCATCTACATCCTGCGCCGTCGATCCACGAAAAGGTCCTGGTACGATCCTGTGAGGCTCGGAAGTTTCGCTTTCGTCGTTTGCGGATTCACGACAATCGCCATCACAGCTTTCGTATGGCCAGTGGCTGGCTTGACCGAGAATGCAGACGGAACCTACACCTGCAGGATCGGGTTGCCAAACAAGGTCCTATTTCCACTGCTGGCATACGACATTGCGGTCAACTTGTGCCTGACTTTTGTGTTCGTGGCTCTCCTATGGCCAGCACTGAAATATAGGAGAAGCCTCCTCGCCGAAGCAAGCCAGGGAGGTAGCAAACTTCCTAACTCACCAATGAACGGTATCCTGTCGCCCTTGCCAAAATCACAGCAGAGGGCAGCCAAAACCACGAGCGTCCACGACTCTGAGTCCGAGCTCATCTCGGATGCTCCCACCAAAGACACCGCCCTCGAGATCATGATGGGTCGCTCCTTCGAGATCTGCACGGAAACAATGGACAAGGCCGAAGCCAGACCAGAGCGCAAATCACAAGGTCCTTGGTCTCCGCATGAGGATTACCCGTCTCCACCAAAAATTAGCGGTCCAGGTACACGGCAGCACGTCAATCAGTTGCAGAACGTTCTGTTGAAGTGCCTGATAGCCTCGTTACTGATTCTGATGCCTACCATCATCAACTTGGCTTTGCTACACTCATGGAGCGGTCATGAGCAGGGGTGGCTGTGCTTTACTGTCTGCACATTCGATGTCGCAGCTCAGATCTGTGTGGTTCATTGGGTGACTGTAGAACCACGGCAGGACAAGACTCCAACGAGAACGGCTTCTTAATGATGTTCGACGCTGTTGATGCAAATGTTGTCTCATAGTAGTCCATGTATACGAGGGCCGAGTGCCAAATTCTGTGAATGGTTTTTCGAGGCCCAATCTTTCCGCCCGCAGAACCTATACATGTTTCCACAGTTTGTGATGAACGAGCTATCACGTTCTGATGCAGAAAATGCGACCCGACGTGAGCTCGTGAGCAGTGCAGTACCTTGCGAGCAACTCACCCTCGCCGCTATCGTGGAAAACGATTTGCTCCGTATTTGGCTGATGACTCGATGCAGAAGTCGGTCCAGGTAAGCTCTTCAGGTCTCTCGACGACTTGCTGATACCTGTCACCACCTCCGCGGCAAAGTGGAGAGGGTCCCGAATTTCGTCCTGAAACCCCACCACCGCGAGCATGCATCATTTGGGGACACATTGACCACTCACACGACCACACGCTGGAGACCCAAATGGCCTGTCGATGATAGTCTGTGGTTGTCCCGAACACGCCACCTATTGCGCACATCAACAATGGTCGCCGCCTCGTTAGCTTCTTTGCTGAAGCAGACGCATCTTGACGACCACGAGGAGATCTTGAACGCGGCCAACACCGCCCTCAAGCAGTCCAAGCATGATACAGAGACACAACGTGTCAAGGTGGTGGCACTGTTGAAACTCGACCGTTTCGAAGAGGCGATACAGACATTCGAGGCTGGTGGGGATGAGCTGAAAGGGAAGGCGCGTTTGGAATATGCCTACGCTCTGTACAAGACGGGAAAGCCTGCAGAAGCGGCGAAATTTGCGCGGCAGGGTGCAAGCAGAGGTCTTCAGCATGTTGAGGCGCAAGCGACGTACCGGACTGAGGAATTCAGGCGGGCGGCGGAGCTGTATCAACAGCTGAGCAAGAGCCTTGATCAGGATGCGGAAGCCGACCTGCGGATCAATAGTACTGCGGTAGATGCACAGCTGCAATGGGCCGGCCAGGATGACGCTGCACACCAGAAGAGCGAGCCTCGGCGTGAGGACATGGATGCATTTGAGACCATGTACAACTTTGGCTGCGATGCTATTGCGCAAGGCAAGTTAGGCCGGGCGGAAGTCTTGTTGAAGCGATCTCGAGATCTGTGCAACAAGCTGGACAGCGAAGAGGAAAGAGAAGCGGAGCTGCCACCTATTATGATACAGCTGGTTTATGTACTGGCGAGATTAGGCAAGACAGATGAGGCAGAGGCGTTGGCAAAGACGATAAAAGTCGATGGCATTGCAGAGAAGAGCACAAAGTACATCGCCCAGGTCAACACGGTCGCGTCGAGCGGAGCTCCAGCCAATCCATTTATGAGCCAACGACTGATTGCGAAGGACGTGGAAAGCTTGAAGCCAGATTACCCGTTCCGGTTTCAGGCCTCTGTCATGAAGCAGAACAGCTACGCGACCGACTTGCAATCGATGAAGTATGGAGGTACAGCAGCCTCCACTGCAGAAATCATTTCAAATGCTGCGACGCCGACCATAGAAGCATATTTCAACTCTCTCTCAGCTGTGAACGCTGCTGCGCATGCACGGAGTCAGACAGGCAAAGAGGCACTGAAACACATCCTGCCACTTCTCGAAAAGCGACCAAACGATGTTGGACTCATTCTTACCATTGTGCAGCTATACGTGTTGACTGGCAACTCTGCTTCAGCGACGAATCTGCTTCAGCGCTTCCTGGATCGCCTGGAGCAATCTGCCTCAGCTGCTGAGCTTGATGTGCGCTTCGCGCCAGGCCTTATCAGTGCTCTTGTCAGTCTGTATGATGCTTCAGGGCGACGGTCACAAAAGCGTGCAGAGCTGGCGAAAGCGGCGACGCACTGGAAACGGAAGTCAAGGGAGAGACCCACCGGCGTTGTACACCTTCTCAAGTCTGCCGGGAGTGCTCTTCTCGAGTCGGATGAGCTCGACCACCAGAAGCTGGCCGGCGAGATCTTCAGGGAGCTACACCAGCAAGATGAGAGCGATCGTTACGCAGCGGCTGGTTTGCTTGCTGCATCATCGGACATCACCGATGGATCCGAGACTGCCTCACTACAGCCTATCGACAGTCTGGTAGCAGACATCGACATCGATAGTCTAGAGAACGCAGGCATTGCTCAACCGCCATCAGCTCCTGCCGCTGCAGCGTCGCGCAAACGGCCTGCAGAGGACAGCAAAACGAAGAAGCCGAAGAAGCTCAGAAAGTCCAAAATGCCAAAGGACTATGATCCGAACAAGAAGCCCGACCCGGAGAGGTGGTTGCCTCTAAGGGATCGCAGTACGTACAGGCCGAAGGGCAAGAAGGGCAAGGCGAAAGCGAACCTGCTCAGCCAGGGCGCTGCGCCAACGCCGGGAGACAGTGATGGATCGCGACCTGGCACGGCGAGTGCGGCGAGTGAGGTGGTCAAGGCCAAGCAGCAGCAGGGAGGTGCAGGCAAAAAGAAGAAGAAGGGTGGCAAGTGGTAGGCTATCGAGAAGAACTAAATGGATACCACTTGCAGAACTAAAAGAAGCAAATCGTCCTAATTTCGCACGACTCCCTGTACGGCGCATCCTTCCTCGACGTCGGATCCTCAAAAGCACTATGGCCAACAAAACGTGCACGGCTTTTGTCGCTCTCGTAAGTCTTGAGCAGAATCACTTGATCTTCGGTCATATCTGGGAAGTACCACCATTTGTGATTGCGAGAGTACTTCATGACATAATTCTCGCCCGTGCGCTCGCGATACCGTAGGAAAAGTTTGAAGAAATCGTCAGAGGGTGAGGACTCAATGTCGCACATTGCTAAAGGCATCTCTTCGACTTTGGAGAGGGGTTTCCAGACGTTGATGAAGGCAACGCGGCGGGAGAGGAGGTCGTCGGCCTCGTTGCCGAGAAGCTGTTGGACACGGACAGGCCCTGACTCCGCAGTATAGTCGCAATGCACTAGTCTCACGGGCGCCGCTGACTTGTCCCGTTTTCTTGCGTCAGTTTCTTGTCCGCATTCGCCTTCGTCCGAATCGTGTGATCGAATACCAACACCTTCCTTGCGCCAAGCGTCACCTTCAAGAACTCCACAACCTCTGGATAAAACTGACTCCTAACGCCTTCGTCATCCTCCCACGAACCCCTGAAAGAACTCTTGAACTCTTTCACAGAAAATCCATGCCTGTCGTGATCGAAGGTATCTTTCAGCTCCCAGCCATCATGAATTTCAACTTCCTGCTCGTCATCGCCAGGATGATGCACAGACTTGTGTTTCCCAGCTTCGTCTTCATAGAAGTAGAGCTCGGTGAGCTGGTTATTGAGAGCCTTTGTGTAATTCAGCTTTGAGCGGACGGACTTGTGTTCGGAGTGGGACGGCAGGGTAGTAGTGCCATTAGGAGTGGCTGACGTACCAGGGAGCAGGGCTTTGTTCACGGCGCCTTGCGTTTTCTGCCAGTATGGCTGGGATTCCATGTCCTTGATCCAGCGGTTGATGTTGCTGTATTTGTCTAGAGGCAGCTTTGTGGCGGCGTGCAAGTGCGCTGGCGCCATGATAGCGATGTCTGCGATGGTTACCTTCGGGCCTGCAACATAGCGAGTCTTCGCTAGCTGGGCGTCGAGGACGGCAGCAAGTTTATGGAAGCCTGGAGTGGCGCCTTCAATCACGGATTGATCTGGTTCTGCTTTGAGGAGAGGCTTTACGACGTTCTCGACCAGGAGTGTGTAGCAGCTCTGGAACCATACGCTAGCCTCCCATAGTAGCCAGCGATTGACTTCGGCACGCTGCTTGAGGTCTTTTGGGTAGGCGGTTCCAACTTTGCTGAGATCCCCAGCGTATTGGAGAATAGCATTCGATTCCGTGATAACACAGTCGCCGTCCATTGCGGCTGGGATTGTCGCCATAGGATTGACCTTTACATATTCGGCACTCTTCTGCTGGCCCGCAAAGTAGTCAATGAACTTTTCATTGTATGGCACCTCCAATAGGGCAAGTCCTGCAAGCACCTTGCGGCAATTGATCGTGCAAGGGTCGACGTAGATGTCGAGTGTCATTTTCCCGTTCTATTTTGGCTGCAACAATGAAGGGGAGGGGCGCCTTTTCGCTGTTGGTGGGTCTTATCGAGATCGGGATCATACCATATTACTTATACTCAGCTTACCTTGGTACCAGGTACCATTACAATGGTGCTTAAACCCGGCGTGAAGCTCAAATAGACTCTCCATTGCAGGAGAACCCCGCATGTGAGACGCTGCAGGCCCAACATCTAGCGAGGCAGCATGCCGCTACTGCACCGCTCTGGCGTTGCTGTCAAGGCGCATGTGGTCGTTGTAAAAAGGCTATTCGGTGGTAAGATCGTCCTGCAGCAAGACGTTCCCTCAGACCGGCTCCAATAGTTGCTCCAGCCCCGCAGCACGAGATCGAAGCTAACCGGAGGCATGTTGAGAAGTCGGAGCGCTCAGTCGCGGTGCAATTAGGAGAGATGAGGCCACAAGGCAGTAGAGCCAGCGCCCATTCTGAGAATGATGTGAGGTGCTGCCGCAGGCTGATGGCATGACACCGACCGGCAACTGCAGCCTACCTCCATTCGCCAGCCGCGACTGGCGAGAATCTAGTCATTCTCTCACTCGAGGTTTTCAGGTTGGCCAGTCAATATTGTTTTGTCCTTGAGAAGCACAAAGATTGCATGGCGGGCGCTAATGTTGGTGCACCAGACGCGCGTTGTGACGAGCATTGATCGATGACCAAATTCGATATGTTTTCATCTGCGATTGCCGGTTCTAAGTTAACGAACGCATCAGGATCCGATGGTGCACAGCGGTATGTGTGTGGTGAAGTCGAGCATTTCGCGTCTTCGTCGGGATTTCCTTCCATTCCACGAGTGTGGTCCGTGCCCATGCGCGCCTTCCTCGTCTGCTTGGCCGAAGACGCCTATCGCTCTGCATCAACAGTGATCGACAATATATGGCATCAACATGCCGTGACACAGTAAGTGTTCTCATCATTTTCTAGCATAAAGGTCTCCATCTCATTGCCAAAATGTCTTCGACGATCGTTCAGCTCGAAAAGCCTAACGTCAGTGAAATCAGACTACCCAGTGGCCAGACAGCAGCCATCAGGTCCGAGACCTCCATCGAAGCGGATGAGATACCCATCATTGATGTTAGTGGCATCTGGAACGATGATCTCGAAGTCAAGAAGAAGATAGCGGAGCAGGTTCGCGAGGCTTCCCATCGTATAGGCTTCTTCTATGCTCAGCATGTACGCAATATCTGATCATCCCACGCCCTCTGAGGCCATATACTTAGCTGTAGCAGCATGGCATCAATCCACGATTTGCCGAAGCAGCCTTCGAGCAAGGCAGACGCTTTTGTGCTCTGCCTCTTGAGAAGAAGCTCGAAGTCGACACGTCATTAGTACCCAACGAATATGTTGGCTATCACCGCATGGATGGCTATAATCGTAATGGGCATCGATACAAAGGTATAGTGACCGTTAAGCGCGGCAACGATCATAGCTCACCGTCTTCGCCAGATCTATCTGAAGCATTCAATTGGAACTACGATGCCTCATATGACCCTGAAGCTGTCAACAAGCATGAGCCAGGCGTGTCCATCTGGCCGTCCGAGTCCGATCTGCCGGGTTTCAAAGACGATCTCTATGCATACCATGCAGAGGTACTTCGCTTCGCAAGACGTATGACCCGCATCTTTGCCCTCGCCTTGCACATGCCTGAGAATTACTTCGACGAGTATGTTCGACGACCAGAAGCAGGAATGAGGATCATCCACTACCCCGAGCAGCAAGCCACTGCTGCGGACCAGAACGGTATCGGAGCGCATACTGATGTGAGTGTTTTGTCAATAGAGTGCGATCGATCATGCTGACTACGGCCCCTTTCAGTTCGAATGCTTTACGATGGTCACGCAGGACGACAACGCCGGCCTGGAGGTCCTTAACAAGCAGGGTTTTTGGATCAAGGCACCGCCTGTACCAGATGCTTTCGTGGTCAACATTGCTGATTGTTTTATGCGACAGACCAATGACTTCTTCGTGAGCACTGTGCATAGGGTGGTCAATAAGAGTGGCAAGGAAAGATACTCACTTCCATTCTTCTTCGGCTTCGACCGAAGTAAGAAGCTCGAGGCTATTCCGACCTGCGTCAGTGATGGCAACCCGATGAAGTATCCCATCATGACGAGTGGTGAATATTATCTTTACAGAGCTAATGCTGCAAAAACTGGTTCTTATTGAACGCAGACTGGTCAAGCAAGATCATACATCTTCATGTACTTAGGGTCAAGAGCAATTCCGTTGTGCGCGTGCATGATAGAGGCATGGTTCTGATACCCTGTTGTCTGTCGTGCAGCTCATACTGCTTCAGGTGTTTGTGATGACCTCTTGCAAGAAAATCCCGCCGATGAGCGTGATGCCGCCCTTCGATGTGTACCCGGTCAAGTCGAGTCTAGCGTAAGTATGCGGTGTGATAATGTCTAGAGTGTAGCCTGCAGGCTGTCTGTAGACCAGGAAGATGTATTGGTGTTGGTGTGTCGAGGCAGGTGTCGAAGGCTGATAGACAGCAACAGTCTCTGGATCTTGAGCCCCTCCGCAAGCAGGTTGCGTTTTGCCGACCTTCCAGTGCAGATAGTTCACGCGAACTTGCACCTCCCCGACACTGTTTGGACAAAGAAGTTTGAGTAATACTTGGTTGTACTCGGGTCTGTAACCAGGTATGGTATCGAAGGTGAGATCTGGCATATTGTCCGAGCACTACGGTCGAGCTGGCAGGAGTCAGGTGGATCGCCTGAGTGGAAGGATGTGTCACTCACATATCTTTGCCTTAGCTTAGAGTCCAGACATGACATTGGAGCTTACCGGTATACGGTGCGAGCCACACTGTCATGGTCTGGAGGATGCAGATGTTAACGCAGCCTCGATCACCGATCTCCATTGCTCCGTCACATCTGCACAGGGAGGTGCAGGCAAGGCCTTGAGCCCGTGTCAAGACTCCTCTTGCGATTGCGGATCCGTTCTTGGTGGTGTCACCGCAGCAAAGGAGCGAGGCTCCGCATGCCGTCCGCTGCTGCATGTTGACGAGCACATGGGCAAGGCAATAGTGGTTATTTTGGGGGTTGGATCAGACGACCGGTCCGCGCCGACCGCTACACCGAGTTCGAACAGTGCGCTCGACATGCTACATTCCAATGACCATATTACAGCTCGTCAATGTGCTTTTCCTCGTCGAAAGGAGGAGGGTCGCCATTGTTGCTGGCTTGCGATTTATTCTCGACTCCTTCGACACCGTCCTTCGAATCGTCAGATTTTTCAGTGTGATCCTCGTGCTGCAATCTCGCTTGGATGGCCTCGAGTTTGCCGCCATCCTTCCGCACCCTCTTCTCGGTGAAGACGGGATTCTCTCCCTTGTCATATGCCTGTGCGAATATCGCGTCCAAGGTCTCGAGCTTGTACCCATTTGTCTCGGGCAGCTGTCGACCTCGTCAGTCTCACCTCGCATCTTCAGAGGTCTTGCAATACTCACGAAGAAGTAGACGATGGGGACAAATGCAATGTTGAAACAAAAGAACACGAAGTATGTCTTCCAGGCTATCGAGTTGATCATGATGGGTGCTAGCTGTACGACCAGATAGTTGAATCTAAAAACAGATAGAAGATTAATATGGGTATATGAACAGCAGGACTGTACTCATGGCTTTACTTACATCCAATTGGTAGCAGTAGCGAAGCCTGCTGCCTCAGCGCGGGTGCGTATAGGCGTCACTTCCGCCGGGTAGAGCTGAAGGGATCGTCAGTCATGCTGGACTCAGGAGAGGAAAGTGCTCCTTGGGAAGGCCTTGACTTACCCAAGTGACCCCTAGCCAGCCTATCGCGAAGAAGGTATCGTAGACGAAGATGAAGACGGTCGCCGCATATGCTGGGCCCTTGTTGCTCTGATTGGCGTAAGAGAGGCACGCGCCAATGATCAGTAAAGAAGCAGCCATGCCAGCTGCGCAGGACATCATGAGGAAACGACGACCCAGCCTGTCAACGATGAAAAGCGCCAAGCAAGCAGACAGGAAGTACTCGGTGCCCAGCCAGGCGGTCATGAAGCGCGACAGGGTGCCGTCGAATCCCAAAGACTTCTCGAAAACTGTTGTTGCATCTGCGCAAGGTGAAGTATATCAGCACGTGGTTTCTTGAACTTGACAGTGGCTGGGTTCCTTACAGTAAGTGACGAGATTGATGCCACTGATTTGCTGCATTGCTTGAGAGCCGCAAGCCGCAGAGGCTCTCCACAGGTTCATATTGCGATCCTTGTTGCCTGTCCATGCATATCAGCACCTTGACATATCCCCACATGCATCTAACTCACCGAAGAATTCGCCCCAGGTCAGCTTCTGCCCTTGCGTCGCGGCGTTGAGCTCGTTGATCTCATCGATATCCGAGCGCACCTCCGGATCTTCTGGGCTACACTCATGAAGCCAACCCATGATTTCGGCAGCGTCTTCCTCTTTCCCGTGTTTCAAAAGCCTTGATGGGCGTTCGTGTTATCCACACCGCATCTTTCATCGCAACCTTACCATCTTGGACTCTCTGGGAACAACAAGACACCGAAGATCAAAGAAAGCCCAAACAGCATTTGAAAGCCGATTGGGAATCGCCACTGAAGGGAGCCATGCGAGTTGACGAACCAGAAACCGTAGTTCAGCCAGTAAGATACGACAATCCCTCCGGTGATCAGGGCACCTTCGAATAACACAAGGAAGCCTCTGATCTTTGGGGGTGCCATCTCTGACTGCCAGACTGGAATGTTGCTCGTGTTCATGCCATTGCCAATACCGGTCACAATTCGTCCCACGATGAGCTGCGCCAGACCATAAGAGGATGTCTGTAGGATGGCGCCGATTATCATAATGCTGGCACCGAGAAGGACAGCACGTCGTCGACCGATTTTGTCGCCATAGGCTACCATTGCAAGTGCGCCAAAGAGGCAACCACTGACTCAACGTTAGTCGACAACTCGTTTCCATCCGAGCATGCGCCATACACTTCATAAATTGCAACCACTAAAGCCTGAATAGCACCTTCCTTGTTGCTACTTTCCATCTGGGGAAACGTCTGCAAGAATATCGGCTCGGTAATGATGCCTGACATGACACCTTGGTCGTAGCTATGCGCAAGCTGTAAGTCGAGACCTGGGCTGGCAAGCGATGCGCATAACGTACCCAAGGAGAAAGAAGCCTGAAGATGCAGTAGCGCATACTCCTATCTAGAGCGCTTTGCCAGTGAGCCTGCCCCCTAGCAGGCCCTTGTGCGAAAACCCTAGCATGATTGAAAGGTCAGGTTGTAAATTGCGTGTCTGATGGAATCAATGAGAGTGTCAAGCTTCGACCCAGGGCACCGGAATATGCCCCAGATGCAGTACATACATCTACTGTTCTGGTGTAGGGCGACCCCACCGTCATCAACGGACGACGGGCAAGTGTATACGCATATAAAGGAAGGCGTGACATCAGACCCGAAGCTAGAATGGTGTACCAGCCAGTCGTTTGCTAGCGCGACAATGTTTTGGCATGTGCAAGCAACAAAGCGCCGCAACTCAATATGCCATCATGTACGCTGAGAGATTCCTCGTGAATGGTGTCTACCAGTCAGCAATTTGACACAAGGCCGAAAGGTCGCCCTGCTTGTCCTTGCGCAAACCCGAAATGTTTCCAGCATGCGCAGCAGCATTGCTCAAGCGCGTACTATTTTATACTTATGGTAATAGATTTATTTCCCCAGATCGCGATTGTAGGAACAAGCTAGTAGGGTAGGTTCACGCCAACCCCAGCTGATGCTCGTGCAGCTGAAGCTTGTTCGGGATTTACGCTTGCGGTTGGAAACTTAGGAATAAGGTGCGAGGGTCGTTGTTGGGGTTTTAGTGGCCATCAAAGAAATCATCAATACCGTACATCCATCCACAGGAAGCATGCTGAAAAGATCGCAAGCGTTGCATGGCGCTGCAACAGTCGTTTGGCTGGCGACCCGCCAAGCCTGCAGCTGTAAGTAGAAACGCGGTCAATTGCAGCGAAATGCTTCCAGACTGCACGGTATTGGCGCATAATACTCAGCTCAGCTGTGCGGCTTTGATCGCAGGACATCAGGACATCATACGTTGCCAGCAGCCACTGCAGCATGCCCAGGCTTCATACCGATTCTCTTGGCTTCAAACTCGACCGAGCGCTTGATCGTCTCCTCGATGCTTGCACCAGTCGGTTCCCAATTGAGCGCAACCCGAGCCCTCCTCGCTCTCGCCCGAGAATTTGCGCCCCATAATGCCGATCCCCAGGGGGTGAAGGTATCAGCTTCATCCTTGGACATGGATTTGACCTCGTCCGTCTTGATATAGCCTTGCTTCTTGGATTCACTAGCAACCTGCTTCGAGATCTGACCCCAAACGTGCTCGCCACCTTCGCAGAAGTAGTAACCTTCGGCGCCCCAGAGGGAGGGCTTGCCCGGCCATTCGGCAACAGAACCGCCGGCAGCGGCGGACTCCACAAGCTTCAGGTACAGGTTTGACAAATCATGAACATTGACATTACCCCAGTAGGTCTTCCCAGCTCCGACCTGGAAGCCGTGGCCAAGCTTGAGCGTTGAAGCGATCAGCTCTGGGACCTGATGAGAGCGTTGATTGCCTGGCCCTCTCCCTGCGCCATAGATAGTGGGCGGGCAAACGATTGCTGTCTTTACCCGATCGGCGTATTTAGTGCCGGCTTCCAAGACAATTTTGTCGACGTTGCGGTGAGGAGCATTGTCTGGAAGCGATGTGACTTCAGAGACGTGCTCCAAATCGTCGTATACCTTGTCCAAAGCCTCACCTGGGAACCAATGGGATGACGCGGTCAGCATGAAGTTCATACCACGTCTGCGCTATCAGCAACTCACCGTATGTGCCTGTCTGGATGTCATGGAAAAGCAAGATGCCAGTGCCAGAGGTGTGGATGAAGAAGCCGGGTTGTGTCGATGAATGAGATGCAAGGCCCTTAGCGATGGCATCGGCTGCAGCCTCGTGATCTGCATGTGCAAAGTCTAGACTATGTCAGCTCAATGCATGCTCTGGCATTGAAAGTACTGACGAGCAACCTGCAAAGTAATGGATGAGAGGTCAGTCAATGTTTCAAGTGCCCTGCACCCTAGCAAAATCGTACGATGTCTGCCTTCTTTGCCTCCTCCTCGATGAGTTCGGAGCTGTCGAGGTCCCCATATACAAGCCGGACTTTTGGGTACTCTTTGGCGACAGTCGCGCCTTTGTCGCTGTTTCGAACTAATGCGGTGATCTCGTACTCAGGATGTGCATTTGCAATTGCGTAAAGTGCATCACCACCAATGTACCTGAAGCGCTGTCAGTTACGGTCCTGTCGGATCTTCGAAGACTCACAGACACTTACCCCGTAGCCCCAAGAAGGAATATCTTCGTCATGCTTTGCAGTTCGCTGGCGTTCTGGGTCTTCGATGACGATGATGATAGTACTTGAGATTATGCCTACTTATTCAAAATGTGCTGGCACAGATGCGTTCCGCCAGAGACAGCTCATGGCAGATGATCGTATGCAAGCTCTCCACATGCAGGTGATGATGCTATTGGGCAGCTCCGAGCTCGGAATATGCGAATGTCAGAGTTTGGCATCGCAAATGCACAGCATGGTGTGCCAGAGTTGATCATCCTGCCACCGTGCTACAGTCCCTGCTGTATCTCAATGATCAATCGGTGTGCATCGCTATGCTCACGAGAGTTTTCATTACAATCACTGTCTGACCGTACCGATATACCTGCTCGATCGGGTTAGCCAGGGACTCACCATATGTGCTCAAGCAAACCAATGAAGAATAAGAGACTTGGGATTATTAGAAGGTCAAATGTCTGTACGGAGTAGTATGCCTGATACCATTGACAGCGCTGTTCGGCATATCAGCTTTGCATTTGTTTACACTCCCAAAACCCTCGATCACAGATTCTCCTGCTGAGCGCCTTCAGTCTGCGCACAAAGCGACGTGCTCTAGAGTTGCAGCATGTTAGGTTGAGCAGCTGTTGAGAGAGCCAGCATAATCTTGCTCGTGTTTTGAGCTGAAACGCTTGGGTGGTTTGCTCGGCTGCTGGCATGTGCTGGAGCAAAAGCTGAGAGGGAACAAACTATGACCCCCGTTGGCAAAGCATTCATATTCATGGCAGCGTGAGCTAATATATGCCATGGAAGGGACTGCGAGTCTGCGAAAGCTGTGCTGGATGAGACCACACGAGCTCCTGAGGATTCCGAGATGTCCTCCAGAGTATGTTCAGAGACGCGTGTGGATTTCCCTTGCGCGTCGTGAGCTTACCTGTACTTCTTTCGGAACACAAGCCGGGTTTGCCCATGGTCGCAGAATTAGGTTCGAATGCCACGAGCGTCTGCCGGCAAGTGTCGGTGAGGTCTCTAGCAAGCAACATAAGTTACCGTCCGCCCTCGCAAATGCTGCAATTTCGTCATGTCATAGGATCTTTGCAGCCCAAGCGTGTAGCGTGTGGAGTGGCCGATCAACCAAATGAGACATCCCACAGCACAAATTATACTAATAAGCACGCACAAGGTCCATGTGGCTTAGTGCGTCGGGCGCTGCGTTCATGCGGTCAGGCCATGCAAGGGAGATCTGGCGAGCATCGTCATCCTTTCAGCGTGGGAGGTGCCCAGCAACAGGTTTCTGCAATCTTAGTGGGACGGGGTCAGCGAGGATTCACTCGTGGCCCAGCTGATCAGGGACGACGTTCCGTGTGAGGTTCGCTTACTCTCCACAGAGACCGGCTTCCAGCCAGCCAAACCCAGCCCTAGCGTTTCAGAGCGGCGCAGTAGTGGGTGGATGGTTTGCACGCCGAGAGAAACCCCATTGGCCATGTACTATAATGAGAATCTTGGTTGAAGTCAAAAGTGCAAGGCCGGGACTGCACCCGTGCTGGTATGTTTGCTTCCTTCTTCACTGCGGGTTTCTTCCCGCCGCGCCTGTGTAACCCTTCGCCATGCCTCTGCGTTGCTCATGACGATTGTCCGTGTGGTTGGTACTCCAGTGCTCTCATTGGAACCCAGCAAGTCGGATCTGCCGCCAGCGGCCTGCATAGGAGTCGCATCACTGCTTTGACTGGAGCTTCTGCGACGACCCACAGGCTCACAGCCAGTCTCAGGTCGTCGTCTGACACGGTACGATCCTGGTGGGCCGGCGTGCTCAGATTTCGGAGCTGTGGCTCTGGCTCTGGTTCTTGCAGGCGTCAACAAGTCTTCCGACACATTACAACGATTCTTGTTCCCTAGATCGGCGGATGCATAGATCCCGATGGAATTCGCCAAAATGAGGTCGAGGAAGTTCAGCTTCGATATACCACGACTGGTACGTCTCAATGTCTCCGTAACGGACTGATCTCCGTGACTGTCTCCATGTCGTTAACATATCATGCAGAAAATCGGACCCTCAAAGGCAGACAATCGCGCCTTCAAAGACCAGATCGCCGCACCGCTTGACTCGCCCGTGGAGCAGCCCAAGAGTGTGCGGCCACCACTCTCGCCCATCGTCGAAGCAGAACTACGGTCCGCCTGTGCCTACGTGCTTCAGAATTTCAAGCCATCACATGTGGTGTACAAGGAGCAACATGGAGATGGCCAGCATAAACAGCAGCTGGACTATGCTACCATCAAAGAGTCTGCGCACAAGGACATGGATGGCTCTGCACTTCTGGCCAAGGTGGACTCATCATCTCAAGAGAGTACGGCAATCGAGGACGAGGCCGTCAGAAGTGATTCGGTGAGCTCGGATAGGTACAAGTACAAGCCGGAGGTGCCGACGCAAGATCTGTTCAAGAAGGACGATGCCAATCGAGACAAGGCTCACAGCCGAGCCCAGTCGCGAGCTGAGCAGTTGATGGCGCCGGCGCCGGCACCGTCGAGGGCAACAGCACCATCTACACGAGTACGCTCAGCGTCACATTCGCGCGCCGCATCGAACCAGGCCCAGATCACATTCGCGCCAGCTACCAAGGAGACTTCTGACCGGCCGGCGGTGGCACCTAGGGCTGATTCCACCGAGACGAGTGGCTCCACGCCGCAAACAGACTCAACAGATTACCCATGGTCAGAAAAGGCATCTACAGCGATGACGTCTGCAGCTGTCACTCCAGCCCGGGGCTCAAAGCGCACCTCTTCGCAGGCCTTGCAGTCGAATAGTGAGGCAAGCAGCATACCGAGAATTGAGCCTACGAACGGAGACTGGATGAGGCAAGAACTTGCTAAGCACAAGAAGGCCTTGGAGGATCGGACACGACTCGAAAAAGAACGTGACAGCCTAGGCTCTGGTGAGGACGCAACACCGACCCAGACAGCTACTCAGACTACCATTGCGACACCTGCGAGGACACAGGTACCGAGAAGAAAGCCTGTGCCACAAAGGACACAGAGCAAGAAGGAGTGCGAGCAGCCGCGAGCAGACAGCAGGCAAGACAGCAGGATGAGCGTCGACCAGACTCCGGCTGCTGTGTTCCACGTGAGGCAGCCATCTGAACCGAGCAATCGAGAGGACGGGCACGCTGAGCGAAATGGAAGTCACTCACCCAATGTGCCAGAACAACCCACAAGCCGCTTAGGCGAGCGAGCGCGAAGCATCACGCGCCAAGTCAAGCAGTACGTGCGTCTCGATCCAGCACAGGAAGGCCTGAGGCCACAGAATAGCCTGCGTCGTTCCGCCAGTCGTGCAAGCAGCCGCGCAGTGAGTGTGACTCGACGCGTGAAGGATTACATCCGGCCCGATACAAGGGCTAGCAGCCGCAGACCGAGTATTGATGTGGACAGAGATGGGAGCCGGGCACCGTCCGTTGACACATCCCGTACTACCGTTTCTGACGCCGATTCCTCTGCTCAACCGGCCAACAAGTGGCAAACGTGGCGACCGTTTCACAGAAGAGGCGCAAGCCGATCAAGCGAAGACGGGGATAGGCCAGGCACGGCAGGTTCTACAACTGACACTCGTGGCCGCACGACTGCACGCAGTGCAGGGTCGCAGTCCAGCAAGCCAAAGCCTCCTATCGATTTGAACCGGAAATTACCACCCTTGCCTAGCCTCGACCAGTGGCAGGACGCACCAGAGCAACCGCACCCTGCAGTGAAAGCTGCAAATCCACAAAAGGAGCGATCTGAAGAAGCATCGACCCCAAAGTCGCACACGCGACTACAGAGCAAGCAGATATCTGTTGATTCCGAGAGTGGGGCAGTGGACCAAATTCTAGCGTCACGAATGGGATCGCCAAGGTCACACAGGCACCCACAGTCGGTTGATCTACGCGTACCACCCGAGCCTACTGCACCACCACCGGCTATTCCCATCATGATGAGCGCGACCATGAATGGCCCTGCGGATCTAAGCTACGACCAATATGCACCTGCTGAAAGCGAGATATTCGCTCGGCAAGCATCTGGCTTGAAGAAGGCCAGAAGACGAAGCAAAAGCGTCGAAATCCCGGATGGATTCTATGGAATAGGAAGCAATCCTTCCATGTACGCTGCGACAAGGTCGTGCGAGGCTGGGAATGCGCAGGCCCTCAACAACAACCATTCCTCTGGAGGCCCGCAGCGTCCGCAGGTTGCAGTTACGACAAGCCACACGCCTGTTGGTCATTCGCGCAACAACAGCGACCGCCTGAATGTGACGCGTAAGCTAAGCATGGAAGATTATGTTTCGAGAGTGTACGACAATCCCAAGAGAATGCCGACCTCACCATCGCTGCAAGTCAAGGACAAGAAGTGGTGGCGTTTGAAGGCCAAGCTGGAAAGACATAGCCCAGCATTGTAATCCGGTCTGACTAACGCAATGGCGTCCGACTAGAAAATGAAGACGGTGCAGCTTCGCGCACGTGCTTCACCGCACTTTTGCTTCGTCACTTGTATTATCAAATGGATGTTCTGTACAGACGCGAAGCTAGACTTGAGGCTTTGGGGAAAAGGGAAGGAAAAAGGAAGGGCATGGAATACTGGACGGCTGCACCGATTCGATTTGTTTTAATAATTCACATGACGGACGCACTACGATATCAATTTACTCTACGACTGGCGAAAATTGGGCATTTTTGGGATACCACTTCTGCATTTGCGCGCAATAGACTGGGAGCAAGCGACGGCGTTTTGGCGTTATGGGCAGCGCGAGAAGGCGCAGCAGGGTATCTTCATTCAATGCGCTGATGGGCCGGTAGTGTACAAAGCTACTCGGGCTACCTTTTTTAGCCGTGCAATCTCATCTTTACCTGCAACAACACATGCGAGTTCTTGCAATCTGGTCATGGCCAAAACCATTGTTCTCGGCATTGTTTGAGCCCCGACGTTCTGTAGACTATCTGCAGGCAGAGACACTCTGCATTGCACGGAACACCTCGGACCGAGCGCTGTTCGGGTTGCGTTTCACCTGCAGGACGTGCAGTGCAGCGAGGCCTTTCAAGGTACGGGGATGTCGACCCAAGAGACATATAAGCTTCCTCATCCGCGTCCATCTCTGCGAGCGTTGAGGAGAGCATGCCTGGTCTCATGTCACCTTTCAAAACCCCTTTGAACTCAGTGCGACAACGTGCCTGCCAGCTGGGCACTTCTACTTGTCTGGCGCCTCGCACAACGCGCTTATATGCACTCGACGCCCTGCATCTTGGCAATAAGTAGGACCCAATCAGGGACGATCGACGCTGCAATGCCGCCGTTCAGTTGCTGCACGTCAACGTGATCGGAGACGATGGAAGCCTGATCTTTAGCGCTTTGACAGGGAGGTCCCGTGAAGAGCGCGGATGGAGTGGCAAGTGTCTGCGGGCTTGCTGTCTGTGCGCGTGGCGCGCGAGGCATTGGCGCTCGTGCGTGTCGCGAGCCACGACGTTACATGATGGAGGTGATGTGGAGAGGTGCTTTGATTGTTGCAGTTGAGGACATTGATATGTTGTGAGAGTGGCAGAGAACATGTTGCGTGTCTGGCGGTAGACAAGCAGTGCCAGCTCATTGCCTTGGAGCATTTCCAGGGAACATGTCGCTCATTGCCAGCATGTTGTCTGCAGCTTAATTTCCTGACCAAGTCGGAGGTCTCTGCTGTTTCACAAGGCGGACCGTATTGGCAAGTATCAAGACCTCAGTTCTGTCAAATTGGCATTTGCTTCTTCAGGACGCAGACGTTTGAAGGTGTCATCTGTCATCACTGGAGGTAGGCACGACCTACTGACAAGTCGTCACTACTCATTTTTGACGACCCAATACTGCTGCTGTTGGGCAAGTGCCACGGCGCAATAAGCAAGCACGACATGTGATTATACTTGCCAGCTCACCCGACCATGCATACTGCATAAGAGCACACGACACAGCATAGGCAACCCGCACAACTCATCAGTCACCAGCATGTCACTGGCGCCCTGGACCAACCACAAAAGCCCATATCGGACGACTCAATGAAAATCATTCATCCAACAACAAACCTTATCATCAGCCAAAAACGATCCATTACCGCCTACTATCCAGTCCCCCAGCCGAACCCAACATGTGCAAATCCCTAGCCATAGCCCACACCTGCGCGCACCTCATCCCCTTCCGCCTCTCCACCTGCCGCGGCACCTACGAAGTCCCCGGCCTCAAACCCTCCCGGACCCCAAAACCCGGCTGCTACAGCACGCCCACCATCATCCTGATCTCCTCCACCCCTTGCGGAGCCTGCCTCCAAACCACCCTGCAACAACAACTCGAAGAGACCTCGCAGCCATCAAGCTGCAGCACTCAAGCGCCGAGGTAAACGGCTGGGGCATCCCGATCCTGTCGTCACCTGAAGCTCGCGAAGCGATTGCAGAAGCGGAGGAGAAATTTGAAAGGGAGAATTGGAGTTTGCAGCGCAGGTTTCCGACAGCGCAGTTCAAGAAATTCGTGCGGCCGGAGAAAGGCGTGAGGGTTTGTGGGTTGGCGAGAAGGGAGAGTTTGTTGAGGAGGGAGGTGAGGAGGGAGGATGTAGTGGAGGAGGAAGGGTGGGTGAGTTTAGAGCAGGAGTTGGAGGAGCGGGAGCGGGAGAAGGCAGTGGAGGGTAGGGAGTTTGAGGATGGGGTTGCGGTGGCGGGGAGGGCGTTGTTGGCAGGGATGGAAGAGGAGGGGCCTGAGTGCACGCCTTTGTCGCCTGTGGAGGAGGAAGAGGATGTGGAAGAGCAGGCAGGTATCGACGAAGGGGTCGTGTGCGTGATCCCGGATCTTCCAGCGCCGGCGTTATTGGCAGATGCAGATCATGCACCAGAGCGTCGAGTACACAGCAATGAGAACCAGCCTCCGCATCCGCACCGACGAGCACCAGACCCACCACCACCACTGGCGAAGTCAGCTGTGCAACCTCCGCATCTCCGGCGGAAAGCAAAGGTGACGAGTATGCGCCGCAAAGCCAAGGGGCAGGGTGAAGAGTTCGGCGACGAATGGTTCAAGTGCATGCGGACGAGTCTGGCGGTGGTGTGACTGTCTGAAGTCTGCTCAACGAGCAATCGGCATGCTCGTTCCTAATCATTATTGAGAGCTTCTTGGGGCAATAAGGGGCGATTTTGTGTTCCGTTGGGAGGTTTTGGGCTGAAATGAGCTAGGGTATCATCACTTTTTTGTACATTTGTGCTCGACTACCTAATCAGCAATGAGCAGTCTTCTGCATGGCACTGTACGAGCGAAATCTTCGTATTCGTCTGTCTCTTCGTTGAAGTCTCATGATCCATGCGCCGTCGCTATGCCCTAACGTCATGTTTACTGCTTGAAGCCCAGGCTCGGGCTGCCCAACCTCTGCTCACATGCATCTTGCACCTACGTCGTGATCCTCATGTCCACCATGAAAAGCATACCTACATCCATCCCCCACGCTGGCCCTGCTAGAATCCAGCTGGTTGACTCGGCACACCTGCTTCCCCGGCGAACTCGTCAAATCCTCGCCCGCCGCCTCGACCGAACCCGCCCATGCGCTCCTTACTCTGTTTCTCGCGTTGTAAGATGTGGAATTTGGAGCCCATGGTCTGCGCCTCTGAGACCGAACGCGTGAGTGCCGAGAGGAGTGAGGTGAGGTGGACGTCTTGTTTCTCTTTCTCGCCGGCGGTCTGCAGGATTGAAGACGGTACTGCGTCGCCGTTGGATGCTGATTGTGATGGTGGTGGTGGGACGAGAAGTGGGACGCGTGAGAGGAGCGAGTTGATGCTTCGGAGGACCGTGTGGTTTGTTTGGTCTGGTGGCGGTGCTTCGGTTGAGGTGGCATCTGTAAGGTAGCTTTTCGGGAGCGTCTCGAGGTATGTGCGAATGAGATTGAGACGCTGGTTCAGCATCTTGATCGCATTGGCTTTGGCGTTCAAGCTTGCGATCAGCTCCTCGTCTTCTGATGAGAGTGCGCTCTGTGTTGCCTCGGCTTCTGCATCGCCATCCTTCTCCTTCGACTTCCCTTTGCCCTTGGCCTTCTCCTTCTTGCTTGCTTCAGCAGCATCCTTAGCATTGCTTTTCACAGCCGTCGCATTGCCGCCGCCCTTGGCCACGAAGTCCACACCAATCATCTCTGCGTCACCTGAGTCGACTTCGAATGGTATCTCCCGGAACTTGGTCTGCTCGCTATCCTGATCTTGCACTGACTCGTACAGAGTGACGGGAAGCTTTCCGCCTTGTAGTGAATCCACCAACGAGCCATGGAAGATCAACAGCATTAATCCCTCCATGCCAGCCAGTTGCTGAATCTGCTTCAACATGGGCAGATGTGCTTCTTGCGGTCCACCGACAGGGCCCATCACGAAGAGCGCTACCAGGTCAAGGCCTGTTGCCTTGTGCACCTCCTTGTACTGCTGTAATCGTACTGTGAACCAATCTGGATCGACCAATACGTCGCCATCTTTGAGTGTGAGCTTGTTCTCAAAAGCATGCTCGAGGGTGTACGTGCGGCCATGTTGCTGACCGATGACTGCGCCGGCAATGGGACCTTGTTGTTCGCGAAGAGTGTGTCGTGTGATGTAGTCGGAGATGGTGAGGAGGACGAGAGGATGGAGTTGGACAGTGACAGCGGCATCTGGTGCACTGCCTGTGACGAGCAGAGGATTTGCTGCTGCTGCCTCCTTGCCTGCAGCCATCTTATCGGTGGTGAGAGTGGTCACGATGTTTCAGAAACAGATCAATGTTCAAGACGCGGGACTTCGACTTGAGCCGCAAGCTTAAGCACGGACAGCGCTAGGCAGCGGCGTGTTTAGGTAAGCCATCTTCACATGCACGACAAGCAGTGGTCTTTGCTCTCGATTGCACATTGGTATGCGTCTTAGTCAATCTAGGGCGTTAGGCGTGCCTTCCTTTCCGGTCGCAATTGACCAGGATGAAGGGTTACATGGTCTTTGACAGTCGCATGCTTAGTCACGCCACGAGTGGACCACTTCCGGAGCTCTCGGCCTCAAGCTCAACTTTCTACGTCACAGGCGGCTTCCCATCGCATTGGAACTACATGCACCAAGAAAGAAACATGTAGAGTCCCCTCCCCAAGCACTGTAAGTCTACACAACACTCTCATACCCCTCCCACATCAACCATCAAAATGGGCAAAGTCATCCTCGCCATCAACGCCGGCTCCTCCTCCGTCAAAGTCTCCGTCTTCAGCTACACCCCCGGCAACAACGATCCCCAACAACTCGCCGAAATCCAAGTCGCAGGCCTCACCGCACCACCCGCAATCCTCAAATATACCCGCGGCTCCCACAGCATCAAAGACCAAAAACTCTCCGACTCCGTCAAAGGCCAAGAAAGCGCCTACGAATACATCCTCCAACACCTCACCTCCGACTCCGGTCTCGAAGAACTCAAACACCCCGACGACATCGAATTCGCCTGTCACCGCGTCGTCCACGGCGGCGACTACGACAAACCCGTCCGCATCGACCGCGACACCTACCACCACCTCGAAGCGCTCTCGGACCTCGCACCCCTGCACAACGCCGGCGCCCTCACCATCGTCAAAGCCGTCCACGACAAGTGCCCCAAAGCCACGAACGTCGCCTTCTTCGATAACGCATTCCATGCTACCATCCCCAAAGCCGCGCGCACATACCCCATAAACCAGGATGTCGCGACCAAAAACAAACTCCGAAAATACGGTTTCCACGGCCTCTCCTACGCCTTCATAACCAAAGCCGTGGCCTCTTACCTCAAGAAACCGGCGGAGCAAACAAACATAATAGCCCTACACCTCGGCTCCGGCGCCTCCGCCTGCGTGATCAAAAATGGCAAAAGCATAGACACCTCCATGGGTCTGACGCCCCTCGCCGGTCTCCCCGGCGCCACGCGATCCGGATCAATCGACCCAAGTCTTATTTTCCACTTTACGCAGGACGCGGGCGGGCTGGCGCCGGGAAGCACAAAAGCAATGCATATCACGCAGGCGGAACAGATTCTGAATAAACAATCCGGATGGCAGGCTCTAACAGGAACGACGGATTTCGGCGCGATATCCAAGAAGGCGGAGGAAGGGGATGAGAAATGCACACTCGCATTCGATATCTTCGTTGACCGGATCACGGATTTCGTGGCGAGTTATTACGTGAAGTTGGGTGGGGAGGTGGATGCGCTGGTTTTCGCGGGCGGGATTGGAGAGAAGGGTGTGCAGTTGCGGAAGGCTGTGGTGGAGAAGGTGGGATGTTTGGGCTTCGCGTTGGATGAGGGTGCGAATGAGAAGATGGGGGAGGATGTGGTGGTGGAAGTTGGGGCGAGGGGTTCCAAGGGGCGGGTGCTGGTTTGTCGGACGGATGAGCAGACGGAGATGGCGAGGGAGTGTGCGCAGGAGGCGGAGAAGTTGAGGCGGCCTGCGTAGTGAGGAAGGGAGGTTGATGAGGATGATGGCATAGGAGTTTTCTTTGGATAGATTTGATACAGTAATGCTACAGCGTCGTGATGGACGATCCACTTCTTCCGACACTACCACTACGTCGCCTCCTTTGCTTCCATTCCCACCGTCTTCTCTGGTACCCAGAAACAGGATCGTGCAACTCCCTCGCCCTCAACATCTTCCCATCCGCACCCTCTCCATTACCTCCCGCCTCCTCACCCGTCGACGGCGGCGGAGCAACCGGCACAGGCGTCTCCACCACCCTCGTCCTTCCCTTCGGCTTGATAAGCAACAGTATGAACAAACCCACCACAATCAGAATCAACAGCAGTATAATCTTCCTCTTCGTGCTCTTCTTCTGATACCCCGTCGCGACCTTCAATTCCTTCTCCGCGCCCTTGACCGCCTCATGCGTGCGCTCGACATTATAATCGATCCGATCGAGCAGCGTGCCCTGATCGATCACCATACTATTCAGCTCCTGAAAAATCTGAGACAATTCAATCACGCCTTGCGCTATCTTCTCAATTTCTCGCTCCCGTTGCTCAATCGCCGCATCGTGCATCCCCGTCTGTCTTCGCCGGACTTGAGCGGATTGCAAGAGCGTGGACTGAGCGGATGCGCGATCGGATTCGGAGTCCATTAACGCGGGATCGGTGTAGGGGTTCGCGGGCGTGGCGGAGCGAGTGTCTAGGGGTGTGGTCATGCCGCCTAGCGAGCGGAGTTTCTTGAGGTAGGCGGATTGCTTTTTGCGGAAGAGGGTGCTGGCTTCGCCGACTTTGGCCGCGAGGGAGATTTTGAGATTCTGGGCCATTTTCTCGTCGGCTTGGGGGATGGTGCCGCCGGAGTGGTTGCGTTGGTCGGCGACGAGGGCGTCGATGCGGCGGATGCGGTTTTGGCAGGTGGTGAAGGCTCGCGTGATGTCTTGGGTCAGGGCTTCGATTTCGCGTTCTTCTTTGGCTTTTACGCTTTCGTCGTCGAAGCCGGGGAGGACGTGCTTGGCGTGGAGCTGCTCGAGCTTCTTCATTTTGGCGGAGATGTCGCTTAGCGACGTGGTGATCTCGTCTTGGATGTCTAGCCATCGTGGAGGCAGGAGGTCCATCTCGATGACTGCGTCTCCGTCTGTCTCGATGTTCGACATGAGTCGCGCGCTCTCGGAGTCGCCGGCATTGTCGCTGTATCGTAGGCCATCGCTGGGACCATTGAGACGAGCTCTTTTGTTTGGGTTATGGCCATAGGATAGTCTGTAAGATAGGTACAAGCCCGTGCGGTCCCGCCATGCTCCTATCTTGTCTGTCGATGACATAGTAGTGGCAGTGAATACTGCAGCGCGTGAATATGTGCCGGGCTGCTCATCATGTGTCGTGCGTGTGTGGGTCACTGAGGCATGGTCAGACAGTATTGACAGCTAGCATGTGATTGTCAGCAGTTGAAGCTGGCGTAGACGCAGACAGCCTTCCAGAAGCTGTGGCACGGGATGCCGATGACTGACTGCGATCTGCCGGGAAGGCACGTTGCGCGCGAACAAGCAACAAAGCCAAGTCCAACCAAGGATCAATGGGAAAACGATACCTACGCCTCAGCCAGGACTTCCTCCCGAGCCAAGTCAGTTGGGCAACATCGGACGTCGCCCGAGCGTTCACGGATCAGGCAATAATCAAGGTTGCAGCTGTTCTGCCAAATTTGCTGGTGTCGAGGTCGAATTGCAGGGCTGAGCTTCGAGGGCGTCCCCCCACACATCAGGCTCCAGACCAGACAAACACATCCTCACCCCTCAGTGCCCCTACATACCCATCCACACGACCAATTGTCAGCACCACCACCGCACGGCCACGTTGCGAATCATCCTGAGCGTATCTCAGCCCACGACAGCGACACATCCTCCGCGATAGAACCACGAGCAAAGATGGTATGGCTGCTGAGAGCAAAACACCCCGCTACAATGGCGGGGGCCCGCCTGCTTGGGAAACAGGAGAAACGGGCAGAAGCAATGGCTACAGTGAACAGATTGGCTGACATGGCGTCACCCACAGGCCGACTCATTGACTGAGGAGCAAGTCTCCGAGTTCAAGGAGGCTTTCTCCCTCTTCGTAAGCCTCCTCCGACCCCCCTGTCATCGCCCTTGAGATCGCAAACATGGCTGACTTCCCAAATCAGGACAAGGACGGCGATGGTACCGACAACCACTTCTATCATCCCTTCTTCACCCCACTAACACCACTCCTCCAGGCCAAATCACAACCAAAGAACTCGGCACCGTCATGCGCTCACTTGGACAGAACCCCTCCGAGTCCGAACTCCAAGACATGATCAACGAAGTCGACGCCGACAACAACGGCACCATCGACTTCCCCGAGTTCCTCACCATGATGGCGCGCAAGATGAAGGACACCGACTCTGAGGAGGAGATCCGCGAGGCCTTCAAAGTCTTTGACCGCGACAACAATGGCTTTATCTCGGCAGCGGAGTTGAGGCATGTCATGACGAGTATTGGCGAGAAGTTGACGGATGATGAGGTGGACGAAATGATTCGGGAGGCGGACCAGGATGGTGACGGCAGGATTGATTGTAAGAATATACATATATCCCACTATCTGGGAAGGGAAGAGGTTGTGTGGCTAATAATGTTCCGCAGACAATGAGTTCGTGCAGCTGATGATGCAGAAGTAGCGCGTCTGCTGCATCAAGGCCGAGGCCGTGCGCTTCTTCGAGACGCTCGTCGCGCACGGTCGGCGCAACAAGGCCTACGATCTGCAGCGCGCGGACCCGAAGCACCACATCAGCAGCAGCAGCAGGCCTGGATCGATTACTTCCACAGCAGATAGGCGGGCATCGGTCTAAGAAGTACAACGACTTTTTCAATCAAGCAAGCGGAATGGTAGTAGAGCAACGATCGATATCCTAGGAAGACGTTCTGGAATGTGGTGTGTTTTCATGGCATTCTTCCAATTTTCCTAGATCACGAAGAGGAGAGCGGCTTGTGTACCTTGTTTTGGGTGGCAGCATCTAGCAAGCTTAACCAGGCTCAGTACATTCAACTGTCCTCGTTTCTTCGGTTCCTGTCCCCCTGTCTCTAGACATGCTTTGTCGTGGAGTGCCCGTGACAGTGATGGATTGCCTGGGCAGTCTAAGTAATGAGATACTCAAGAGTTTAGGTAAGCTTATCGGCTTGGCATGGAGTCTCACGCCGAGAATGGCTACTAGCGGTTGTTCGCTGCGAAATGGTTCTTGGACTCAGACTCATGCCTAGTGTTTTCTCAGTCTCCCCTACATTAACCCCTCAGTCGGCGCAATATCAGCGTCGGCCAATCGCTTGCGAACAACAGAATCCATGCTTATATTCCTGTAGATATAGTTCTCCTGTGCACCTTCCTTTCCAGCAGGCCCCCCAAACTCAGTGATTGTCTTGGGGCAGCCTTACAGTGGTGTATTGAGTAACGACGTCTTGCTCTCGTCCGCCAGATTGGTACCGCTTGAAATATATGTAGACTCTGACGCCCTTGAGATCGTCTTTGCAAAAATGTTTTGTACTGAGCCTAGTGATCGGTGCACAGAACAGCTTGTAACGGTATTAAGGATGAGAAGCAAGCTACCCATCGCCGGCTTGTCGTTGTGAGCATACCTAGCCTCTGAAGACGACAGTGCCATTGTCGTCGCCACCGCCAACATGCCCACCTGCACCTCTGCCTCTGCCTCCACGCGTACCGCCTCGCCCGCCCTCTGTGAGCAGCCCTTTGAGGGCAGTCGACAGCGATTTGGCCATGTTAGACACAAGTGAAGCATCCTATGCCACCTCCACCGGCACCATGGTCAGCCTCCTGATCATCCCGATCCTTCAAAGGCTCCCATCCTGACTTCAAGAACAAGCGATTCTTGCCCGCCTAAAGTATCTCACGATCCAAGCCATGCTTGCAAGCACAAGGCTGACAGCAGCGATAGCTTGGTACTGTCCCACAAGTGACAATCAGCCCTGACGAACGCTTGTGTACGTTCGCATTTTGCCTAGCTTGTGACTTTTGCAGGGGTTTTGTGCAGCGAGGGCTAGTGTCTGGATTGTGTTGTCCGTGGTAGACATCGTTGATCTTGCTGTAGTATGAAGGTTGTGCATGATGAGGACGCTCCCTGCAGTTTGTGGCAGCCGTGAATATCCTCCAACCTGCCTGCGACTCTACCAAATCATGTTTGTATGAGCTAGCATAACTTCATTGTGGCTATGAAAGCTTCCAGATGGTCTGACAATCAACGATAACCTCTTTTGGCTGCACAACAGTTTACTGTGGCGTCCATTGCATTGTCTGGGAACACTATTCAGCGGTCCGGCAATCAGCGTCATCCTCCTTTGGCACGATATAATAGTGCATCCTCCATTGCAACGCCTGAAGACACTAGTGCCGCGAGAAAAGGAGTCCAACTGCTATTGATCTGATACCATAATTGCCAAAGCCATCGAGCAAGCTGTACAGCGCAGAAAAGAAACAAACAGCCAGTCCCAATACTATCGTCGCGAAAGTCTCGAGTCCTAACAGGCGAGAGTGCACCCGCACAGAAGTAGCTACGGCCCGGAGAACTCTTGTCCATCACCCACTCGAAAGAGCAGGATTCGCAATATGCTCAAAGCGGAATGCTCGATTCCGTCTTGCTCGGATCGACCTTTTACTGTATCCAATGCGCGAAACGAGCAGTCTTGAAAGAAAAGGCATCAATTCGAAAGAGCAACTCCTTTCGACAATTGGTCTTCGGTCGACCGTATGGTAACTGCAGTCGCTCTTCAATTTGGCGCCATACACGAAACGGCGATCCAGTCGGCTGGTGTCAAGAAGCTGCCAAGTTCTGGCATTCGTTTTACGCCGCCAAGGTCCTCTTACGTCCTGGTATCATAGAAATCCACTGATATACACCGGCCCCCTCCCACGCTCTCTTAACGCCATCGCTATGCCCAAGAAACCCTCAAACCCTCCACCATCCACATCCTCCACTCATCTCCACCCACGCAGCCCACCTCCAACCCCTACAAATGCATCGGCGCCAAACTCAGAATCTTACTCCAACCCCTCCCCCCAATCTCCTTCCCAACGATGCCGTTCAACCGACTCCCAATCGGCTCTCCGCCCTTGTTGATAAGCACACAAGCATTATCGTCAAATTTCACCACACTCCCATCGGGTCTCTGATACTTCTTCGCCGTCCGCACCACCACCGCGTGCCTGATGTCACCTCTCCGGACTTTATTCGCCGCGCTCACAGACACCGAGCCACCGGGTCCTGATTCTGGGCCGAAATTTCGCTGTTTTTGGACGACGACGATGATGCGGTCGCCTGGAGAAGAAGAGGTTAGTATATGTTGTGAATGTTGGTAATTCGGGGTTGCGGTCTTTCGTACCAACTTTCGCGGCTCGCTTCATCTTCAACACCTTGACGCACTCGGCGATAGCGGCGCCGGAGTTGTCAATGACATTGAGCATACTCTGCCAACCCAGATATCAGCCTTGTCCATTTCATGCCCAATTACCGGCCCCATCCAAGTCTACTTCCACATTCATCCTCAAATCTCCCCACCATACCTTCAACTGAATCATCTTGTCCACCTCACCAGAGCCCCTGCGGCTTCGCTCCAAATTCTATGCTTGCTCGTGTTGCCCACTCAACAGATATGATCTCTGCCCAAATCTCGCCGTATCACCAGACCAGACCAGACCCACAACGTTGTCGTTTCTACTGACGAAGGGATCCCCATCACTAGTACTACCAACATCTGCGGCGTGCCCAAAAACGACCTCCGGCGCTAAGTAGCGGCCCTCTTCCGCACCTGCGTCCGAAAAAAAAACGGCAACTAAGCCGAACGACCGACCGACCGAGAAAAGCATAAACCACCCCCGACTCAGGCTTCAAATCAAACGAAATATCCACAATCCACCAAAAACCCCCATCGTCATCTCATCTCATCTTGACCTCATGACGTAGCGCCAATACAAACCTGACACATACCTTATCCACCACTTCAGTAGCACCATCACGATCACTGACATCCCCTCACGATCCCCCCTTCCACTCTGATCCGCGAAAGAATCCCACCCGCGAACCTCCCAAGGGTCACTCATCAAGGGTCTCCCTCCCAGCTGCTCAGACCATCACCGGACGCGATCGCTTCCGCACGCGCGCCGAGATTGAAGCACATGCTACATTCACGACCAAGCGTCCGCCTCTCGTCAGGGGCACCTGGCGACCGGGAAAGAAATCAAAGAATTGTTTCGCTGTCAATCTCGTGACGACGTCCATAGTGACAGGCGAGATTGTGAAACCCCACCACGCACCCGAAGCAATAGTGCGAATAGAGTGATGCGATGGTCCTCGCCGTCGGACATTTAGGATCATCAGTCAAAAATTTCTTCTTTTCTTCGTAATATAGAAGTACGTATTCCATGCTGTGTACACGCTGCTGCTTTCTTTCCCATCCTGCCTGCCCCGAATCTCCATCCAGTACTGTTCAACGAAGAGAAATTCAAGGAAATCTAAAGGACTGTTTCTTTCCGCCGGAGTCCCATGATTACACTGACTGGCACCACAACAACATTATTCGATTCCGAACTCCAACACCCAGCAATGATCAATGTACAGTTTCCCAAGGAACAATGAAGAAAAGCGATCCTGACTCGATCATACGACATGGCTTCATTCATCGAAGACTTCGTGCATCTGGTCGGACATCGACGACATTAAAAGATCATACTCTTGACAGCATCTCTAGATCTGTGTCCACTTCGCGGAGCCATCGGCGGCGTCCTAGGCCTCGTGGTCGGAGGCGGAGGCGGGCGACTGGTAGGCGGGCCTTTCATCGGGGACGTGGGGGCACTCTTGCCTGCATCCCGAGGCGGAACGGCCTTCCTAGACACGCTCGAGCTCGGAGCGAGCGACGCAGGAGGGCGGGTGAAGTCCTTGACCTCAGTGGCACCAGCGGCCTGCCCTTTGGACGGAGACGATGGGCCGGACGGAAGACCTTCAGCCTTCTCGCGCGCCAGGACGAGGTCAGTCCAAGTGGCAGCCTTCTTCTCGGTGGCCGGCTTGCCGATGACTTGGCTGAGAGCCTCCATCCAGTTGTCTTTCTGGGCGCGAGAGTCGGCATAGAAGTCGATAGTCTCACCATTGGCAAAGCGGATTCGGAAACCCTCCTCGACATATTGGTAGCCTTCGTCCTCCTCGGCAAAGGCAGACTTTCTGCGCGCCCTGCCTGATTGCTTCGAGGTCGGGTCTGCGACCAAGGTACTCTTGTCATCCACCAAGCGCGAAGCCTTGGACAAGTTGATGACGGCACGCTTCTGCAGCGTGTGCTCGTGATATGCAGTCAGTCTTGAGCCCTGGAGGCGGAAGAAGCGGCGTCGCCAATGCTATTCCAAAGGTCAGTAAATTTGTCCCTCATAGTAGATCTTGGAAGAATACATACCGCACAATCGCCACCTTGCTGACTCAGATGACCTTCATGCACGACCTCGACGACCTCAGCCGCCTTGTTCATCTCGCGGATAGCACTGCCCATGCTCCTCGGCATCTCATCGTCCGTAGCACCCTTCGGCTTTGGCACGTACAGCAGCTGCAACTCGAGCTTGCCGACGACATACGGGGGCCTGCGCACCGGACCAGCATTTGGCCCACGCTTGCTTCGCACACTGTTGACCACGTGGTTGTCCTTCTCTAGCGCCCACTCGTTGTAGCAAGGCACATCGACGACAAGTGGCCGACCAAAGCATTGCTTCTCATGGCTCTTGAGGTTGACGTACGACCGAGCAAAAGAGCGTCCTGCGCATTCACCAGCTCGTGCAGCATATCCCAGGCAGTGGGCACGACAGACGCTCTCTTGCGCCTTTCCTCTTCTTGGTATTTGCGCTCCTCGGCCTCGGCTGCTTCCCGCTCCAGCCTTTCCTTCTCGGCACGTTTCTTCGGGCTCGACAAGAAGCGGGACAAGCTCGACTTGGAGGGCGTTTTCTTATGGGAAGGTGTCGACGGTCGCGGTGTTGGAGCAGCAGCCTTTGGTGGAGGTGGCAACTTGGTCGTGAGCGTGAGCTGGAACTCTAGATCGTTAAGCACAACAAGCTCGAATTCTTGTCCAATGGGAGCCTGCCTGCCAAGCTCAAGACTGCTAGTCGTCACGCAGTGCAGGCCGTTGTCAAGCGTCAGCTGGAAATAGATGCGGTCGTTCCTTGGCATGGGCAGGTCCAGTTCTTTCACACCCACTACCTTGACGAAAAGCCTGCCCCGCTCAACACCGTCGTCCAAATCATCGTCGAAGCTAGCGGTAGTAACATCTTCGTTGACAACGTCAAGTGCGCTCGGCTGTCCTGGAAGTGGAGGCGGTGGCTGAGTGCATACGGCTCTCTGGGCGGAGGCCTTGCGTGAGCTCTCCCGCCTCGACTTACCATTCCAAGGCTCGGTCTTCAGGAACTGCTCTGCACTGCCCTTTCGTGGCGAAGAGTTGGCACTTCTGCTCGCCCTTGGTCTGGGAACCGTTGTGGATGGCGACATTGGTGCCGATTCGCCGCTGGTTTTTGATGCTGTGCTGTCGTTGGAGAAGTTCCTGTTAGTAGCAACCACCAGCTTGGTGTTCTGACGCATCAGATATCCCTTCTGTTTGCGCACATATGGGTTAGCACCAGCAACATATCTTTTAGGGGCAACACCCGCCTCATTTGAGGCATACGGGCGGTCAGAGTAGATAATGTGCTGCTCTTGCTGAAGCCCAGAAGCAGCAGGCTCGAATCGAGCAAAGAGTGGCGGAGGAAATGGGACACCAACCTTCTGGTTTTCGATCACGCGGTCGAACTCCTGGTCCAATCCCAGGCTAAGATCGTCAGCCTCGCCAGCAGCGAGCGGTACTTCAAGCTTCATTTTCCTGCTCTCGCGGCGCCTGGGCTTGTCCTCCTCGACCAAGGAGTCGGCCTTCGATGAATCTGCAGAGGAGTAGACGGACTGCTCGTCGCCGCCGGTTTCACCCTCCGCGCTGGCAGGCCTGTCCTGGAATTGATCTGGTATGGGAGGTACAGGAAGCTGCAGACTCACTGTCCTCCTCTGCTCGGCCATGGTTGCAAAGTCGGCGGGAGTCGCTGACGGGCGAGCCCTGAGCTTGCCGTTCGTCTTAATGGTTGATCGCCGCTCCGGAATCTCAGGGACCGGGGCTGGCTCGGGTGCCTGCTCGGCTGTAGGCTCTTCCACCAGTTCGCTCTCCTCGGACGAGTGGACTGAACTGATCTCGCTCTCGTGATGGACGACCGAGCCCGGAGTGCCTGGCGGCGACACTTCCCGATGTACACCATCATACGGCTCCCGGGGTGCTCTAGCAGGCACAGCAAACTCCGGCGCGGGCTGCAATACTGGAGCACTCTCAAGCGACAACTTGGCAGTGTTCTCGTTGCTTGCTGGTGGAGTGGTGACCATGTACTGGCTCATGCCGAAGTCGTAATCATCGTTGGCAAGATACGACGGCAATCCCGTGAAAGTACCAGAGACTTTCTTGTGCAATGCCTGTGTAGCAGTCCGCGGCTCACTGTAGTCCTTGACGGTCAAAAGCTGCATCGCATCTTGGAGCGTCTCTTTGCCATCGTCCTCGTCAGGCTCCTGAGCGTGGAAAAGAGTGCCCTCGCCTTCTGGCTCAAGCTCAGAGTACTGGCTCTCATCATCGTCCTGCTCAACGCTTGATGACCGGGGATGGTGGAGCACAGATGATTGGCGATCATAGTCCTCCTGGTGTGAAGGGGAACGGTGGGCCCCGAGCAGCGCATCATCGATGGCTGGAATATCGTTGAGATTGATGCCGTCATCGTCCTCGCCCGGCTCAGGCTTGACTTGCACTTCATCGATAACCTCAACCTCTGCCTCGTCAGCTGAGGCGTGCATGTACGTCTCGCTCGTCTCGCGACTGTTCTCTCGAGAAGGAATCGGCTGGTCTGGATCCATGCGTGCCATTTCCGCAATGCTTGGCCGTGCTGGAGAGTCTTCGAATACCGAACCATCAATCGCATCGCCCTCGTCGTAGTCATAGCGGTTCTCGCGTACATTGCGAAGAATGCTCTCGCGTGATATGCGAGGAGGAGCAGATGCAAAATCTTCCAGATCGGCAACAGTAGACTCGTCCTCCACAGGTGCTTCGGCGACCCGCACTTGCACATCCATCTTCTCGCCAGTTTCCAATACGGTGAGCTCTTCGGGCATGCCATGAGCCGCGTCATTAGAGTCCTGAGAGCCCGGCCGCTCGCTCGCGTCGATGGAGAGCGATCGTCTCATATTGAGAATGTCGTCCGCGGTCATGGAGCTTCGTGGCTTCTTGGCAGAGCCCAAGCCGGGCAACGGTGGGAGCGGTCTGCTGTCAGATCCTGAGCGCTGCGGAGATGGCGATGGAGTGCCGTCAAAGACATCATCCTCATTGTTAACGAGGTCGGTTCGAGCATCGTCTGGACTCATGCGTGACCAGTCTTCCGGAAGCACGACCGGGGTCTTGTCCGTGTCTTCCAAGTCTTCATCATAGCTGTCGTAACCGTCCTGATGCGACAGATCCGCTGAGCTGCCACGCTCAAAGCTGATATCCTGGTCCTCAAAGTCTTCACTGTCCCAGCTGCCCTCTCGAGAGTCAACCGAGACTGAAGGCTCTGGCGTCTGCTGCTCGTACTCGGTAATGGTCGGCGGGTCTGCGTGGAAAGTAACGCTCTTGTTATGCCGGTGCAAAGCCCGTGGGGTCAAGACACCCTCTTCATCTGACCAGGTACCTTGCTCAGGATCGAAGCTGCTCTGCGTGCCGAACATGCTGCTGCGCGCCATACTCGATTTGGTTGGAGATGGAGAAGCCTGCTTCTCCGGACTGGCTGGTAGCGGCACGTTCTGGGCCTCCTTGGAAGGGCTTATGGTGGGTATGCTCATGGCCGATTGCGTCCGACCATGACTTGGGCGAGGGCTGCTAATCGGATTGTTTTCCTTCCGCAGCGAGTCATAACGGGTGAAAGGGCTGTTCAACAGCTGCGCGCTGCGTGGTCTATTTGCCGATGGGCGCTCTACGATCGGCAGCGAATTCGGGTCGTAGGCATCTTTGTTCTCCAAAGCGAAAATATTGCTATTCTTCACACGGCTAGCCTGCTTGAGCTTCTCCACACTGGGACGCCGTCTAGGAGTTGAAGGCAAAGGCGATGGTGACCGCTCGGGTGTATTTTCGTCAAAGCGCGACGGCGACATGGTCTCTCGTGACGACCAGAATGCGCGTGGCGAAGCTTTCTCTTGGAAAGGCGAGGAGTTCTCGGCGTATGGTGAGGAGTCGCCGGAAACCATCATCTTCTGTAAACATGCGGTCAGTCTTGCAAATGCAGTTGCCAAGAGATGTCGGCAGGAGCGCCGCGGGCATTACTCACCTTCGTTGCTTGATTATAGCTTGGCGAGTTCCTGCGCTGGCTCGTCGAGCTGATGTCGGCAAGCGCCTTGGGTGAGGCCATGGCAGCCTTGTTCGGGGACGAGTTTTTGCTTATTCGCAACGGCGAGACGACCTGGCGCACCATGTTAAGACTCGCTCAGAGGACGCAGTAGACTAGACGGGGTTTCAAGTGCGTACTGAATCCATGGCTCGCTCGCAACGGGCTCAGCGAATCGAGACCGAGTTGGAATGCGGTTGAAGATGATGTATGTAGCCCGGCGAAACAAAACAATCGGAACGTGAATCGCGCTTGGATCCCGCGCGCGGGCCGACCGCTGCCCAGACGAAATGTCCACGATTGAAATGTAGTAATCACTGCCAAAGAATCGAATAGCTTGCTATAGCATGGCGCTGGAGCGAGAGATGCGCAAGGAAGTGTCTGACAAGGCAGGAGAGAGATCGTAAGAGAGATCGAAGCTGGATCTCATGATGCGGCAAAGTGTCGATGTTTCGCGATTGTGGAGAGGGCGGTTGTCGTCTGGACGACACCCGAGAAGCCGCGACCGGGATGCAGCATCTTCGTGAGCGACATGATCGGCGATTAGCCTTCTGAGTGCTGATTCGCCGGTGGATTCTTTTCAAGAGCCATGGTCTCGTGCGCGCATGTGAAAGTGCTGTACGATAGATGTAATGTTGCGCCTTTCTACCATCTGCCCGTTCTGCGAGGCGCATTCGCTCGCAAGAAGTCTGCAATCATGGCAGCCTCAACGACATGCTTCTACACTACAGAAGCGCAAACCGTCTCGTATGGTGCTGTCGCCAAATGTTGGACGAGGCCCAGTCAAGACAGCGGCCAGCGGTAAGCCTGCGCGCAAGAGTCGCAATAGCCCTTTCGGCGGAATGAACGTGACAGCGCCGCCACGAGAAATACAGGGAGCTCAGCGCCATGTGTCAGCCGCAGAACAGAAGCGCACCAGCCGGTTTGCGAAGACGAAGCCGGACCAGGAAAGAAAGGATCCGATGAAGGCGCTCAAGATGCAGCGAAGACTGGCGAATGTGTCATATGAGAAGCGGAGCAAGGTCAAGCAAGTCTTAGAGGAGCGAGATAGCTTCGACCAGTTTGACCTGCTGCCTGTGATAAACGAGTCAGTGGCGTCGCAAGCACTGGGTAGTCTAGTGGATGTTAGTCCGACGCCAATCCAGCGACTGGCGATACCTTCGATACTTGGCATGGAGGAAGGGAAGAAGAGACGGAGTAGGCAACCGCTGGAGGGCAAGAAGGAGATGCAGCAGTTCTTGCTGGCGGCGGAGACAGGATCGGGCAAGACGTTGGCATATGTGCTACCTGTCATCGATGCAATCAAAAGAGCAGAGATGGCAGAGGCGGAGCAAAAGCGAATAAAGGCAGCGGAAGAGGCGAAGGAGATGCAATTACGCAAGGCGTCGCAGAAGCTGGAGCTCGACGATCCTGAAATGCCGCATCCAACGACTGGACGACCGAAAGCCATCATCCTACTGCCGACGTCTGAGCTGGTGGCACAGGTTGGTGCACTGGTCAAGAGCCTATCACACACTGTCAAGTTCCGGACAGCCATCACCAGCTCAGCCTTCACGAGCACAGTCATCAAGAACCGCATATTCAGCACAAACGGGGTGGATGTAGTCATCTCCACTCCACACCTCCTCTCCAGCATCACGGAGTCCGACCCAAACGTTCTCAGTCGCGTGACACATATTGTCATCGATGAAGCGGACAGTCTGCTTGACCGCTCCTTCAGCCCAATTACTTCTGGTATCATCGACCGCGCAACGCCGTCACTACAGCAGCTCATTTTCTGCTCGGCCACGATCCCACGAAGTCTGGATGCATTCTTGAACAAGCGCTTCCCAGAAACCAGACGTCTCGTTACACCAAATTTGCACGCCATCCCGCGTCGCGTGCAGCTGAGCGTAGTCGATATCGACAAGATGCCTTACCAAGGCAATCGCGACTTAGCATGCGCTCAGACGATCTGGGACATCGGCAAAGAGGTCGAAGAGCGAGGAGAAGACCGACTCAAGAAGGTTGTGGTCTTTGTCAACGAACGCGAGAAAGCTACCGAGTTGGCAGAATTCCTCCGTGCAAAAGGTGTAGACGCAACTGCTCTCAGCAGAGACAGCGACGAACGGAAGCAAGCCGAGATCCTAGCCGAATTCACCGGCGCAGCCGTATCATCACCAACGCAAAAGCAGCGAGAGAAAGAAAAGCCCAGAAGCAGACACGACTCGACTACCATCAGCCCTGCCGATCTACCTGAATTGTCTCAACGTGGCACTCAGAAGCGACAGCTCTCCGGCGTCAAAGTCCTAGTGACAACCGATATCGCCTCTCGCGGCGTCGACACCGTACTCGTGAAGCACGTAATCCTGTACGACGTCCCGCACACCTCCATCGACTTCATCCACCGTCTCGGTCGCGTCGGCCGCATGAACAGGCGAGGGCGCGGAATAGTGCTAGTCGGCAAGAACGATCGAAAAGACATCGTGCGCGAAGTACGTGATGGCATGTTCAAAGGACAAGCTTTAATCTAGAACTACACTCCAAAACCCACACAGCCTACCATATATCTATCTCCCACAGCCAACGTCTGTAGAAAATACTGTACAAATACCATCACCCCTTCCCTTCCGTCCCGCCAACAAACAGCCACCAACGCTACCTCTACCCCTACCACTCCCTCACCTCCCCCTCCCCTTTCCCCCGAATACTCTCATTAGCCCAATACCTCCCACTCACACCGCGCACATCGCCCACCGCCAACCTAACCGGGATCCTCGCGCCCTCCGCCGCCGTCTTCGGCGGTCGCATCGTCTTGCTCCCGACCAACCCACCCATGTCCGTGTCGATCCACCCGGGACAACAGCAATTGATTAGCATGCCTGGGTTCTCCCGCGCTAGTAGGGCCGTAGAAGCATTGACGAGGGATTTCGAGACGTTGTAGCTGCGGCCGGGGGGTCCGAAGCCGGTGGATTCTTCTGCGGAGGAGTCGATGGAGGTCTGGGTGGTGGGTGGGTTAGGGTTAGGGTTTGGGTTATTTCAAGAGGAGATTGAGAGGGCTTACCAGGAAGTCTGAGGCGATGTCATCGAGGTCTTGAAATGTGGCGTTTGGGTTTTGGAACCGTGATCGGATGGTCGAGCTGTAGTCTTTCGTCACCGAGGCTATGGACGAGACATTAACGATTCTGCCGCCGTTTGGGTTGAGCAGCGGTAGAATCTGGCGACACATCTGTCCTATCGTTAGCAAAACCATCCATCCATAGCGAGAGCAACCGCATCGAAATCTCATCCGACAGCCCCCTTCCATCTGCCAGCCAGCAACCCCTTAGCATACCCATCACGAACAAAGAAAAAAAAGGCTCACCTCCACAGTCCCCCAATAATTCACCTCCAAAGTCCTCCTCGCATTCTCCTTCCCATATCTCCCCCCCTGATCCAAATTCACACCCGCATTATTAATCAACACATCCACAAACTTCCCCTCCTTCCCACGTTGCCTCAACGCCTCCGTAAACGCTTGAACGCTTTCCCGGTCCGAAATGTCGAGCTTAGGGTACAGCACCTCGTCACCTTGAGCACGCTGCAGGCCCAGGTCCTCGCCTTTGCGGGAGGTGGCGAAAAGACGCAATGGTTTTGTGGATGGGTTGGCGAGAAGGAGATCGCAGATGGCTCGGCCGATGCCGCGGTTCTGGGTGCGAGAAGTTAGATGTGATGTGGCGAATTTTTTTGGTGGTGGGGAGGAGATGTGTTTACAGCGCCTGTTACGATGATTGTTTTTGGATTGGCCATGATTTTCGATACAAGGTCAACGTTATATCACAAGAATTCGCAAGGAATGTCGATGTTCTAGGAAAATCGAGAGATCAGACCAAGAATTGAGGTCCGCTTGATCTCCACAATCGATGCCATCACCACTTTCCACCATCAGGAGGATCATCAACATCATTGATCAGGCACGTCTCGAAATAAAGCCAAATGGAACACAACTCATGTATAGCACACTCGTAGCTCGTTCATCATCTGTCTAGCCATGCTTCTATCATGCGCACTGTTTCGCGCATCATCGTTTCTCATGCCTCGTAACAATACACCAGCGCTTTCTCAGCGCCCTAGATGCCACCAACCCATCATCTTCGTGCTCCTGTCTATGCCCCCAACTCCATGCTAATCCGCATCATCATAATCTTGCTCATCACTAAAATCATCATCATCTTCATACTCATCAGAAATCTCGACCGTCTCTTGCGCATCCACAGTCGGGAACGCAGTATCGCGCGGCCAGTCCTCCGCTTCGTCTTGCATGCGCTGAATGTGCCCAGGCACTGCCCTACTCTCATCCAGCTCAATCGCGAGCCGCTTGGGGAGTTTGGCTCGCTCTGCATTTGTCAATGCACGCACGGTATCAACCAAGTCGGTGAGCCACTGCCCTGCAAGCGCCATCGACTCGAGCACCTCCGCACAATGCGACCTGCTGACGCCCGAAGTGCGCAGCTGCCTAAGCCAAGGCAGCGCAGCCACTGCCATCTTGCGGGTTGCTGCAACGCATGCTGAGGTGACAGCTGCTTCTGGCTGAGGCTCAGTATACATCGATGTCTCTAGCCAAGCCTTCGTCTTGCGTCTCACTGGTCTTGAACCACGAATCAAGAATTCCAGAGTCCACTCTCCAGTGCTGTCCACGGCGGCTTCGTGGGCGATCGGTACCATGTAGTCAAAGAAAGCAAGAGACTCCAGCCAGAATGGCGTCCACATTTTGAGATTCGTGCCCAATCGTTGGAGTAGTCTAGTCAAGTGCCCATGACCGGCCTGGCTACGGCAATACTGCAGGGTCATCTCGAGCATGCCTAGCAAGTGCTCTTCGTCGTTGTCGTACCACCAAGACAGTGAATCAGCGATAAAGCCGGCGAATGGAGCCCACACGTTTTCGCTGGCTAAGAGCCCAACAAATTTACCAGGAGCCCATAGCTGCCACTGTTCGATTGGAAGTGCAATCGATGTCCAAAGCGCCTTGTGGCCAAGAGCCCAAAGATCTCGGCCATGTCGATGAGTTGTGTGCGTCAGAATGTTCCACTCGATCTCTCGCAGACATATGGCGCCATCGACAACATGGCGCGGCCCGTCTGGAGGCGACCTTTCTGATTCATCAAGGAGGTTCACGTGCTCGCTTAGGATGTGATACATAACCTCGAACATCGCACTTGTCTCGATCGGTCGGGTGACATTGAGAATCATGGTGCCAACACGCTCTAGGTAGCCTAGATTGAGCAAGAGCAGCACGGCGTCGCTGCCGAGACATGCAACTCTGCTCGCCAAGCGCCAGTAATCTGCAGGGAAATGCTCCTCATGCAAATCCTGCGAACTGTGCTTGTGCATGATGCGCTGCAAAAACGCATTGTGCACGGTAGTGTCTTCGCCGAGAGCAAGCAAAAGTCTGTCGACGGCTTTGGCGACCGTAGCACGATGCAAAGCATGACTTGAGGTCCACATCAGCTGCAAGTACTGTCCATCATTGATCATATCATCCAACATCAGCCTTGCCAGAATGGCGCCATGACGCGAGAGGGCGGCGTAGATGCACTGACAGGCTGTCTCCAGCTTCCGTTCATGAGACTTGTCATCCTTCATGACAAGGTGCATCAGGTACTTGCTGCACAGCGCAGCCAGAGCAGTCATGTGCTCAGCGGCGGCAGACGAGTCCGGTGCATACTTACTGAGGACCTGGCCATCGAGAGGCGAATCTGCCATAACGGCATCACCGCTCTTGTTCGATGGCTCGACATCGGACATCGCTCGAGATTCTGACCCAGAGTCGCTGCTCTTGTCGCTCTTGGCGCCGTCCAGGCCGGCGTCGCACAACGGAAATACGTCAATGAGCCATTCCAGGAATCTCGCCATCTGATCGCCGTACAAGTTCGCGACCTTGTAGCGCCAGTTGTTCTCCGCTGCCAGCGGCTGCATCAGCTCTGAAGATACCGCGACCTTCGGTGGGTATGAACTGGCCTCTGGAGAGCTGCTATTCGGTCGGCAGATCAGAAGAGATTCATCTCGGAGAGCACTCTGGCGTCTGTAGAAGACGACATAGCCGTTGGTAGTCTTGAAATGCCCATTAGGCATCCGATTGCCAAAGCATTCGTCCTGAATACTGTCGAAACCGCCGTCAACGAGATGTGCCCGATTGTCTTCGACTTGCATCCATTGATGCGTGCCTCCAAGCCGAACATACGACCAGTAATGGCCAGCCTGCAGCGATCCCAGGTGGACAATGACCCCAACCAGCTCGAACATGTCAGGCTCCACACTGCCTTCACCATGCTCAAGATATTCCTGCTTATACTTGGACATGTCGAGCGACTGCGGAAATTCAAAGCGGTCGTTGATCTTGCTTTGATAGCCCAGCATCGGATCCCAATCGCCGCGTTTCAGACAGAACGTTAGATTGTCCGGCACGTCCACGAGGCAAGTGCGCTTCATGGCGTCGACAAGCCTTCCATCTGGAGGGCTGCAAGTGCTGCAACGATATTGATTTGACCCCATCATGGGTTCACCCTGAACGAACTCAGCCATACTAGCCTCCAAGCTGGCTTTGTTCTTGATCGTGGCTGCAATCTCTGTAAATGGAGTTGTCGGTCCTGATACATGGCCGCAACTACCCTTGATCTGCTCATGCATCCGCCCAGTGTAGAACTTGCCGAATGTCTTCTTGCTTTCTTCGTCAGGCATGTTCTCCTCCAGTTTGTTGAGGAACGTGGTGTAGAAGTCGTGCACATCCTCCATGCTGCCTGTGTTGATGCTCAGCACTTGACACAGTGGCAAAGTACTGACTGAAATCTCGGTGCCTTCCTGCATCTTGAGGAAAAGGTCTTTGACCTGCTTCAGTATGATCTGCCTTGCCGGTTTGGTGACTGGTACATCGAAGATGAACTTGCGAAAAGCAAGATTGGCGTACAGCTGCTGTATCAAGGAGTTCATGTAGCATGTCATTCCGAGGTTTGACAGACCAGTGCAGATCTTCGGATCACGAAGAAAGAGTTCAACACCTGGGAACTGAACTCTAGGAGGTGTGGTGTCTGAAGTGATTGCACGCACTACTCTCCGTGCGATATCTTGACAATCAGCAGCAGACTCGCAGCTGGTCTTGATAATATCAATGACCAGACCGCGAGATTCGAGATGGACCAAAGGCAAGCGATCATCTGGGTCGGGAAAGAGCAAATGGTCGAACAGTCTTGTCGGCAGGTTGTCGACCAGAAGCGGCTTCTTAAAAGCCTTCAGCACAGTGAGAGCGCACTGCAACATCCGCAACAGACCTGTCAAGCCCTTATCAGACAGCGGCAGATTTGGTGCCTCAGTATGCTGATATTTCCAGACCTCGGCGAGGATGCGTTCCATCAAGGTTCGAAGACCAGGCTCATCAGATCTCAAAGCTGTATTCCGACTCAAGATTTCGGTAGTCAGGCTGAAGCATTGACCAGCCGCCGCAGGCTTTTGCAGGGCTGGACCAAGCGCGACTTCAGACAGTACTCGCCAATAGTGATCGGCAGCATCCGCCGGTGCCTTCTCATCACTGCAGAAGAGCTTGATGGCGTTTGCCACAGTCAATGACACAGCTGCGCAGTCGTCAAGCAAGAGCTGGGCATGCAAAGGCCCAACGGACGGGTGTTCGGCGAAACTGGTCCAAACAGCAGGATCCGCCCGAAAAGCATCAGTCAAAGCACTGTACAACTTCTGGATCGCCGTTGAGCGGCACTCAAGGAGATCTGGATGACACGGAGCTTGCAAGAGGTCTGCTAGGATGTCAACCATTCGCGCAGAGAAGCCTGGGCCGTTCTCGAAGTATCTCAGTTGTGTCCCAGCGCTTGGTTTCTCTGCCGATTGGTTAGTGTCGGTCAAATATATCGCGTGTACCATCTCGGGCTAATTGCTTACCTTGCAGGAAAGTGCGCATCGCGTCAGCGATATTGTTCAATAAATACAGCTCCTTGTTACGAGACGTGTCCATGAACAAATCCACGATTAAGTGGATGCCTCTCAGTACAAAGTCATTGTCAATGACCCCAAGCCGGGCGTGATCCTCCAGGTGACGGCGGAGCACGAAAATTGAATAGACTGTCTCGCCGAGCCTGTCATGAGGAAAGAGATCCGCAGCCGTCGCAGAGTGGTCTGTAATGCGTCTCCGAGCTTGGGCAGAAGGCTTGAGCGAGGTCAAGAAGTTGTAGAGGGGAACCTGAATGCTATAGGGTCCATGCAGCAGATACGGCTCCAGAGAGTCATATTTCTCCGCCAAAGCCTGCTCAATGGGGTTTACACACTCGAAAACGTCGCCGACGTTGAGATTGAATGTGTATCGCGGAGAGACAATGACCGGAGCAGCCTCAAGTAGCCCCATCTCTTCGAGCGTGATTGGGCCATTGGTCGTCGGGTCCCAAAGCTTGCCTGCGGCTATGACACGGTTGTGCGCTGCTCCGGTGCACTGTTCGAGCGCTGCGGCCATCTTCTTCAAGGTGGTCCCAGTGGATGCAACGACGCTCACCCTCTGCGCTTCGGTTGTTGGTGCTCCTGGACGAGCGTATTGGACGAGTATTTCCAACCGATTCTCACCCGTGGCCCCATCTTCCAACACGATCTTACTCATATGATTGTGTCTCGACCTCGGGGAAATTTGTCTGCTGACACGGAAAATGTGACTGAGGAGACCGAGCCCTTGAATGACACGAGTTGCTAAATGGTCATCTCCAAGTCGACTCATAGGGTAATCTCTGCAAATCGAGTCGATGTATCGACATGTCCAGTCTCGCTGACACTGGTCAAGTACAGTCGGATCGTCCTTTCCTTCCCGCAAGTCAAACAAAAGATTGGATACTGCTTGTGCCGCTGCGCTAGACGCCTGCTGATCTTGGCTTGTGCTCGCAACTCGGACAAGAGTCTGGAAGACACTTTCCCGCACTCGGTCTTCGGGGCTCGATCGGAGGCACTCGCGAGTCATCTGCTCAATCAAGGCTGGGGTGATGAATTCTGCCGCCAGGCTCGGGACCTGCTCCTCCATGTAATACTTCATGAGCCGACACGCGACCGTGGCCAAATTTGGTTTGTGACACAGATCCTGAAGCTCAACCCATGCGACGTCTCGAGCCGCGTTATCAAGAGCGTTCGGTCCTAGAAGATGGTCAAAGAGAACATCCTCCATCTCGTGCTGCGAGTCACTGGATGATGGTAGTGCCAGAAGGCCAACTATTAGCCGTATCCGTGCAATCCATGCCAGCTGCATGTTGACGACACTAAGTTCTTTGCCAGACTTGACACTTTGCACGAACTCCACGAGCTGTGCTATCTGAGAACTTGGAGACATAAGATCTAGGATGCTCGATGCCTCCTCTGCTGATAGCATTGATCCTGTAACGATGAAAGCCAGGACATCAATTGCAGCAGTGACGTCCTGATTGGACTCACGATTGCGGATCGAGTCAAGACAATCAGCAATCATGCGGATCTTGTGGTCGAAGTTGAATGTTTTGACGTAGTGTGTCACCTGGGAGATTATGATATGGAAAAGCGGCTGGTGGATGGCAGTGCGGCCCTCGTCATATATGGCATACAACAAGTCCAGACAATATGCAGCAGGCCGCAAGCGCCGAGCTTGATCCATGGCAGGATCCGAGGCCTCCTCTAAGGAGCGAAAAATAACGGCAAGCGTATCCACAGCGGCAGTGTTGGACGCCAAAGTGGAGACCGGTGTCTGCTTGACTTGCTCCAGAACGTAGAGTAGTTGGTCGAAGTCCATGAATCGACAGACATGTTGGAGGACACCAAAGGACGCTTTGGCAAAGTCGGCTTCAACGCTGGACGTGCAGGATTGCCAGATGATGTCAGTCTCCCTGTTCGTGTACTTGCCTGCCTGTGCCAAGAACCCAACTATATCGTCGCTAGCACCAACGATGCTGGCGTGCGAGTCGGCGCTGAAGATGTACCTGGTTATGTTCTGCGCCTGCAGGAAGCGGCCGGCGTAGGCCAAAAGTGGGCTCCGCACTGGTGGCTTCTTCTCAAGGAATTCGCCAAGTTCAAGACTCAGTTGCGTCATGCCGATGCTTCGGATGTCCATGATGGAGCTGAAGACATAGCTCTTGTAGGCTTTCAATACCCAGGCAGCGCGCAACAAAAATGATGCCACACCATCTTGGCCTTTGCACAAGTTTGCCAAGGCCTTTGAATCCACAGAGTCGGCAGGGAGCAGGTAATCATCGCCGCCTTGGACAACGCGTGTGTAGACCTCGAAGCAAGCATTAAAGTCGGTGCCGTGTGTAGATCCGTCGTAGAAGCCCACAGTGTGCTTGATGATCTCACCGCATGTGCTCACTACGTTGTAATGGAACTCCTTTGGCAGTGCGCGTGGATGCTTCTCGGATATCCGACTCAAGATCAGATTGTTGACTATATCCAGCAGACCCAGAGCGCTGTGACCGTCCAGGTATGGATCGTTGACGTGGAGGCAAGCATTGATGGCATTGAGCGTACAGCTCATGTGTCTCCAGCTATCCTTAAGCTCCGTTTCATGAGCCACCAAATCTCCAAACATGGTGACTAGAGATGCCATGCATGATGCACCTTGCTCTTGCTCGTCTGACTGAGCTTCACTTTGTAGAAGCCGTTCAAAATGCCTCCTGATGTCCTTTGCCGAGAGCTCCAGCTCCGTCCACACATTCCTTGCACTCCTACTGGAATCCAGGAGGAGAAACGAGTGCACAAGCCTGACGTAATTCAGACTATGTATCTCCACGTTCTGTGCTCTTCTGGGCTCCTGCTTGGAGTCTTTGCGGGCAGGCTGAGCAAGTTTGTACTTGATGAGGCTCGGCAGCTCCCTGATCACGCGCAAGCTTAATGGCATGAGCATATGCGCAAAGTTGAAGGCGCTCACTCGAAGACTTTGGAAGTCTGTCGGGTTAGGCGCAAAAATTTGATCCTGGCACATGATCTTGATTGCGAATGTGGCGAGGCAGCCGAGGAATACATCTTCAGCGTCGTTGTTCCTGGCCAATGGTGATTCGGCATCGAAGCTGAATATGGATCCAGACTTGAAGTCTTGAGCGGCGAGCCAGTCCGCGATGTATTTGAATTGATCCGGCGCCAGGTAGGTAGTCTTGAAGGACTTGGAGATGCTGTCCAGCAGTCCTGCCGCATCTGCGGTCTGCCAACCCCGGTCATTGCAATGTCTCTGAAATGATAGGTAGAGCGGCTCGTGTCGCCTCATGTCGAGCTCTGATCGCAGGTCGTCGTCCTCAATCTGTATCACGTCGTTTGGACCGGCGCCAACGTCCTCAGGCGCGAGAGCCTCAATGCGAACAGGCTCTTTTGACTGGGGCTCGTCGCTCAGTCGTGCTCGCTTGCGTGATACATCGGGATCGGCGTCGGTCGCCTCGTCGCGGGGTGGCGAGTTTGTCGGCGCCATGTGGCAGTGACGACTGTATGCTGCGAGTATCGCGCGTGGGCGCAGGGCAGGTGGTCGTCGTGCACGGTCAGCAGCGCGAGAATAACGTCGTTGGTATTTGTTAAGCCCCGCTGCCTGGCCTCAGCCTTACGACTGTGTGACAGCTGAAGGTGCACACGCGTGCATTTTCCAGCATGCACGTGAAGGTGATAGGTGTCCCTATTTTTGAGTGGAAGATCAACGCTCGCGTGCAGCCAACAGTGAAATAATCATTTTCGAACAAATTAGTTTTGACGCGTCGCATTGGTCGCGTCGTGGTGCAGGGAAGGCGAGACTTAGGTTGATGACGGAAAGTGCGGGGCTCAGTCAGCAGTCACCTGCAGTACGCCAACCACAGCCAATCAGATAATGTGCTACGAGTCTATGTTACTAGTCTTGCAATCTACGTTCACACGTCAAGTCTTTGTCAGTCCACCATAGGGTTGAGAACAGCTCTTCCGCAATCGACAGCCATATACACAACCTCAGCGTAAACCGCCAGCATACCATGTCAAACAGTCAGCAACTTCAACCGGGAGCTCAGCGATGCAGTAATTTCATCAGTCAACCCACCGATCTACCATTTGACCCGCCAGTCACTGAATCACGAGCAGTCAATAGTGTCGACAAGCCGTCAACGTGTCAATAAGGTATGGCATCAACTGTGTCAACAAGCTGTTAACCATATCATCAACCATGTCGACCAGTCAACCGGTTGATTGACTGATTAAACCTCTGCAGCGGTGTCATCTCCACACAACAATCGCTTTATGCTAAATGGTATCCACAACACGGATCAGCTGTAGATGCGCCATCAATGATGCTTGAAGCTACCGACAAAGGACTTGACTATGGCTCTCGCCCGCTCGCTGATTGAGCCCCGTCTCCTGCCTTTTTGTCTGCCCTCCTGAGAAGCCAAACTCCGCTCACCATGGGAGACTCTTATTCCCGCCGACCGTGCGCGTGGATCCTCTCTCCAATGCTCAGTCTCCATACCAGGCCTCGAAGCTGAAGCAGGAGGCAAAGGATTGGTCTCGCAAAATGCCATCTGGCGTGCGTATGGCCCTGCCGAGACCTTGGCATACAGATCAAGTGTGCTCTCCGAGAACCGCGGATTCTGTCGATCTGCGGGTTGCATTTGTACTGGCCTTGGACGTGGATCCTCAAAGAGGTCCGAGACAAATATCTCTGACCACTTTGGCGACACATACTTGAGATGCGGCTTGGTAGATGTAGCCGGACGCCGACGCTGGTGTGCTCGGGGGATTTCTGCAGTCCTGTGTTTCTGTTGTTCTTGATCCTGCGCGGGTGTTGCATATGATGGCAAGAAGGGGTCGGCTGCGTCGACAGGTACTTGTGAAGCATTAGCAGTATCGAACTCGGTAGTCTGGAAGCAATGCCCTCCAACTCGGCTGTCTTGGTCCATCAACGCCATCTGAGGCCGTACTTGCAGCGGACTCGGCACCAGATCCGGATGCTCAAAGGCCTGCACGGCATATACTGGCAGCCTGGGTAGTACTGGCTCCAAGTGTAGCCACTCTTCTTGCGACTTGATCGAGGCTATATCAACTCCGCCCCCATGAGCCGCACTGGCGCTCCTAGACCGACGAGTCCGACGCAAAGCTGACTCCAATCTGTCGTCGAAAACTTCTTCAGCGTACACAGCACGTGGGCCCACAGGTGGGCCTCTGTGAGATGCAGCAGAGTCTTTGCGCTTTATGCTTGCTGGAGAGATGTAAAGCCGTGTTGAGGCTGTTAGTGGCGCAGGTCCGTCTGGTTGAAGGGCTCGTTCTTCGGTCTTTCCTCTTGTTGGGCGCAGAGCTGGATGTAGTCTGTCTGGTGTACCTCTTTTTGCCGCTTGGTATGCTGATCGTGAGCTGTAAGCATCGCTGGGTGTGCGACTGCGGTATTGGTTGAAGGACATCGTGCTCGACTTGATCAGTCCGGTGAGGTGCTCTGGACATCTTGAGTTGCCTGAACACAAGTCATCAGATATACTCGAAGCCCTGAGTACGACACATCGAGCGCATTCCACGCCAAAGCACTTATCGACAATCGCATTGTTGGCCCACGCTGTGACGAGACGAAAGAGTCAGACGCCGAAACATCTATCTCATTGACGACGGCCATTCACACCCAGCGTGCGAATGCAGCATTGCAAGATCTGCTTGCTCCCTAGCATGCAGATAAGATGTTGGCCCTGCATATCCCACGGCAGTGACTATACCTTGGGTGTAGTGCACTCGCAAAACCATTGTGATGGATCCAGCACCATTTCTGTCTTTCGCACTCATCTTTAGGTAGGCTGGATTTCGCGATGAAAGGCATTGTCGACTATACTCGAAATAGGGATTTTGTTAGGCCGATCGTCGATCGTCACTACGGCAGCGCGTGACTGTGACGAAGGCATCTCCTTGACTCTTGGTCTTCCCGCCGGAAGTTGATGTGCTGACAGCCTGGCCCTGCGATCAGCTACTCACGTCAGTCAGTCAATCGTCGAGCCACTGTACCGAATATCGCGCTGGACGAAATTCAGAGACTCAGTAATTTCAACAGTCAACCCAGCGATCATCCGTTTGACCGTCTAGTCACTCAATCACGAGCAGTGAACAGTATTAAACAGCCATTGACGGTGTCAACAAGCCGTCAGCTATCTTAACAAGCTGTCAACCACGTCAACCAGTCAACCGGTTGATTGACTTGCGATGATCCTCCTTCGCAGGCTCTGGTAAGACGTCATTTCTGCGGTGTGACATGATCAATGATAGTCCGTATAACGAAAATATCGCACTGGCTCATTACAGCGACTTATATGGATCTGTGGACATTGCAGGTCGAATGATCCCCTCTGATCTTTCGACGGCGTGCTTGGCAGGTGATCATTGCACTGCCCGAAGCTATTCTGCGGGTCAATGCTATGCTTCGGGCTCGGCCTCATAGTCTTCGCCTTGACAGGATTAAAAGCACGTGCGGACCTGCATAAACCTCTTGACAACCAGGAACCGATTCGGTGTTTTGCCATAAGCTGAACGTAGCACTGACATCCGGTGCCTGAAGTGCTTTTATGCTTCCATAAGGCCTGATCGATAGCCAGGGCCCCCGGCAGAATGGCAGGGACCGGCAGTCGCCGAGACACCAATACGGTGTCATGGTCTAAAAATAACTGCTACTAGTCTACAAGTCTCGCGAACACACGGGACTTTGACGTGACATCCAACACGGTCTTGGCTATCCTAGATTCAAGTATCTAGTCAAAATCCAGTGTCAGATGGTCCCGAGGCGCCGGAACCATTATTTGCACGAGACCGACTTTAGCATCTCTCGCAATACGAGATTCGATGGAAATATATGTCACGAACCACGAGTCTAAAAATGAATTCATGGTCGATGTCTCATATGTCAGCTCCTAAGATATAAGTACCAACCCTCCTCGCAAGATAACCCATCTCATCATAAGCAACAAACAGCATCGCGAAAAGACAGTTCCACTTACAAAACAAAGACATCGCTCCCTTCAAAGTCGACCATCCATACAATCCCATCAACAACCGAAAAGATGTTCTCCTTCACCCCACTCGCAACCGCCGCCCTTGTGGCCCTGAGCTACGCCGCGCCGACTCCTGAACAGGCTCCCAACCCGACAACCGGCCTTCCAGTGGACTACGTCTGGACTGTCGACAACTGGGTAGCTGGTGGCGTTCGCGCAGGCTCAAGCTACGACTTCGACGTACGCACACACTACGAAGCCCCATCATCCAACCAAACTCCCCACTAACAACCTCCCAGGTCTCTGCTCCAGACTGCCCTCCTGGCAAGCCATTCTCCGCTCACTGCTCTGGCCTCCAACCATACGCCGGTTCAGGTGAAGAGGTCTCTTACACCGACTGCAAGCTGAACTCGGGCGGCAGCGCAAGCGACGGATTCGAAGTCGCTGCGTACCTCAAGCCGTACGACCTCAATGTGGCCGACGGTGTTGCACAGATCTACGTATCAGTCCAGTATTTAGACCTTACCTCCGCGCAGACTCCGTAAGTAACGATGTTATATTGATGCGTCGATCCGAGCATTACAAGGTAGCTGACAGACGCTCGATACAGCACTACTCGCAATTACACTGGCTTCAGGAACGCGACATTTAACCAGTTCTCCGGCCCAGCGTACAGCTTTACGATAGTGCCGAGCACTGCTTCTGCTGTGGCTTAAGCGATAGAAAGAGTTGCATACAGCTTGTTTTGTCATCGCATTCGGGATACCAGGAAGCATTGCAGCATTTCACGATGTTGGGGCATCACGTGTAAGATATCTCCATGTAGTTTCACGAATAGCTATCTGGCTTATAACGACCACACCTCGCATGAAGTGCCCAGTCGTGTCGAAGGCTCTCTACTGCCTGCCTGCACCGCCGCCAGTCCTCTTTCCCTCACCTTGCCTAGCGCCCTTCTTCCTCCTATTCGCAGCGGCCCTCCTACCCGCAACGCTGTCCTGGCGTTGCCTCTCATGGTCGAACAATCCTAACAGCGCCACATCACCGAGGAGATAATCGTCAACCTCCCGCTCCTGGTCCTCCTCAATCATGTAGCGGCGCCAAAAGAACGTGAAACTCCGGACTGCCGTGTTCAGCACTTTACTATTGGCCGGCAGCATTTCCCAGATCCAAGACAGCTCGTCCTTGGTGACAGGTCTGTCATAAACGACCTGATTAACATGGTCTCGCAAGTCATTGATCCCAAACGTTGGCTTGAGGGACAGAAGGGCAGCATAGATGCTAATCTTTGTGCTCAGGTCCTCGTTCTCAACCTCCTCCTTGATATGTTCGCCTTGAATGATCTCGACCCGCTTGTGCTTCTCAAGGAACTCCAAGACACGGACTATGGCGTCCTTGGGAGGCGAAATGGCGCCAGCCGGCTTGATCTTGAGCTTGAGAACAGCATTGGCAGCCTCTGTGGTTGTGTTCTGAGCAGGAAGCACCGGCTTACATGCCTTGCTGAAGCGGCGTAAGATTTTGATGTCGACACCGGTCTTGATCACAGAGCCCGTTGCGTGGTCGAGGATGTCTATGGTGATGGGGTGGGTCTTGGTGACGCTGCTCTTCTTCTTGTTGACGCTGTAGCCGACTTTAATGTCTTGTGGGTCCATGTTGAATATGGTGGATGTCCCGGAGGTTGGCTCAGGACGAGGAGGTTATGTTGCAATGAGTCGGACTTGACGAGGAGTGTCGATGGTTGCTTGGATGGTGAGGCTTGTAGGGTCGAAGTTGACAATGAGTTTCTATGGAAGCTCAGATGGTATGAAGGTCTGTTGGAAGGTGCTGCGAGGTCTGAATTTCGACGAACAAGTCCAATATATAGATCTGGGCAAAGCTGTGTTCCTATATAGCTGCATTCACTCGGTACCAGCTCGTGCGCATTGCACAGTGCACCAACCACTGTGAATGCTGCTACTTGTAGACACGTACTAATGATGCAGCTGACGACCAGGCATTCACCGCGGCTTAGCTCTGGCAATGGCAGAGCAGCCCCGTTGCCAACCGCCTTGTTATGCTCTCCAACCATGAGTGAAGACGGTACATTGACTGCAACCAATAGAAGAAAACCTGCGCTACAGACGTCAAGAGTGCTCTTCTACACGACATGCCGCCAACGACCAAGCCAACAGTGACGCATAACCAGTCGCAAAGGTGACAAACATCTGCCACTGCTTGCCTAGATAGTGAAAGAGAGCTTGTGAAGAGATAGACATGCAAGCGAAAACGGTGAGTTCGACATGAGAAAGAAGCCACAGGCTTTTTCATTCTCGCACCAAAATGTGCAGCAGCCATAGCCGCAACCAAGAATTGCCAGCCAGCAGCAAGATCTATCAAGATAACGATTCCGTAGCGCCTTCGCTAAAACGACGCGCTCTGTCGAAAAGCAATTTTGCCTGCCCAAAAGTCCTTTTGACCCACCCAAAAAGCTATCCTCTTCCCATCATAACGATACAGTCCGAACCTTCACATCGAGTTGCCCTATCCCGAGTCAACAGGCGCAACCTCACTCAACCTCCTCAATTCCTCGTCCGCCACCACCCCAAGAATCTGCGAATCGTCCTCCTCATCAACCCTCTCATCCCTCTCCGCCCCTCCTTGCATAATAGGACTCGTCAAATCCGCACTCCCTCCTCTACTCCCACCCCTCCCATTGACCTTCACACTCGGCCCAATCACCGTCCTCCGATTCTCCCTCTGCCCCAACGAAAAATCATCCGTATCGCTCTCTACCGTCCCATCCTCACCCTTCTGCAAACTACTCCTCGTAAGTGGCCTCGACGCCAGATCCCCGGGTCCAATAACAGTCTGCCTCTTTACGCCTTTGGGACTCCACTGCATGTTCGCGTCAAAATACTCAGACAACCTATTGCGCCGGTCTTCGCCATCCTCACCCAAGTCGGAGGAAGCGCTACTCATAGGCAACGGTGAGGCAGAAGCAAACGTATCAGCGGCCTCGGCGTCTTGTCTCAAGGCCTGCGAACTGGCGGAGCCGTAGCTCCCATCGCTACCAGAAGTCCCGAATCCCGGGCCAAGACGAAGGTCGCGGGCAGTGGCTGGAGTGTCGTTGACCGAAGACGTCGACTCGGCCTGCGATTGCCGACGATCATCACTGCGTTCGCTGTTCTGACGCCACTTCTCGCGTCTGGCTTTCATGCGCTCATTAGGCCAGTCAGCGCCGAATTGCACGACAGAGGCTTGCTTGCCGTGCAGGATGAAGCGTCCCTTTTCGCGCTGCAGGCCAGGTGTGCTCTCGGGATTGTCATCTTGCTCGGCGCCGGCTGAACGCACAGTGCTGTCGCTCTCCTTGTTCCGCCGGTGCCTGTGAACAGTACTTGAGTGGTGAGCCTCACGTAGTGTTCTTTGGAGACTACGCCTCACGCCATTCCTGTGTTTGCTCTCGGGTGTGGTGTTGACAGCCGTACCGTCCAGACTCATGCCATGAACATCCGTCACCGCAGTCTCGGGGGAGATAGTGCTGCTTCTCGCTAGCATCTCAACCTCCTCAGTGCTTGGACGTGGGGTTCTCTTTTCCGACTGCAATCCAGCATCAGACTGCTGTGAAGACTCGTGCCTATCCAGTCGCTCAAATTGTGGTACGCTCGACATCGAAGATGCATGCGACAGAGTACCTCTACCTGGTGATGACACGCTAAGATGCGACGTGCTGATTGACTCTCTGTGATCAACTGGCTGCTGAACATCGAGCTGCAACGGCGGTAAATGCCACATGGCATGACCCTTGGACTCATTGGCGGGGTGAGAAGTCGTTCTGAAAACATCTCCGCTCATGAAATCGTCAATGGTCTCGCTCGTGGACGGCCTATCACTCCTGCCACTACGCGAGGGTGAAGTCGGGCTCATCGGCGGACTGTGCGCAGGGACAGGTCTTGCGGATGAGCCATTACGCAACAAAGCAGGCTTGTCCTTCTCACCGGCCGTCCCTTGCTGACTAGTCAAGGCCTGCAGCTCAGTGGCCGAGACACCGTCCTGCTGCACGTCCAGAGCCAATATATCCTTGTGGCACCTCATGCGCCAGATATCTCGGCGCACCCACTTGATGTTGGCATCAGATCGCGCAGCAGCATAAATTACGTCTTCACGAGTCTTTGGTGCAATGGGAGCCAAGATGAGCAGGTGTCTAGCATTGCGCAACAGTGTTTCAAGCTGTTTGTCGGCCTGGCTGATATCCTTCTCGGTCTCAGCAATTTTTGCCACCATGATCTGACGCCTCGCAGCCATAACCTGACGTTGCAGCTGAGGGCTGAGACCGCCACGCGAGACGACCACTTCGCCAGTTGCAGACTGTAAGGATTTGGTCGACCGTCCAGACTCCATTCTAGTGACCTCTTGCCGTCGCAGGTCCTCCTCATTTCCACCAACCATGCCTCTGATGCGAACACCAGCAGCTCTGAAAGCAGCCGCATAGTTGATCAGTGAGATCCAGTCATTGCGCTCGCCTTCATTGTCGGCTAGCAGAACCTCTTCCTGGCCTCCGGACCTGAAGAACATAAAGGCGTGCTTATGCCTGTTGTATGTAGCATCCACAAGTGCCACGGCATTGTCCGTCTTGATCAAGCCGTCAGGCTTAAATTCGGCAAGCGGGGGCTTGAAAATGACGGGCGTTCTCGGATGCCCTGGTCTTTGCTGAGCAGTGAACTGGTGCACCAAGCTCTTGGCCCAATGCGCGTTTTTAAATAGATACAGCTGTGAGCCAGTGAGAATCGCGCCCCATTCCTGCCACGGTGATCGCGCCTTTTTCTTTTTCGCGGCCTTCCGCCACAGTGTGCCAACCTTGGTGATCTTGAGGTCAATGATGCCAGCTTGTGCGTCTGCTGGATGCTGGCCAGCGCCACCTTCGTACGCAGTGGGACGTGATCGAGCAGAGATGATCTGAAGTATACCGGTGTGTGTGAAGGCACGTTGCAGGTAGTCAGGATCCAGCTCAACCGAGCTAGCTCGATAATTGTAAGGATCCTCGAATGCGATGGTCTCCTTAAGGTTCGGGCGGACCTGATCCAGTTTCTGCTCAACAAGTAGATTGTAAGGATCGACCGGCCCTGTAGGCTTCTTGCCGGCTGCTTCTTGCACGGCCCCTTTGAGCTTGCTCTTCTTCGGCTTGAAGGGCATCAAGCGGTCACCATTGATATCCACCTCTTCCTCAAAATGGATGAATGGAGTGTAGCAGATGTTGTCGTAGAAGCAGGCCAATACTTCATCAGCCACCTGCTGACCTGAAGTGTTCTTGATGTAGTCCTGCTTCTGCATCTTTCGCTTGTTATTTTTGTTAAAAGCGTCAGTATGCAGCATCATCAAGGAGAAGGCAATGATGTAAGCCTGGTCTGAGGACACAAATATGCCAGGATTACATTCGTGATATCGGTCCGCAAAAGCTTGGATGACCCGATCCACCTGCTGCGTCTCTTTGGGCAATTCAGCTTCGAGCAGGAATTTCCGCAGAGACATGTCAATCGGCTCGCCGAAGAATGGGAAGCGCCTAGTATAGCTTCGTAGGACGGCTTGCGCAAAAGGATCTGCTGATTTCGAAAGAATGCCAGCAATCATGGCTCGCGCGACAGCAGCCTCTAGCCTCTCCAGGTACTTGCCAGGAGTGTCACCTTCCTCCCTCTCGGGAATAACCAGCGCCTCACGACTCATCGCGAATGAATTGGACTTGCTCCTGGTGCCAGGCGACCCATGCCTCGGCGATTCAGGCCCAGAACCATGCCTAAATCGCGATAGACTCAAGAAACCGCCTAGGCTCGACCTCCCAGCGCTCGACGTGGACTGCCGCGCACTACCATAAAGCGCAGGCGGCGTGTCCATGTCGTGCGAGCCGCGCCCGAATGAACTTGTGGTGGATGCGCGATCGCGCATACCCAGCCTCATTGGTGCCGGCAACGGTGAAGCGGTCGGAGAGTGCGATCGATCAGAATCATTGCGGAGGAGGTTTGGACCGCTTGGCTCTGCAAAAGACAAAGAACTCTTGGCAAGCGCTGCGTGCGATAACGGGAAGTTTTGCTCTGATCCGCTTTGTTTCGTAGGACTTCCAGCCTCTGTATGCCTGCGTTGTAGTGCGGTGCGTGGTGGACTCCTTCGTGAGGTGCCGTGATCCGGACTGTGTCGAGACTGAACGGAATAGCCACCAGTCGATGCTCGCGGTGTGGCAGGCTCGTCTGATTGCTGTCGGTGTTGGTGTTGGTTTTCGGGTGGTGGCAGCTTGAGTGGCAACGGAAACAAGGAATTACGATTCTTGTTACGCCTCGGAAGCTTAAAGAACGTGGTATGTGTTGACACTGTATGGGTGGTTGTCGTCGTCTGGCCATAGAGCTCGCCAGAGCTGCCGTTGCTACCATCTGACTGATCGGACTCGGAGAAACGAGGGTTGGGTATTGGTAGGGCGAGCGCGGAGTTTGACTCGTCGCCGTAGGACGGAGGAGCACTGCTCAGGTGGTTCTTCTCCATTTGCATCATGGCAGACAGTCGCGACAGATCCTCGAGCCCAGTGCTCCTGCCCTGAAGGCGCCTCCATCTCAAGGAGTTGCGTGGCTTGTCCCTCTCCTTCCTGACTTGCTCTGATGAATGGCGCGATTCCTGTGCTAGATTCAACTGCGACTTCCTGCCCTTCGACATGCTCCTCTTCAAGAATCCCGGCCGCGCCGCGCTTTTCTCCGTCTCAGCATGATCGCGAGGCTGCTCTTCAAACGTCGGCGCCGTCCTCACAATAGCTGGCACATTCTCGCTGTTCGGCATCGTAGGAACTGGTGGTATTGCTTCCGCCCTGAGCGCATCTGCCCTTGCCCTGGCAGCCAATTGTGGCTCAGAGAAGTTCCGGAACTTCAACATGCTAAAGCGCTTCGTTCTCGCTGTCTCCGGCACTGACACCTCGCTCTCACTCATGTCCTCGGGCCGCAGCTCGCGCGACAGTCTCGATGTCCCTCGTCCATATTCACTGACGGGTCGCGGCGGGGATTCGATGGGCGCCGGCAGCGATTGCGCACCTCTGCTGGTGAATGGTCTGGACCGATCTGCCCGATCAATGGGCTGGTTGGCACGTTCGAGGTCGGACCGTTGTTTGAGCAACACGGCCATAGCGGACGCCATGGTGGGACTCGGCAGGAAGATGCCGTAAATCTATCGCAGCTATCATTGGCACAGGGACAGCATTAGATAGTAAGCGAGCGACGAGGGTGAGCGACGGTTTGCGTCTCGAATGCTTAACAGCAGTCAATGGAGACGTTGTTCGTGGTGCTGCGTGCGCGGCTTAGCTTAGTCGTCACTTGTGTGGTGCGGTGCAGCGCTGTGCATGGGTTATGCTGGTGAAGTCCCGCGGCGTCCACAATTCAAGACGCGGTCGTTGGACCGCGCCCAAACCCTGTGATGAATTCGTCCAGGGGAGCCGTCTGGGCTTCAATATTGTCAATAAGGGTAGGGCCGACAGCTGCTTTGCAATGGATGAGTATATCAACAGCCCTCCAGCGAGAGATGTTTCTTCGGAGCGGTGAGATTCCCGTTGTTTGCTTCTGCGATAGCTGTGTTGCTCCGGATGCTGCTCAGCAATCCTGGCGTTGCTCGGTTGCTCTTAGGGAGATGTCGAATTACTGGACAACTATACGCTCAAGGGATGAGATGTGAGAGATTGTAAGACAAGGGGTGACCATTGACGCGACTCCATCACCAAGAAGCTTTGCCGCATAGACTTCTTGCTGTCCCAGACTTCCACGTAATTGCAGCAAGAGAGTTTCTTGGCTTGGCCTTATGCGTTCAGATCGCGTGCCATTGCCGGCCCCACCCTAATGATTGTGGGAGCTATCGACTATCTTGCCCAGGCACCACCATCTCACATCAATGTCGGGGTGAGACATCAACAAGTCTGCGGTATACAGACACATCAGTGCGCGTGTGTAGTCGGAGTATGCGCTGGACCAAGGCGAGTCTGCTGGCACTGCCGGTAACGCTCCTGGCGAGCATTGTCGCAGCCGTCCCTTCACCAAGCACACACGTCGACCTCAACCAGGAACTTCAGCAGCCGCACCAAGGCACCTTCCACACAGAGTCTCCAAGACCAAGATGGAGAGAATGGTCAAGTAGAGTGGTAGAAGCGGTCTTCGGCGCGCCAAAAGACTGCCATGGGAAAGAGAACAAAAAGACAGATGGAGATAAGAGAGTACCTCCGTTTGTAAGCACGCGATATGGCGACCAGGTGGTATTGCGGTTCAACATCAGCAAGAATGAGGAAGCCAGAAGCTTGGCAGAGGCGGCAGACACGCTTATGCTGGATGTGTGGGAGTACTCGCAGGACTGGGTGGACATCAGACTCTCCAAGGACATCGTAGAGCCGCTCCTCGGCCTATTGCCTTCTTCCCTGCAAAACTCCCACAAACCACTCCTCCAAGGCCCAGAGCTGGCTCAAGCCGTCCACGACACCTACCAACAGACCGACAGCGAAGGCAACCTCTTCTTCGCCGACTACCAACCGTACCCAGCCATCGAAGCCTGGATGCGCCTCTTCGCCTCCTTCTTCAGCACCCACGTCCGCACCATCACCCTCGGCACCACCTACGAAGGGCGACGCATTTCTGGTCTCCGCGTCGGCGTCCACCCAACCAACAGCGAAATAAAGCCTCGTCCCAAGCGCAAGACCATCCTCATCGTGGGCGGCCTGCACGCTCGCGAATGGATCTCCATAAGCACCGTCAACTACATCGCCTACTCTCTCATCACGGGCTACGGCAAAGACCGCAGCATCACCAACCTGCTTGAGGCCTTTGATCTGGTCTTCGTGCCCACGGTTAATCCGGATGGCTATGTCTATACCTGGGAGACCGATCGCCTGTGGCGCAAGAATCGCCAACCGACTGCATTTCACTTCTGCCAAGGCATCGATCTCGACAAGTCTTTTGATTTCCAATGGGAAGGCGAGACCTCCTCAAACCCGTGCTCGGAGTCCTTCGCTGGCGAGGCGGCATTCCAGGGCACAGAAGCTAAAGCCCTGGCCGACTGGGTGAAGAACGAAACGGAGCACAACAACGTGGAATTCATCGGCTTCATCGACCTCCACTCCTACTCTCAGCAGATTCTCTATCCCTTCGCCTACACCTGCGATGCCGAACCGCCAGGTCTTGAAAACCTGGAAGAGCTAGCCATCGGTCTAGAGAAGGCCATCCGCGTCCGTAGCGGTCACAGCTATGAAGTTATGCCCGCATGCGAAGGCAACGCTGCCGTCACCAAGAAAGGCAAGAAGGAGCGCTTGTGGCCGAAAATGGAGACGTCGGGTGGCTCGGCACTGGACTGGTTCTACCATGAGATGAAAGTGCGGTATGCGTACCAGATCAAGCTGCGGGATCGCGGAACCTACGGATTCCTGCTACCGAAGGAGCAGATTGTGCCGACTGGCAAGGAGGTGTTGGAGGCGCTGCTATACTTTGGCGGGTTCTTGGGCGAAACCTACAATGGAGATAGCCTTGGTTTGGTAAGTCTATTATGTCCTCCCAACGTGTTGTAAATGACTTAGAACTGACGGTTTGTAAAGCTCGAGAAGTACCAAGACGAAGACGTCGGAAACAGCAATGAAGTAGGTCCTGCTGCCAACAGCGACCAAGCGCCCGCCCATGAAGCTGTTGTAGATGACCAAGAAAGTAACGGCTGGATCTGGGTAGACGACGACCTAGACCCCGAAGACATATCTTGGGAGCTGAAGAAGCGCCGGCGCTAATGTCGCAAGCTGTAATAGTCCTGTTATGCTCTTTCGAAAATGTATCGTGATACCTATCTGCCCATATGTTCTCCGTGTGGCGTTGGTCCAACACAGCGAACGTCATGTCATGATTAGATATAGGTGGCTGTTGTATCAATACGCTCCCAGTGAAGGATTTGATATGAAAGCATATGAGGCCTGTGGCACAAGCCACAATACCCCCTATAGAATCACACGCTTCGGGCAGTGAGCTGGCCAACAATTGCGTAGACTGCGGGGCAGGTACTCCAGCGACCCGCGTGTGGCTTGACTCGTCCAAGACGTGTTGCATGCATGAGGGAATATGCACTCTTCTAGCTGAAGAGACACGAGCATCGCAGACAATGCTGGCACGTGCAAGCCGGAATAGGCAGGAACGCTCGAGGACGAAGCCAACGTAATCCTCTCGTGAGGAGACGCTTGGTCAATGGCCAATGACATCTGGATCGCATGGATCGTCCCACAGAATTGGTAAGTGTGGCTCGCAAATGACGTAGCTGTGCTTTGATCGTCACGATCCTGGTCCGTTCGCACAACTCCCTGCTGCAAGAGTAACCGCGTGCCTTGATTTGCACCACAAGGTCCACAGCGCTCTTTCCACCTGTCGTTTCCACACAGTTCGCTGTTTCTTGAGTTCGCAGCACTCAGGACCGTCATTGAGTTTGGGCGCGAGTCGGTGTGTAGACTGACTTTCGCTCAATCGTGATACCCCACTAAACGTCGTCTGCGAGCGACGAAGGCATTGCAGTTCATTGCGGAGCTCCAGGTTGCAAGGCATTGGAATTACAGCAACTTTCACGGCCACAGGCCATAATTGCCCATCATGGACCAAGAATTGAATCAGAAAGCCCCCGGCGGGCATTACAGCGGCCACAACAAGATCCCGACTGTGGGGCAGCTAATGGAGAGGTTGGACATGGACAAGAAGAACCGCGACAAGGAGATTGACGAGCAGCGCAAAGCAAAGGCCGCAAAGGCCAAAAGTGGTCAACAGGGAGATGATGAGGCAGTGCCACACCAGAATGAAACCAGAGCCAAGAAAGGCCAGAAGGAAGTCACAGACCCCACGACAGGAAAGCAGATTGTCATCGAGGATGTCGGCAAGGAATACATGGAGAATGCTAAGAATCCAGTCCTTTCCGTACCAAACGCCAACTTAGGAAAGGATACACCGATCAAGACCGATGCAAGTCAAAGCGCTGCTGATTACAAGCATGCGCAGGATGTCACAGCACCACCAGATCCAGTTACGGAGGGCAGCACCAGCGACGTACCGATTCATGGCGAGAAGACGAATATCCTGTTCCACCCTACTCCATCAGTCTCGTATGAACCAATGTTCCAGAAGCTTGAGTCGCGGGGTATGTGGCTCATCACTGGTGTCTTTGTTGCCATCATCATAGTTGGCAAGACTTTCGGCGGTAGATACGTTGGCCTGATACCTTTAGCTGCATGCATCAGCTCTGGTATTTGGCTCTGGATCAAAGAAATCATCAGATCAGGACGCGAGGTTGAATGGGATAGCGAGAAGGAGCGTGGCAAGACTGCTACTGCGAACCTGCTTCCGGAGAGCGTAGAATGGATGAACACCTTGCTTGGGATAGTCTGGGGTCTTGTCAACCCGGACATGTTCAGCGCCGTCGCAGACACCCTGGAGGATGTCATGCAGGCATCCGTGCCTGGCATCATCGAGAATGTGAGGGTCGCCGAGATCAACCAGGGCAGCAACCCGATCCGCATCCTGAGTCTGAGAGCCTTGCCCGATGACCACATGAAGGAGATGAAGGCCGCCATACACGAGGAGAACAAGAAGAACAAGGATCCGCAAGAGGCTGCAGCTGATGAGGAAGGCGGTGACTACTACAACCTCGAGATCAGCTTTGCCTACCACGCTCTGCCTTCTGGCAAAAGGACCAGCGAGAAGGCTAGAAACATGCACATGCAGCTGGTCTTCTACCTCGGTATCAAGGGCCTGTTCGGCGTGCCTCTGCCTATATTCGTTGAACTCAATGAGCTCATCGGCACTGTTCGTCTCCGGCTAGGTATGACGCCTGAGCCACCGTTCTTGAAGACGCTGACCTTCACGTTGATGGGTGTGCCGCATGTTCAGGCTGGCTGCATTCCTATGATGGAGCACGCGCCCAACATCCTCAATCTTCCACTGATTAGCCAGTTCGTCAACTATGCCATTGCGGCCGCATCGTCCATGTATGTTGCCCCGAAGAGCATGACGCTCGACATGCGTGCTATGCTCCAAGGTGACGACATCACAAAGGATGTCCAGGCATTGGGCGTGATGTGGATCCGCATTCACAAGGCCGTCGGTCTCAGTAAGCAGGACAAGCGTGGCAGCAAATGGGGTGGCAGTGACCCGTACATCACGCTCACGTTCTCGAAGTACGGCAAGCCAATGTACTGCACGAGAGTCATCACCGATGATCTCAACCCCATTTGGGAGGAGACGACAGCGCTTCTGGTCACGCCCGAACTCATCAAGGCAGACGAGAACTTGTCCGTGGAGCTCTGGGACAGTGACCGGCACTCTGCAGATGATATCGTCGGCAAGGTCGAGCTCAGCATGCAGAAGATGATCCAGCATCCAGGCAAGATGTATCCACAGGTCAGCAAATTGGCAGGCATGGACGAAGGCTCTGAGATGCCTGGTGAGCTCCACTGGGAGGTGGGATACTTTGGCAAGCCACAATTCAGACCTGCTCTGCGGACTGATGGCAAGAACAAGGCTCTGCCGGAGAATCTGAGGGACAAGCCGGAGCTACAGGATGACAAAGGCGTGTCGAACACGGCAACAGACGATGCGGTACAACACACGCCGCCAGACCCATTGTGGCCCAGCGGCGTGTGCTCTATCATTGTCCACCAGATTGTCAATCTCGAGCTTGATAACATCAAGGGCTCGGCTGGGAATCGCAAGGGCAGAGAGTATGAGCCTGCAAAGCCGTATGGAGAGGTCAAGGAGGAAGAGGGCGGACACTTGCCAACCTCCTACTGCACGATCCTTTTCAACGATGAGCTCGTATATCGCACTCGTGCGAAGGCTGTATCGTCGCAGCCAATCTTCAACGCTGGTACGGAGCGCTTCGTTCGTGACTGGCGCAGTGCTATTGTCACGGTGACCGTGCGCGATTCTAGGAACCGAGAGCATGACCCAATTCTCGGTGTTGTGCCGCTCAAGCTTAGCGACATCCTCGAGACTGCCAGTCAAGTCACGCGTTGGTACCCGTTGGACGGCGGTATCGGCTTTGGTCGTATTCGCATTAGCTTGCTGTTCCGCAGCATCGAGACACGGCTACCGCCGCAGCAGCTTGGCTGGGATGTGGGCACTTTCATGTTCGAGGGCGAGAGGATGGTGGCCAACGGGTACAAGCACCATGCTCGCATCAAGATGAGGACTGGAGGCTCCGTGGGCAAGATTGGGCGCACGGTCTGCCACTCGCTGAGCAAAGATGATACCGAGGCGGGCGAGAGCACGAGCGAGGGTTACTACTGGGACCTGACAAAGGTGCATGGACCAGACGGGCACGAGATGAAGTTGCCGGTTAAGTACAGGTACCGTTCGCCTGTCGTTTTCGAGTTTCATGTCGGCGGTAAGAGGAAGGCGGATGCCTATGCTGTGCTGTGGTTGTCCACCCTGATTGACAACGAGGACATTGACATTGATTTGCCCATCTGGCAGACTGGCGCACCGGCCAGGCTGACGCAGAATTTTATCACTGATGGCATGAACATCAACTCTCTGCCAGGTCTGGAAGACGCCAAGGAGGTCGGTCGGTTGAGCTTCCGAGGCAGATTCAAGGCGGGGATGGATGAGTCGCACGAGCATTTCGTCGCAGACAACGACTCACGCGAGACGTTTGAGACCTGGGAGGCTTGCTTGGCAGAAGGTGTGCGCACCAGGCGAGTCGAGAAGGAATTGCCGGAGCGTGTCTCGGACCTCCACGACGAGTCTCTCTTGCAGGGTCGCGATATCCTGAAGGACGCCTCGCCTGAAGAGAAGAGGCGCTGGCTCTCGAAGTCTGGCGCGGACTGGTCGGGCGCATTCGGTGACGACCCAGCGCGGTACATGCAGAATGGCCGTAAGAAGCGCGAGCCAGGTGCAGAACCACCTCTTGACGAGTCCCAGTACTCCGTCAACGAAGACTCGTACGACGACGATGATGATGACGCTTCCGATAATGACCTCGGCATCCAGGACGCAAGTACTGCTAATGGCGAGGGCGCTTCGACCAGAGGCAGCGTAGAGACCAATCGTACGGGCGGCACGAAGGCCAGCGGATGGACGCAAGGGACGACAGAGAGCGAACGCGATGAGAAGGATTTGAATAAGCAGAATAAGAGGACGGAGGAGCGGAAGCAGAGGGGCATTATGCAGTGGAAGCCGGCGAGGAATATGAAGTTTGCGAAGGATGAGGCGAAGATTGGGCTTAGGAAGATCAGTCATAAGCTTACTGGTGGTATGGACGGTAGGCAGCCGGGTGTGGAGACGGAGACGCAGTAGTTGTTGGTGGGTGAAGGGATTGGTGTGGAAGAGGTTGTAAGGAGAGTAGTCTATGGGCGTTTATGCGTGGCGTGGGGTGTGGTTTCTTGGTGGAAGAGATATGTGATATGATTTACGTAGAATGGTTGAATCAGGATGTAATGATCAGAGTCTCAGTGTGTAGTCAAGAATGGTAGGCATGAAATTGTACTCGTCCATAAGACTGCCAAGGTCAAACAATTCCGAACCTTAAGCTGCCAAGCCCAGCGTCCATGAAATCTTCGAGCTTTCATGTCACTTAGTGATGTCATCAGTCAGCCAACCGATCAACCATGTGACTAGCTAGTCACTTAATCACAGGCACTGAACAGTATCAACAAGCCATTAACCGCGTTAATAAGCCATCAACGTGTTAAGAAGCTGTCAGCAGTGTCAACAAGCCAACAACAGTCAATAAGCCGTCAGCTATATCAACCAGTCAACCGGTTGATCGACTGATGAAACCTTTGACATTGTCGCTACTTCGTGTGAGCCTTGGGTGACTCGTACGTACCGTTCCTACCGACTTTCGCAGACGATGTATGGGATCCGAAACACGCCAGCAGGAGCCAATGCGATCGCCTGGCGCTCGACGGCCACACGTGTGTACTCTAAGGATTGAGCACAGGTGACGGATCGCATTTCGTGATGGTCCATGGATCCATCATCTAATTCTCGGACTGTGGATCGTACGTTCGATCTCAACAGGAGCTGGCTTGAACTGACCTGGGTGTATTCTGCCGTGGGATACGCCGTGGCTGTGTGCGCGAGCTACGATACGATAATGGATCGATTCAGGTGCTCGACTTCTAACCTCACTATTTCGCCTTCGCTTGGAAGCAATCGAAGGAGCCAACATAGAAGAGGTCGAAATGTAGGTGAAAATCTTCTTAGATGGCAGTCGAAGCGTTCTGGATGCTTGGGCGCTGTGCACGTACTCGGCTCGCGCTTGGATATCGACTTCGTCAGTAGGATAGGTCCAGGACTCTGCAGCGAGAAGTGATGCATCTTTTCCACTGATTATCAGTTCTCTGTTGCACAAGTCGTGCGCGTGTATGCATGCATAACAAGCATGCATATGCTCGATCTTTCGGTCTTTCGGTCTTCGCTTAAGTCGATCGAGCTTTCGTCCGCTACGCGTTCCGAGCACTCGGTTGGTAGGTACATGTAATATGAGCAATGGCACTTCTCGACATATCGCGTGCGTGGTCGGACGTCCGAGGAGTCCACGGAACAGCGGCCGCTGGTACTATCTTGGGTTCTGGGATTTTTCTGGCGTTGAATGATCTGGTCACTACAACAGACACGGACACAGGCTCGACTTTTTCGGTCAAACGCATTTCAGACGACAATGGCGGATGCGGATTACACAGCAGATTCAGAGGACCAGATGCACCAAGATGGCAATCCTGTGCACCCATCGGAGGAGCTACACAGACCCCGGAATGGCACAACGAGTCACCAAGCACAGACAGAAGATGTCCTCGAAACAGCAGAATCGCTTCCGTCAGACGAACTCACCGCATTCCAACAACGACAACCCTCCGCGCGCTCGCGCACAGGCCGGCGCGCAAGCGCAGCAACAACTACAACAGCCTCCAGCGGCCTCGAACTCGAGCTAGCCTTCATGGAATACCTCCACCGCCACCCCACCGCCATCACCCGCATCCAAAACCATCGCCTCCAACACTCCCACACCGTCGGGAGCTCCTCCAAACCCTCAGAATCCGATAGCCTCGTCCCCCTACCAGCCTTCAACGAGAACAAACCCTACCCACCCCCCTTACCAAACCAAGAGCAATACGTCGTAGGATTCTCCGGCCCAGACGATCCCACACACCCGCAGAACTGGCCCTTCAGGACGAAATTCACGATCGCGTGTATCTTGATGCTGATCGCGCTCGCGACGGCGTTTGCATCTGCGGTTTTTGCGCCGGCGGCGGCGCAGCTGGAGTCGCATTTCGGTGTTGGGGCGGAGGTGGCGACGCTGGCTACGTCGTTGTTTGTGCTGGGGTATGCGTTGGGTCCGATTATTTTCGCGCCCATGTCGGAGTTGTATGGGAGGAGGATTCCGATTATCGTTACGGCGGTGGGGTTTGGGATTTTCAATATTGCTGTTGCGGTGGCGAAGGATATTCAGACGGTTATGATCTGCCGCTTCATGGCAGGGTTCTTCGGCAGCGGTCCTTTGACGATTGTCGCGGCGGCGTTTTCGGACATGTTCTCAAACGAGGTGCGTGGGATCTCCATCGCGCTCTTCTCCGCCTCCATCATCTGCGGGCCGTTCACAGCTCCGATGATCGGTGGTTTCATCGTCAAGTCCTACCTTGGCTGGCGCTGGACGGCCTACATACCCGCCTTCATGGGGTTTGCCGCCGCGGCTCTGGCGCTCTTCTTCCAGAAGGAGTCGTACACGCCGGTGATTCTGGTGGCGAAAGCCGCGGAGCTAAGGAGGAGGACGAAGAATTGGGGGATCCATGCGAAGCTGGAAGAGGTCGAGATTGACTTTAATGAGCTGGTTCATAAGAATCTTGCGCGCCCGCTGCGGATACTTTTTACGGAGCCGATTGTATTGCTGATGTCGATCTACACGAGCTTCATCTACGGCTTGCTGTACCTCAGCTTGACTGCGTACGCATTAGTGTTCGAGGAGGTGTATGGCTTTAGTCTCGGTGTCGCAGGCCTGCCGTACCTCGCCCTCATCATCGGCGTCTTCATCGCTTTCGGCATGATCGTCGCGATGAACAAGAGCTATGTGAGGAAGCTGAAGGCGAATAACAACATTCCTGTGCCGGAGTGGAGGCTGCCGATTGTCATGGTCGGAGGCATCATCTTCCCGATTGGATTGTTCTGGTTTGGCTGGGGAGGATATCAAAGCTCGGTTTCGTACTGGTGTCCAACGATTGCGGGTATTTTCATTGGATTTGGTCTTTACAGTGTCTTTTTGCAGTGCTTCAACTATATCGTTGATGCATACTTGATGTTTGCGGCGTCTGCGATCGCTGCTATGACGGTCATGCGGAGTATTTTTGGTGCTGTGAGTGTGGCTATCTGGATGGGCAGGCGCGAGAGGAGTGCTGATTTCTTACCCACTCTAGGTGTTCCCGCTGTTCGCCACATACATGTTCGAAGGCATCGGCATCCAATGGAGTATGACGTTGCTTGGCTGCGTAGCGGTGCTGTTTATACCCATGCCATTCGTCTTCTACAGGTATGCAACCCGTCACTTTGGGCATAGTGTGATGTGACTGGTACTGATTTGAAATAGATATGGGAAGAAGATTCGCAAGTTGAGCAAGTTTGCGCCTGCGCTGGATATTGCGCAGGATGAGCGGCGGAAGGATGAGGAGAGTAAGGGTGGGGGTCAGGGTGATGGGTTTGCTGATGCTGAGGCGAGCCCGATTGAGAGTATGAGTGGCGAGTTGGCGGTGAGAGAGGAGAAGAAGGAGGCATGATGGTGGTGGTCGTGGATGGTGTTCTTCTGGTGGTTGACTAGCGTCATGTACAAACTGGCCGTGCCAGATACATATGTGTGTATAGCAATAATTTCCATGCGAAGTGGCAGGACGATGTCTTCCATTGTATGCTGTGATGTTGCGAGTGAGTTTCCTAGCCAATGGTTTTCTTTTGTCATCGAATGAAACGACAGGCAGGGCAAGTGCGATTGTTGGTAAGGTTTTAGAAGGCATGTGACGCCAAGCCTTGATGGAAGTACCTCAGATGCCATAGCTTCAAACCATCAATGTCTTTGACCCGCATCAACAGCCATGTCACATAGTGAGTGCACTTCTCGAATATCAACTGCATCGCGGCGACTGACATCGCAGGCAAAAGAAATACATCCCTGGCATTCTTCACCGCCCATGAGCGGGCAGAAGCGGCAACCCACTGGGGCAGCAAGTCCACCCGACTGACTCGCGACTCGTTCTTGCCATTCGGCAGCTGCCAACTATGTCTCCAGCAGGCTAGAGAGCCCGTCGCCTGTACCAGCCATGGCCACCTCTTCTGCCGCGAATGCGCCGTCTCGAATCTACTGGCGCAGAACCAGGAGCTCAAGCGCTTGAGGAAGGAAGCAGAGCGGCGCAAGGCGGAAGATGCGGAGGAACGGGATTTGGCGGATAAGGAGGCCAGTGCGAGGGCTGTGGAGGAGTTTGAGAGGACGCAGGCGGGGTTGGCGGCGAGCAAGGGGGTGAAGAGGAAGAAGGTTGAGGAGGGGGAGGAGGAGGATGAGGTGTTGAGGTTGGCGAGGGAGGGGATGATGGGTGGGAAGAAGGGGAGGGTGGAGGCGGGTGATGGTGGGAAGAGCGAGTTGCCGGCTTTTTGGGTGCCGTCGGAGATTCCGGAGCATAAGAAGGGGGAAGTTAAGGCTGTCAGGGCACAGCCGGTCTGTCCTGCTGCGGCAGCGGATCAGTCACATGAGTTCACGCTCAAGACGCTGGTGACTGTACATTTCGCTGAGGACAAGCCTACTGCCAAAGACACCCCAGACTCGCTGGTCCGAAGCTGTCCAAGCTGCCATAAAGCTCTGAGCAACAGCACCAAAGCCATCCTCGCCAAGCCGTGTGGGCATGTGCTGTGTAAGCCTTGCAGTGATAAGTTTCAGAGGGTTCCGGAGAAGAGCGCGCATGAGGTTGAGGTTGATGAGAGCGTGAGGTGTTATGTGTGTCAGGAGGATGTGACGCCGGGGAGGAGGGTGAAGAGGAGCAAGAAGGGTGGGGAGGATGGCGGGAAGGAGAAGGAGAGGGAGAGGGAGGGGAAGGGGACGAGGGGGTTGGTGGAGCTGAGTTCGGATGGGACGGGGTTTGCGGGTGGGGGGAGGAATGTGGTTAGGAAGCAGGGGGTGGCGTTTCAGTGTTAGGAGGGTGGTAGAACGTTTGCAGTTGAGAGAATGAAGGATCATGTTGGACATTGGCGACATGCCATTACACATCATGCACGAATTGTGCGGATGTGCTGCAATCACCACGGGCTTATGGAACACTCCTGACGTCTCAAGTGTCGCGATTCTCGGAACTAGCTTTGTTACCTTCAACGGCCTTCTCACTCGCCTCGGGCTGGAACAATTTACCTATCCTCAAAATAATCTGCATCCCGTGATGCACAGCTCTGTCCACCTTCCAACCCTATCCCTGCTGCATCGCTCCAAAGTGTGTGGTAGGCATCTTCGTAGCCCTGCTGAGCACAAACGTGCTCGCCGTTCTCGGCGTATTGCCTAACCCCACGGCCTGCAGCCTAGGATGATCCCGACCTGATCGAGCAGACGGGAGTCCTCCAGTGTTCTGTCCCAGCGCAGGACCATTGAAGCGGGTAGTGAGATCGAGAAGCAGAGAGAGGCGCCGGGGGAGGGGGGGCTCTGTATTGTGCCTTCCGTGTATAGCATCATGTCCATAAGCAGCGATGATGGCGGGTCGTGAGGCTGGGCTCAAGAACACTCGGGTCATATTCAGACCTGCCCTGCCAAGCCAAGGCAAGAACGACTTGCGAAACGGAGAGGAAATATATCGAAAGAGAAGCAGCGCAAGGCAGACAAGAAGCAGCAGAGACAGAAACCAGAAGGAAATAAAGAACAGCGATAGCATAATGCACCCACTGCATTACTCAACCCCTTCAACCGCAGACCTCTCCCTCCCAACCGCCTCCTCCCACGATCGTTACACTTGTGTTTGTGTGCGTGTGCAAGAATCTGATGTCGTAGGTGAGGGAGAAGGACGTTGGCGGCGGAACAAGGCTCGTTTATATGTATTTCTGTAAGCGGTATGCATTCTGTATCTCCGGAGGCGGCAGCGGCGGCGTGCTCAGCAATGGTCCTTCAATATGCTTCATGTCTTACAATCCACTGGCGAGAGTCTGGTGGTTGCTTCTTCGGCTGACCGGACAGCAAAGTCGTCCCATTCGCAAGGATCCAGTGAGTCCTCAGGTTTTGTTTTCGTGTTCCTTGGGTCATTGATGTCTCTTTCTCGCCGTAGATACAGTCAACGGAGGATGGCATTAATTTCTCCATGTTTCTGCTTTTTTCTGACGTCGCACGCACATAAACGGACCAGTCCATATCATTCTTTGGCCAAATCTACGCCATCGAGCAGAGAGATTCACAGAGATACTGGGAGGATATACAAGCTACCACGCATTCAGCTTGAACAGATATTCTGCTTTCCCACTCGATGATGAATCTCAACTTCACTACCTACCTTTGATTGTAATCCTTCTCATTTTTTAGCCAAAGAGGCATCATCTCGTATTTTCTCTAAATAGCTTGTAGCAGGTTGACACTGGGAGGTAGGGCCCAACTTTGTTACCTGTGCCGCACTCGTCGAGACAACAACACCTTCGCCCAATGACATCTCGATACGCAAAATCAAACCGAGTCTAACTCCGGCGCCGCACGCTGTTGCGTTCTACAACTCAGTCATGTCACCCACGCGCATCATCCTGCTCATCAGCATCCTCCTCGGTCTCCTGGCCGCGGCACTTATCAAGAGCCCAAGCCTCGCGCTTTCCTGGCGAGAAGCACAGAACCGCCTCGCCAACAACCGCCTCGTGCGGAATTACTACGAAGCCCCGGCACACGGGTGCGAATGGCCAGACGTAGTCAGAGGAAGCTACTTCGTCTTTCTCCATCACGGCAGCTCCCTCGAGGATCATCTCCAGCTTATCGAGCAACGACTACTCCAGAATGTCTACGATCCCAAAAAAGAATTGAAACTTCGAATCACGCACCAGTTTCCAGAAACGAGCCATCATGGCCTCTACTACTGCGCTTACGATGTGGATATTTGGACTCTCAGAGCCATACGATCCGACGTGGCGGTTGATATGATCGAGTGTAACCGATCACCTGAAGTGGATATCGGTCCGCCTATTGAACTCATTACTTGAGACGAGTCAGGAAGGGGGACAAAGCAGCTCCTAGCTATGCAGATTTGTACGGAACGTTCTGCTTCAGTCAAGCATATCTGAATCACCAGTTTTCTGATCTTGATGCCCAAGACTTACAGGGCCCCATGACTGGGAAAGAGTGGCTGGCGGGAGCGCGGGCCTCATACAGTTCGTTCAATGAGGGCCCCCAAAAGCGGCAATCTTCGCAAACACCAGAACTGCAAGCTTTCAACACAGACATATTCCCTCCTCATCAATCTCCTCTTCTCAACCACACAGCATACCCTCATCCACATCCCCAACACCACCTCTAAATCAACTTATCCAACCTCTTCAAACCCCCCCCCCCCCCCCCCCCC